>JAXCMG010000039.1:9110275-9127772 GCA_034642415.1 Podarcis siculus
CCCCCCCAATATTTTTTATAAGTCGGCGCCCCTGTCAAGCGGTGTATAATTTTTAAGAGAGAAATAAATACCACTATTAGGCCAGAGGAATGTTGCAAAATAGCATGCAGGCATTTCGCTTCCCCAGAACTATTTATCAGGCCTTGAGAAGATAAAATAATTTCATATGTTCGTAATAAATACAGTAAGCACTATGCAGTTTGTGACAGTTTCCCACATTATTTGGCCACTAGATGGTGGTGAAGAGCTGCAGAGATTATTGTTCTTAAACCGTAGCTCAGGGGTGAAACATCTGCACTGCATTCACATAGACTCAGGTAGGATTGGGAGAAACCCATTTGAAATTCTGGAGAGTCGCTGTCAGTCACTGGAAGGAGTAAGGAACTCAGGCCCGGGGCCCAACCTCTGCTTATAAACCTCCAAGGTAGGAAAGTTCATAACTTCCCAAGGGAGACTGTTCCACTGTCAAACAGTTCTCACTGTCAGAAAATTTTTCCCTTTGTTTAGTCAGAATCTCATTTCTTGTAACTTGAAGCCATTGGTTCAAGTCCTACTCTCCAGAGCAGGAGAAAACAAGCTTGCTCCATCTTCCATGTGACAGCCCTTGAGATATCTGAAGATGGCTATCATCTCCCCTCCCATTCTTCTCTTTTCCAGGCTAGACATACCCAGACCCTTCAACCATTCCTCATAAGGCTTGACTTCTAGACCCTTGATCATCCTAGTTCTCCTCTTCCTGCACACATTCCAGTAAGTCCTGTTTAATTTAATGGGGACTTATTTCAGAGCAAACATGTACCACATCGAACTTTTAGAAGGTTGAGGATTAGGGAGGCCTTAAGAAACAGGGACGCGGGTGGCGCTGTGGATTAAACCACTGAGCCTAGGACTTTCCGATCTGAAGGTCGGTGGTTCGAATCCCCGTGACGGGGTGAGCTCCCGTTGCTCGGTCCCTGCTCCTGCCAACCTAGCAGTTTGAAAGCACGTCAAAGTGCAAGTAGATAAATAGGTACCACTGCGGTGAGAAGGTAAACGGCGTTTCCGTACGCTGCTCTGGTTCGCCAGAAGCGGCTTAGTCATGCTGGCCACATGACCCGGAAGCTGTACGCCGGCTCCCTCGGCCAGTAAAGCGAGATGAACACCGCAACCCCAGAGTCGGTCACAATTGGACCTAATGGTCAGGGGTCCCTTTACCAGATGCAGATCAAATAACAACACATAATTCCGAGAGGTTTAGGAGACTGGTTGATTTGAGATAATATTTTATTTTGTCCACGGGTTGCAAAAATGTGCAATAGGTATGTTTACAGGACCGGCTCCTTGTCAGTGTATGGGATTTGCAATTTGTTCCCTGCCCTCAAATAAATCAAATGGAAGGAGTCTGATCACATTCTACTCTACAGAAAATTAGTGCAAGTAAAACATTTGCTCGACATGTTCACATGGACCGCTTACTGCCCTGGCCAGACATGCTCATGCAAGGTCATCCTCAAGGTATCTTGAAACATCTGTGCAGAACAACCACTTGACTAAAAGGAAGGCTTGCAGAATGATTGCCTCTGCCCCATGTCCGGGACCACATGGGTAAAATTTGAAGCAGGGGGAATGCCATGGATTGGGACTTCCACTTCGTTCCCCAAGTTAAGTGTCATCAGTGTGTAATGAGATCCAATCATGTGGAAGCAGAAAGGGTAATGGAAAGATCAAACTAGTTGGGGCCATGTGTACTTAATGCTCAATAATAATAATAATAATAATAATAATAATAATAATAATCTGCTCCTGAGCAATACAAAAGCTGGGTCCTGTGGCTTGCGTAAATTATGCAAACTGAGCAATGCTACATCATTTTTTAAAACTTTGCATCGCTTATACTGCAGGTTTTCACCCCGCCTACTGTTCTGCACAATTGATTCAGGTTTCTCAAGTCACAGGGAAGGGCTATGGTGGGCCCTGAATCCCTGTCCGCTGGCGATTTTTAAACAATCTTCTGAAATTTCAGTTACCGTATTTTTCGCTCTATAACACGCACCTGACCATAACACGCACATCGTTTTTAGAGGAGGAAAACAAGGAAAAAAATTCTGAATGAAACAGTGGATGTATCATTTTTGTGCTTCATGCTGTGGCCACAGACATGTGATCTGATGGTGAATTTGGGGTAGCCCAATGCAAAGATCCTGAGGATCCATGTGGATCCATGCTTTGTAACTACATTTTAAGTGGGGAGGGAAGGAAAAACACAGAAGCGACAAGGAGCACGAGAGCGGTGTGCAGAGAAGCAGCTGGCTAAGAATGCAGGAGAGGGGTATAACTGGAGGGAGGAAAGGAAGGCAAAAGTTTCCCCAAACCGAAGCCAGCCCTCTCTCTCTCTCTCTCTCCTGCATGTTTTCTGGCTGCCTGCGAGGAGCACGGAGAGGAATTAGAAGGAAGGACGCTTCTGCTTTCCCCTCTGCTTGCCTGGAGGGGAGGGGATTTGCCTGCTCTTTGTTCCGTTTGAGCAAACACAGCAATGAAACACAAGCGGGTGGGCAGTAAGACCCTGAGGCAGAACGCAGGAAAGCAGCAACTTCCTCTTTTCAGGTTTCCCTTCTCCGACGCAACGCGCGATTTGATTTTTGCTGATTTTTGTTCCTGCGCTCCCCTAGTCGGCTCCAGGGACCCCCCCCCCCCACATTCGCTCAATAACACGCACAGACATTTCCCCTTCCTTTTTAGGAGAAAAAATCTGCGTGTAATAGAGAGAAAAATACGGTAACACACACACAAATCTCCAGTGCCCCTCTCTGCTTCCATGGGCTGCACCGTGCAATTCTCCTCATCTACCGCAACAAAGGTGGTCGCTGCGTACTGGACACCTGTACAAAGCAATGCCTGCAAAGTGCTCCCCTCTTGTAGAGAATTCCCTCCAGAAGCCTTTGGGAAGGGTGGATGAATCCAGGCATCAAAGCTTTGGGGCCTGTAGCAGAGTATTTGACTGGGGCATTTTATTGCAATCTGTGCTTCGATTGGTTTACTCAAGTGTTTCCCACCACTTCCTACTCTCTCAAACTTGATTACTGTGCACTTTGTGATTGGCAGCTGAAGGTGTGAACTGACACCACTGGAAGACCTGTGTGTTGGAAGTGCAAACAGATATGCAAGCTCTGCCTGTGGTTTTGCACCTGTGGTGGTCCACTCAGACATGCCTGTGATGGTCCATTCGTCACTTGGGAACCAGCCCATACTCAGGAGCTCAACCCACTTTTAGTATTGATTCCGATGGGCTTTGGCCAGCTCAACTATGTTGGACTGTGGCCTGTCAGATTTTGCGTTGTCTCCAGCGATATTGATCAGAATGAACCTCCCTGGGCAAGCGGGTGCATCAGAATATTCATCCTGCACATTGTGAGGAATGAGTTACAGGATAGCGAGCACCCTTAATCTTCTGCATGAGTGAGAGGCCCTCCCCTCCAATTCTGATAAATGGAACAAATCCGTTGCAATTCATGCAAATATCTTCTTGCACAAAATCCTGCTCAGTTATATGCCAGTTTTATTCTGGACCAGAATAATGTTGGAGATGCGTATTGGGAATGCCTGCATGGCAATTTCCTGCTTTAGCACTAGCAGATATGATGGGCAAGTTCAGGTAAAGGTAAAAGGTAAAGGGACCCCTGACCATTAGGTCCAGTCGTGACCGACTCTGGGGTTGCAGCGCTCATCTCACTTTACTGGCCGAGAGAGCTGGCGTACAGCTTCTGGGTCATGTGGCCAGCATGACAAAGCTGCTTCTGGCAAATCAGAGCAGCACACGGAAACACCGTTTACCTTCCTGCTGGAGCTGTACCTATTTATCTACTTGCACTTTGAAGTGCTTTTGAACTGCTAGGTTGGCAGGAGCAGGGACCGAGAAACGGGAGCTCACCCCGTTGCGGGGATTCGAACTGCCGACCTTCTGATCAGCAAGCCCTAGGCTCTGTGGTTTTACCCACAGCGCCACCCGCGTCCCTTACAAGTTCAGGTATTACTCTCTAAATGTGGGAAGACATGTAAAGCACACCATTCTCCCTGTGCCAGCATCTTCTAGGGCAGAGGTGGTGGACCTGTGGCCCTCCAGATCTTGCTGGGCATCATCCCTGACCATGTTTTCCTTGGGCTGTTCAATTCCAACAACTGGTAAGCCACTGGTTCTTCATCCCTGATCTAGGAGGACTTGATGTGAAGCTGGAGAAATTCCTTCTGGGTCACACCATTCCCCAGTCTCCCCAAAAGAAGAGAGTACTTGCACCCTGCTAGCTGCATCTACCTTCTCCTTAACAGAGAAAGAACGTCTGTGTCTACCATTTTCACAGACCTCTCTGGCAGCAGCTGGTTTTGCCTGCAGTTGGAGTGGGAAGAGGAGGCAGAAAAGCCCACAGTTGCTTCCACCTGCATGGCGGACATGTAGATAACTTCGGGGGAATTGAAACGCAAGGCATATGGGTAGATGATGAAGCTCAGCGATGCCGCAGATGCATAACTGAGCTTCAAACCTATCTCCAAAGCTCCAGAAGCTGCTATAGTCCAGAACCTCTTGTGTGCTGTGATGCCATCACAGCAGTGGCGTAGCGTGGGTTGTCAGCACCCGGGGCAAGGCAAGTAATTTGCGCCCCCTAACCCATGGATTTGCGCCCCCTAGCCTGTGGATTTGCGCCCCCTAACCCATGGATTTGCCCTAACCCCAGATGTTGCGCCCGGTGCGGCCGGCCCCCCCTGCACCCCCCACGCTACGCCACTGCATCACAGGGAGAGAGCTTCTGTAGAAGCAAGATTTCCTGTTCACTTCAGTGGAGGAGCAACCATCCCTTTATGTGTGTGTGGTGCTGAAATCCTTTTGTAGAGCAAATCTCTCACCAGGGCACCAACCAGAGCTCATTGCACCAAAGTGAGCAGCTGTCCATGTCTCATGACTTCAAATGTATCTCCAAAATCATAGGGTCTAGAAGTATGCATTATTTATAAAAACAAAAACAAAGAGAAATAAAACAGGAAACGGAAGGTTGTCAGAATCTAGGTTCCAGATGCTGTGGAAAATTCTACACGTACTTGATCACAGGGAGCAATTAGTCAAGGGCAGGGCAGCCCACAATGGGGTATTCGCCCCCTCGAAGCAGGCAGCTGCAATTATGGGATGCCAAGGGGGCTGCATTGCAGTGAAATGTCAAGAAGCTGCGAGAGCATTATGGTCTGTAAATGTCCCTTCCACCAGAAAATGAGCCCAGCCACGAGCCAGCTAACATATAACCCAAATGAGATCATCCAGGGGCAATCAGCCTTAACTTGTTAACAACAGCAACACAATCAGTGTCCATTGTTCCCTTTAACAATCAAGAAGTCTAATAAGGTGCAAAGTCACATGGAAAAGGCCTTTGGAAGCAGCCCAATCTGGGGGTCCCGTAAGTCAAACAGAATGGCACTAAATGTACACAGGTGGGTTTGAACTGGGTGTTGTAGTTCAAAACGTTTGAAGGACACCAGGTTGGGGGAAGGCTGGGTTAAATTTTGGAACACCTGCTAGCATCTTTTCACACATTACGTTTCTTCAGTGTACCCTGAAGATGTCTTAAGCACATGCGACCCATACGCTTACAAACATGTGCATTATCGAAGTACATTTGTCAGAAAGCCATGACCGGCCATGGTTATGTCACCTGCTGAGTGTACACCTGGCGACAAACCCGGGTTTGCTGCCCTGTCATGTGTGAATCAGCCTTTTCCTTCCCCGTGTTTTACTGATGTGCATTTTTAAAAACCCTGCTGCATGTTGCCAATAATTTAAGAAAAAGAAAATCAACTAATACTGCTTAATAAATACATAAAAAGTATCTTTTCCGGTCTTTTAAAACAAGAATCGAGAGCGTCCACAAGAGTTAAGGATGATTGTCCCTTGATTATCTAAGGCAAATCTGTTTGACATGGTATCCCACCCCCATTCTTCTTTTTACATAAAGCAGTCACATAAAAATAGTTATAAATAGAAAATTTCCAAAGGATCTTCCACCCTCCTGACAATACCCCGTCCCGACAAACAGGAAACATAACCAAATCATGTCCCTTTTGCTTCAAGTTCTTGTAGATTATACAGTACTCAGAATCTTTGGATATTTTACAAGGACTCCAAATTGTAGGACACTCCCCCCCCCCGCAAGCCCTCCCCACACTCAGATAAACCCTCAAAACCTGAAGGAAGCCATAATCTGCAAAACAGTAGCTCAGAAAGATGTCTGTACATTTAGAAACAAAAATAGTCTGACGCGGTTCTCGAAAGGTTCTGTTCTCCTTCCCCACATTGATGCAAATAAGAGAAGTCTTTTGGTGGGTTCTAAACAAACGCAGGCAGTTTTTTTTGGGGGGGTGTTGATTTAATTCTCAACAGTCTTCCAGTAAGAAAAAAAAGTCTTTGATCCTTGAAAGGTCCCTTCACCAGAGGGAGCCAAGCAGTGCTGAAGGGGGCCTACGAAGAGAAAAAGAAAAGAAATTTCAGGTACAGGGAAATTTGCTTTCAGTAGTCCATTCTTTAAAGAAATGATACTATGGTTTTTCTTTCATTATTCTTGGAAGGAAGGCTGCACACAAAAATGGGGGATTGTCTTGCCATGCTCACTGGTAACCTCCCAGTTAGACTACTGTAATGCACAGTTTGTGGAGCTGCCCTTACAGACAACCTAGAGGCTTCAATGAGGACGCGGGTGGCGCTGTGGGTTAAACCACAGAGCCTAGGACTTGCCGATCTGAAGGTCGGTGGTTCGAATCCACGCGACGGGGTGAGCTCCCATTGCTCAGTCCCAGCTCCTGCCAACCTAGCAGTTCAAAAGCACATCAAAGTGCAAGTAGATAAATAGGTCCCGCTCCGGCGGGAAGGTAAACGGCGTACCTGTGCGCTGCTCTGGTTCGCCCAGAAGCAGCTTAGTTATGCTGGCCACATGACCCGGAAGCTGTATGACGGCTCCCTCGGCCAATAAAGCGAGATGAGTGCCGCAACCCCAGAGTCAGTGAAGACTGGACCTAATGGTCAGGGGTCCCTTTACCTTTACCTTTACCTTTAGAGGCTTCAATGAGTGCAGAAACTGTCTGCTGGAATTTCAGCTATGTGCTTCCAAGCCCAGTGTGAGGTGCTGGTGCTTTAAAGCCCTAAACAGCTCGGGACCCCCATGTTTCTTCCCATAACAGACTGGCTGTGTCTTAAGATCCAGCACTCCTCTCCTCTGTTGCATTTGGAGAGACAGTTATCTAACGCTGCCTCTTCTTCAGTGTTCATGGAGATGCAGCCATTGCAGTCAAGTCATTCACACACAAAACAAAATGGCGAATGTAATAAGATACAGTGGTACCTTGGTTCTCAAACGCCGAAAACCCAGATGTAAGTGTTCCGGTTTTCGAACATTTTTTGGAAGCAGAACATCCGATGTCAGCTATTGCTTCCGGGGCACCGGCACCAATCAGAAGCTGCGCCTTGGTTTTTGAACATTTCAGAAGTCAAACGGACTTCCGGAATGGATTAAGTTTGGCACTTTTGTTTTTGCTATTTATTTGGCGTTTTTTGTTTTTGAGGCTTTTTCGGTTAATTTGTTTTTTGTGACTGTGTGGAACCCAGTTCAGCTACTGATTGAACGCAGTGTAACTGCAGAAATGGATAAAAGCCCCTCATCCAAACAATGACTATCAGCAGTGCAGATAAGAATTATTATTTTTTTAAAAATTATCATCTACAATACTGTCTTATTTATTTTATAGCACAGTACATTGATTATTGCTTTCATTTTATGGATCAATGGTCTCGTTAGATAATAAAATTCATGTTAAATTGCTGCTTTAGGGGTTGTTTTTAAAAGTCTGGAACGGATTAATCCATTTTGCTTTACTTTCTGTGGGAAAGTGCACCTTGGTTTTGAAACGGACTTCCAGAACGGATTAAGTTTGAGAACCAAGGTACCACTGTCCTTCCCATGTGACCAGAGTTAACCAATCACATGTACTGTATGGGAGAGAAAGAAGTAAAGAGTCAGTATTGGACATGATTTGGCTTCTGAAATTTAGCTCCTCTGCCAACCGTCAACCTACCAAAACCATCCATTGGATAGAAGGTGGCACTTAGTTGCTCGCTTCGGAAATGGGAGCAAGGTGGTTGAGTCCCGCCAGTCCATTGAACCCCGTCCCCCAGGGGTCGGGAAGGGAGAAATACGGCCGGGCCGAGAGGCTCTCGTTGTGGCCCAGCGCAAAGGCAAGGAGGCCTCCGTTCCTCTCCACGTCCAGGTGCGTCCGCCCAAAGAGCTTCATTTGGGTTTCCTCAAACTGGCTCTCCAGCTCTTGGAAATTCAGAGCGTTCTTGGCCCCGTCCATAAAATGCTTAGGGCTGGGGCCCGGAAGGCACATGGCCGCGCTGCCAAGATGGCTGCTCATCTCCTGGAGGGCCGGAGGCACCAGGAAGCTCTTGTCGTCCGGCTGGCCGTTCTGCGCAAACAGCAAGCTGGCCGCTCTCCAGGTGGCCGGCTTGCGCCCCCTCCTGGGCCGGGAGATCCGGCAGCTCTGGCGCTTGATGTGGCGGTGCAGGTGGTCCGAGCGGGTGAAGCTCTTGTAGCAGAACTTGCACTGGTAAGGGCGGATGCCCGTGTGGATGCGCATGTGGTTCTTCAGGTCGTAGTTGTGGACGAATTTGGCGTTGCAGTGGATGCAGAGGTAGGGCCTTTCTCCCGTGTGCTTCCGCATGTGGATCTTTAGCTTGTCTTGCCTGTAAAACGGAGAAGCAACATTATCAGTTCAGGGCAGCTCTGACCTACATTGGCTCCCAGTACATTTCCAAGCACAATTCAAAGTGTTGGTGCTGACCTTTAAAGCCCTAAACGGCCTCGGCCCAGTATACCTGAAGGAGCGTCTCCACCCCTATTGTTTTGCCCGGACACTGAGGTCCAGCGCCGAGGCCCTTCTGGCAGTTCCCTCACTGTGAGAAGCCAAGTTACAGGGAACCAGGCCGAGGGCCTTCTCGGTGGTGGCGCCTGCCCTGTGGAACGCCCTCCCACCAGATGTCAAAGAGAACAACAACTACCAGACTTTTAGAGGACATCTGAAGGCAGCCCTGGTTAGGGAAGCTTTTAATATTTAATAGGTTATTGTATTTTAGTGTTCTGTTGGAAGCAGCCCAGAGTGGCTGGGGAAGCCCAGCCAGATGGACGGGGTATAAATTATTATTATTATTATTATTATTATTATTATTATTATTATTATTATTATGTCCTGTCTGAATCTGTCGCCCTCTGACTACAGATTGCAACATCACTGACGGCTGGCCAGGTCAGCTGAGACGGATGGGAGTTTGGAATCCAGTAGCATCTGGAGTCACAAGATTGGGAGGAGGCTAGTTTAGGAACACAGGAATGTTCTGGAAACCAAGCCTTATGAGGAACGGTTGAGGTATGGGTATGTTTAGCCTAGGAAAGAGGAGAATGAGAGGAGATATGATAGCCATAATCAGATATCTAAAGGGCTATGGAACATGGAAGATGGAGGAAGCTTGTTTTCTCCTGCTCTGAAAAGTATGACCAATGGCTTCACGTTACAAAAAATGAGATTCTCACTCGACATCAGGAAGAATTCGACAATTCTATGATTCTGTGAATCAGATGGAGACTCTGTGGGCCATTCAGTGTTGATGGACTATAGCTAAAGGAGAAGAACCACAAAACCCTTAAGAGAAACACAACTTTGAAAAGAACAGTTAAGGGGAAACGTTCAGTTAGAAACTGTATAAACATTGCTTTTTAATACTCCATAAATTAACATGAACATCATAAAGGAATATAAATATGAGGAAAGCACTTCTAGGCCACTGCCAATTAAATATTCTGCTCCTAAAAAATGTCAACAACCAGATGCCTGTCGCAGCGGCCCTCACGTGGAGCTTCAGGTTTTTGAAGTGTTAAGATCCCGTTTTGAATTTTCAAAAAAATAATTTGTAATTTGCATTTTTGAATTCATGTGTTTCTTCTCTGGAAGCCGCCTGGGGGGCCCCTTTTTGGTGGCATGTAAATAAACTGTAACGATCCCCAGGTGGGTGGGTGCTGCTTACTAAACCTGGGCCCCATGATTTCACTCTTGGTGGCAGTTCCAGAAAGTGCCACAGTAATCACTTGGCAACTGCTATACAGTGGTACCTCGGGTTACATACGCTTCAGGTTACATACGCTTCAGGTTACAGACTAAGCTAACCCAGAAATAGTGCTTCAGGTTAAGAACTTTGCTTCAGGATGAGAACAGATATCGTGCTCCGGCGGCACGGCGGCAGCAGGAGGCCCCATAGGCTAAAGTGGTGCTTCAGGTTAAGAACAGTTTCAGGTTAAGTACGGACCTCCGAAACGAATTAAGTACTTAACGCGAGGTACCACTGTATTACATTCATTGTCTTCTTCAGGTGTTTTGAAGCATCTCTAACAGATGACTGGTCAATCTCTTTATATTTAAGATCTCCAATAATCCTTGGGTAGATTAATCATGGAGAGAACAATACTTACTTTTCTTAATTTATTCAGCTGCAAAAAAACCCAACAGTACTCGGCATAAAAACGTGGCCTACATTGTCAAATCTGCTTGCGCAATTCTTTCGATGGGTCTGGCTGTTAACCAACAGGATGGTGGTTCAAGCCCACCCAGGGACAGCTGTGGGCAGGATCCCTGTATTGAAGGGGGTTGGTAAAGGGTAAAGGGACCCCTGACCATTAGGTCCAGTCGTGACTGACTCTGGGATTGTGGCGCTCATCTCGCTTTACTGGCCGAGGGAGCCGGCGTACAGCTTCCGGGTCATGTGGCCAGCATGACTAAACCGCTTCTGGCGAACCAGAGCAGCGCACGGAAACGCCGTTTACCTTCCCGCTGGAGCGGTACCTACCGTATTTTTCGTTCTATAAGACACACCAGACCACAAGACGCACCTAGTTTTTGGAGGAGGAAAACAAGAAAAAAAATATTCTGAATCTCAGAAGACAGAACAGCAAGAGGGATCGCTGTGCAGTGAAAGCAGCAATCCCTCTTGCTGTCCTGGCTTCTGGGATAGCTGCGCAGCCTGCATTCACTCCATAAGACGCACACACATTTCCCCTTACTTTTTAGGAGGGAAAAAGTGAGTCTTATAGAGCAAAAAATATGGTATTTATCTACTTGCGCTTTGACGTGCTTTCGAACTGCTAGGTTGGCAGGAGCAGGGACCGAGCAACGGGAGCTCACCCTGTTGCAGGGATTGGAACCGCCAACCCTCTGATCGGCTAGTCCTAGGCTCTGTGGTTTAACCCACAGGGCCACCCACGTCCCTGAAGCAGGTTGGAGTAGATGACAATTCTGTGATTCTAAAATGGGCTATTCTAGTTGGGATTTGGGGACTTTACTTCCAAGAACTAGAACAAGGCAACTGAAGAGAGGCCACATCAAGCACAAGAACTAAAAGGCTGAGGAACCTCCAACTTTTTGCCACAGTAGCTACAGACACAAGTCAAACATTGATTCCTGGAAACCATCTTAGATGCCGCAACTGGACCTCGCTGTGTGGAAAGCTTAGCACACAAAGAACTGAGCGCGCAGAGAGTTCCCGGAGCCAGCAGGTGGCAGCACAAACCCACATCCCAAATCCGCATCTTCCATTCTGTTTTAAATGCAGTTAAGGGTGCTGAGAGTTGTTAGCAGACACTGGTCCTCCTCAGAGAGCTACAATTCCCAGAGTTCCCTGGAAAGAAGGACTGATGGTTCAACCATCATGGAAATGGGGGCTCTGTTGTTCCCAAGATTCTATGGGGGAAGCCACAGCATCTTTTAAAGTGGCATGATGATGCTTTAAATGCATAGAGCTGACGGCAGGGGAGGTCCTACTAGTGGGAAGGGGCCATAATTCAGTGAACACGCCTTAGATGCAGAACTCAGCCTTCAACATCTCTGTAATTCAGGGCTGGCTTCAGGGTTGAGGGAGCCCTGGGCAAAGTGTCATCCCATGGCTCCCATGCTGACTGGCTCTCCAGGGTTTCCAAAATGGAGTTTCTCCAGCTCTACTTTGAGATGATGGAGGTTGGATCTGAGGCCTTCTGCATGCAAGGCAGGTTCTCTGCCACTAAGCTATGGCCCTTTCCTTAAACATGCCAATATTTGGCTTGGCAGCACTCATGTGATTGATTGATTGATTGATTGATTGATTGATTGATTGATTGATTGCCAGCCAGCCCAATTTCTCATTATATATTTCTCATTTCTCATTTCTCATATATATATATATGAGAATTTCTCATTTCTCATATATATATATATACTGCCGCTATATCTGAATTTTGGGAGAAAAGCAATGACAAAACAATGACAAACCTAGACAGCATCTTAAAAAGCAGAGACATCGCCTTGCCAACAAAGGTCCGTATAGTAAAAGCTCTGGTTTTCCCAGTAATGATGTATGGAAGTGAGAGCTGGACAATAAAGAAGGCTGATCTCCAAAGAATAGATGCTTTTGAATTATGGTGCTGGAGGAGACTTTTGAGAGTCCCATGGACTGCAAGAAGATCAAACCTATCCATTCTGAAGGAAATCAGCCCTGAGTGCTCACTGGAAGGACAGATCCTGAAGCTGAGGCTCCAAGACTTTGGCCACCTCATGAGAAGAGAAGACTCCCTGGAAAAGACCCAGATGTTGGAAAAATAGAGGGCACAAGGAGAAGGGGACGACAGAGGACGAGATGGTTGGATAGTGTTCTCGAAGCTACCAGCATGAGTTTGACCAAACTGCGGGAGGCAGTGGAAGACAGGAGGGCCTGGCGTGCTCTGGTCCATGGGGTCACGAAGAGTCGGACACGACTAAACAACTAACAACAAATATCTGAATTGTCTCTGTTATACCCAATTGCAATTCAATGTATCCCTGTTGTGTTTTAGGATTTCCCTGATATTGTAAGTGACCTGGAACTGGTCTATCACCATAATAATAAAATTCTAATTCTAATTTCTCAACGCATGCCCACTTTTGCTGCACCACTTCATTGGCCAGGTGCTGAACGTCTTGACAGTGGCATCACAAGATCAGTCTGAGAAACAGGGTCACAGGGAGGGCTCTTGTGAGTGCCTTTGTCCTTTGTGCAAACCCCACCCTGTTACACAGCCAGCCCGCATGGCTTCTATACGGGTGGCTTGCCACTTAAAACAACAACAACATACACTTCTCTGGTGCACAGTGTATTCTGGGTGTAGCCAAGGGCTGCTATTTACCTTGCACACAGGTAGAGACACCCCACCCATTCCCAGCTGAAACAAAGCCGGAAAATGCATTTGATCATTGTCCCTAAGAAACCTCCAGTGGTCTGCTTTGTACGCTGTCCAAGTCCAACCAGAGCCCACAAGCAGGGCTTGGAGGTGATGATCCTCTCCTGTAGATGCTCCTCATCAACTGATATTCAGAAGCTCCTGAACATGCAGGTTCTATGTTGCCATCCTAGCTAACAGCCTTCGATCTTCCACCAGAAACATGCCTAGCATTTTCTTAAAGACACATAAGCCAGCAACCGTCATCACTTCCAAGCTTCAATTACTGTATTTTTCACTCTACAAGACTCACTTTTTCCCTCCTAAAAAGTAAGGGGAAATGTGTGTGCGTCTTATGGAGTGAATGCAGGTTGCACAGCTATCCCAGAAGCCAGACCAGCAAGAGGGATCGCTGCTTTCACTGCGCAGCGATCCCCCTTGCTGTTCTGGCTTCTGGGATAGCAACGTGAAGCCTTTTCAGGGCAGCAGGAAGAAACGCTCCCCCTGCCCTGAAGAGGCTTCGAGCGGCTATCCTGGAAGCTGCGTAGTGATCCCTCTTGCTGTTCTGGCTTCTGGGATTCAGAATATTTTTTTTCTTGTTTTCCTCCTCCAAAAACTAGGTGCGTCTTATGGTCTGAAGCGTCTTATAGAGCGAAAAATACGGTATGTGTTTGTATGAAGAAGTCCTCCATTTACCCATCCTAAATCTTCCAAGATTCAGTTTCATCGGCTCTCCCTGAGTTCTAGCATTATGAGCTGGGAGAAAAGCTTCTGTCTACCCATGGCCTACTCGTCATCGTTTTGTGACACCTCAACCTTCACCGACTCCCTGCTGAATCATTTCTTCTTCTAGACTAAAAGACCTCCAACCCTTTGATGTGTCCTTCTAGTTTTCCAACCCTTCATTCATTTAACAGAGCAATTGTTCGCTTCTCTGCTCAGACGTAAGAGGCATCTAATTCAATGGGACTTACTCCAACAAAAGTGCGTAGCCAATCTGGTACCCTCTGGGTGGGACCACAAAGCTCATCGTTGCTGGGCTTTGGCCAAAACATCTTGACGACGCAATGCTGGCTATCCCTTCTGCATGTTTCCCAGCAAGGCAATATCTTTTTTGAGGTGAAGCACCAAGGATTGTTCCCTCCCCCGCATCCATTCTCCACCACCCTCAACTTTTACACCGTAAGCTCCTCCATGTAGGGGCCATGCCCCTTTTGTCTATGTGAGAAAGCGCCACGTCAATAATAATAATAATAATAATAATAATAATAATAATAACAACAATAAATCATTTATACCCCGCCCATCTGGCTGGGTTTCCCCAGCCTCTCTGGGCAGCTATATTAAAATACAATAGTCTATTAAACATTAAAAGCTTCCCTAAACAGGGCTGCCTTCAGATGTCTTCTAAAAGTCAGGTAGTTGTTTATCTCTTTGACATCTGCTGGGAGGGCGTTCCACAGGGCGGGTGCCACCACTGAGAAGGCCCTCTGCCTGGTTCCCTGTAACTTGGCTTCTTCCAATGAGGGAATCGCCAGAAGGCCCTTGGGGCTGGACCTCAGTGTCCGGGCAGAACGATGGGGGTGGAGACGCTCCTTCAGGTATACTGGACCGAAGCCGTTTAGGGCTTTAAAGGTCAGCACCAACACTTTGAATTGTGCTTGGAAACGTACTGGGAGCCAGTGTAGGTCTTTCAAGACCGGCGTTATATGGTCTCGGCGGCCACTCCCAGTCACCAGTCTAGCTGCCGTGAACTAGTAAGCTGTAAACTAATAAGCCCAATAATTCCACCATGTTCCACAGCTCAGCCCCATCCATTCATTCCAAGGTGAGCTCTACCGGCATGCAAGGTCACAGCTTGCGCTCTTGGAACCAGCCCTTCAGAGGGTTTGCAAACAGCATGATGAAACCTGGGCAGGTCAGGAAAGAGCAATTGCCTCCCTCTGTGCACAATGGATTTGCAAACGGTCCCGTCACCAACTTGCATGTTGATACCAGTCCAAGGATGCATGAATCATGGCTTGGCATGATACAGTCCTTAAAATAAAAGTAAAAAATCCACACAAAATTGCAGCAGCACTTTAAACTACTGCTATGATCTTAGCATTTGTTTTTGCAATGCCAGGGCACTTGGCACAAACTTGGTGCCACCATGGACTGGGGAACCCGTAGCGCTCTGGAGATTGCTGAACTCCCAACCCCCCAGCATCCATAATCAAGGGCCATGCTGGTTGGAGCTGATGGGAATTGGAGATCATTGATCTGGAGAGACATAGGTTCTCTGTCTGATTTTGGAGCCAACTTCTAAGGCCACAAAGCCATCTTAGTGGATCCCAGGAAGCCCTGCCAGACTGTAATTGAAAAGTGTCAAAACATTTTTGTTCATAAGGAAAATGAGCCTCCCAGTATAGGAGCAGTGTTACTTTAAATGTGAATTGTGACTGATGCCCACAGCACTTCCTCAAAATTCCAGATGTGCTCACTGGCATGAAAAGGCAGACCTTGCCTTGCTAAGGGTGGAAGTTAAAGCCACCCTGTTGTTGGTGGTCTTCCTAAATAGGCATCAAGTTGGCTACTGGGGGAAATGGTATGGTAAACCTTTGATATGCTAGTGCTCTTCTTGTGAATATACTGCCTCCCTAAAGTTAAGTGTGTGCATGTTCATGAGAAAGATTCCACATCAGATCACGGGAAGCCACAGTACAGTCATACCTCAGGTTACAGACACTTCAGGTTGCATTTTTTTGGATTACGGACCCACCAAAACCCAGAAGTACCAGAATGGGTTACTTCCAGGTTTTGGGGGTCGTGCATGCACAGAAGCACTAAATCACGCTTTGCGCATATGCAGAAGCACTGAATCGCAACCCATGTGTGTGCCGATGCACCGCTGTGGGTTGCGAACGCTGCAGGTTGCGAACATGCATCCTGCATGGATCACATTCGCAACGTGAGCGTCCACTGTACCACTCTATTTTGCCTTGGCCAGACTGCATTTAGAAGCCTGTGTCCAGTTTGGGGTGACACAGTTCAAGAAGGATATTGATAAGATGAAACATGGGCAGAGGAGGGCAACCAAGATGATCAAGGGTCTGGAAATCAAACCTGATGAGGAACGGTTGAAGGAGCCTGGAGAAGAGGAGACATGATAGCCATCTTCAAATACCTAAGGGACTGTCAGATGGAAGATGGAGTAAGTATGTTTTCTGCTGCTCTGGAGGGTAGGACTTGAACCAATGGCTTCAAGTTACAAGAAAGGAGATTCCAACTAAACGTCAGGAAGAACTTTGTGGGAGTAAGAGCTGTTCAACAATGGAACAGACTCCCACAAGAGGTGGTGGACTTGCCTTTCTTGGATCTCGTTGAGTCATCTAGTCATCTGCAGTGGTTGGACCAGATGACCCTCTTCCAGCTCTACAATTCTGATTCTCTGATCTGAATGTGCACATGTCTCTTTGAGTTTTGTATATAATGCCCTGCACTTCTCAGGAAATCCTTACTTGCTAGGTGAGGCCTGCTGTATAAAAGAGCCTTGCAGGTGAACCAGACCCTTGTTTTTGCAATGGAAATGTCAAGCGGTAGCAACAGAGAAGGTACTGTAATAGGGGTCTATTTGCATGCTAGAATATACATCCAGCCCCCAGACTGCTGCCTAGAAAATAGAGCAGCTACAATGAATGATTGCTAGGTACCAATGGCCTCTTGAAATTCTCTACCCTATTTGTGGACCAATATAGTGGTGGGTCCACTATTCTATTCTATTCTATTCTATTCTATTCTATTCTATTCTATTATTATAGAGACGCGGGTGGTGCAGTGGGTTAAACCACAGAGCCTAGGACTTGCTGATCAAAAGGTCGGCAGTTCGAATCCCCGTGACAGGCTGAGCTCCCATTGCTCGGATCCTGCTCCTGCCCACCTAGCAGTTCGAAAGCACGTCAAAGTGCAAGTAGATAAATAGGTACCGCTCCAGCGGGAAGGTAAACAGCATTTCCGTGCACTGCTCTGGTTCATCAGAAGTGGCTTAGTCATGCTGGCCACATGACCCGGAAGCTGTACACTGGCTACCTCGGCCAATCAAGCAAGATGAGCGCCGCAACCCCAGAGTCGGCCACGACTGGACCTAATGGTCAGGGATCCCTTTACCTTTATAGTGGTGGGTGGGGGGCAGGGTGTTACCATAAAGCACCAATGCTGCAGCGAGCAAGGGCTCAGCCAGC
>JAXCMG010000039.1:9127782-9191663 GCA_034642415.1 Podarcis siculus
GCCGGTGCCTACGCTTTGGCACATTCCTCTGACCCTGGCAGAATTCCGTGCACTGCTCTGGTTCATCAGAAGTGGCTTAGTCATGCTGGCCACATGACCCGGAAGCTGTACACTGGCTACCTCGGCCAATCAAGCAAGATGAGCGCCGCAACCCCAGAGTCGGCCACGACTGGACCTAATGGTCAGGGATCCCTTTACCTTTATAGTGGTGGGTGGGGGGCAGGGTACCATTTCACCATTTTTTCCAAGGGCAAGAGAAATTCTTCAGCTGTTCCTTGGGGTTGAGGGTCTCCATGAGCAGTGACAGAAGCACAGCTTCTTTCTTTCCCTAATTTTGTCTGAAGGCAGCGACAAAGGAGGGGCAATGCCTCTGGAGAAACTTCAGCGATTGCAAAAATAGGAAGCTGCCTTTCACTCAGTCAGAACATCGATTCATCTAGCTCAGGCCTGCCTATGCTGAACGGCTGTCCAGGATTTCAGGCAGAAATCTTCCCCTGTCCTGCTTGGGGGTGCCAGGAATTGAACCAGAACTGGCGTCTCCACCCCCATCGTTCAGCCCAGATGCTGAGGTCCAGCACCGAGGGCCTTCTGGTGGTTCCCTCACTGTGAGAAGCAAAGCTACAGGGAACCAGGCAGAGGGCCTTCTCAGTGGTGGCACCCACCCTGTGGAACACCCTCCCACCAGATGTCAAAGAGAACAACAACTACCAGACTTTTAGAAGACATCTGAAGGCAGCCCTGTTTAGGGAAGTTTTTAATGTGTGACATTTTAATGTATTTTTAATCTTTGTTGGAAGCTGCCCAGAGTGGCTGGGGAAACCCAGCCAGATGGGTGTGGTACAAATAATAAATTATTTTTATTTTTATTTTTATTTTTATTTTTATTATTCTACATGCAAAGCAGATACTCTTCTACTGAGCTATGGCCCTTCCTGCCAACAGAACTTGCCAACCTGGCTTTAGTGTGAAATAGACAAGCATCGGAGCACAGTCATAAAACTAACTGCATGTGTGATGGGAAAGGGGAAAGCCTGTGCAGAGATTTGTTTACAAACTGGCAGAGTTGGCCACAAGCGACTGCTGCTGAAATTGGTTTTTGATGTGAAGTGGCAACTGCTGATTGCTGGGGGCCTTGGCGATGGGGTGCCAAAAGCCACGCCCGGGGCACAGTGCCAAATGCACACAACCAGATTGCTAGAAGGCTGCTACAAGAGGTTTCCCAAGCCTTTTCCGCCATGGTTGCCACATTCATGTCCCCTAGGTCTACTTAGCTGCTGGTGGGCAGATTGGCTACACCGCACCAAATAAACTCAAGGCCAAATGCTCACACTGAATGTGAGTAACCCCAAAAGCAACGTTGAGAGATGTGGGGTTTGTGTATCTTTCACACACTCGAGTGGCAAGCATGCCCAACATCTGAGTGGGTCACAGATGATTGCACCCCTTGTAAAAGCAAACCAGGATGTCTTCTGTGAACCACTGTTTCCTGTTACGCCCCAAACTAGGAAACTATGGTTAATATAACAAGCCAGGATAGGAAGCCATGGTTGGGAGTTGGCTGCAGAAGGAGGGAGTGAAGCAGGCACAGCCAAAAGGCTTGTATATATTTCGGCTTATTGAACCAAAATATACCATCTGAATGCTAAAGAGGCACATTGTCCGGCTCCTATGCATCTTCTCCATTCAACTCACATTAACTGCAATATATACACAATATGAGAGGGACGATGTGGGTTAAACCACAGAGCCTAGGGCTTGCCGATCAGAAGGTCGGCGGTTTGAATCCCCGTGACCAGGTGAGCTCCCGTTGCTCAGTCCCTGCTCCTGCCAACCTAGCAGTACGAAAGCACACCAGTGCAAGTAGATAAATAGGTACCGCTCCGGCAGGAAGGTAAATGGCGTTTCCATGCGCTGCTCTGATTTGCCATAAGTGGCTTAGTCATGCTGGCCACATGACCCGGAAGCTGTACGCTGGCTCCCTCGGCCAATAAAGCGAGATGAGCGCCACAACCCCAGAGTCGGCCACGACTGGACCTACTGTAATGGTCAGGGGTCCCTTTACCTTTACCTTTTATACACAATATCTCCATCTAGCTAGCTAGCATTAGATAAAATGTAAATATGTTTCTATTGGTGGGAATGTTAATGTCATGCTATGTTATGGAGGTGACAATTTTTATGAAAGAAAATTCTCAACAGCAGCTTTAGATGCTGTTTCTTGTCCTTGGCACCAGATTGATGCAACTCTCTGGGGGTAAAAACACTCCCTTGCCTGATCTCATTGGTTCCCACACATATCCTTAGGGGAGCGTGAGACTGGGGTTTGCCCCTGCCCCCAGCACCAGGGGCTTTCAGCAGCTTCTACGAGCCTAGCCTTCCGCTGCAGAAGAACCCTTTCAAAAATCCTCCTGGCGAATTAAATTGGACTGCAGAGGCAAATCAATTCCCAGGCCTGTTCTCGCAGATGATAATTAATGGTTAATGAGCACGGTCTTTTAGCATAATAATACTCTCAACCAGAACATGATATTGGAGATTACAACTGGGAGACGGAGACACAGATTCCAGAGAGCAGCTTTCTGGGGGCGTCTCTGACTCTCTTCCCTGCCTCCCCTTTCTCATCGCCAGCCGGCATGAGGTTGACTTAGCCTGTTAATAAAGGCACTCAGACGGCAGCAGCTCCCAGTTCTGGAGGGCTCTCAGGCAACTCATTCCTCATAGGGCTACATCTGGTACGCAGGCTGAGACCCTATCTGTCTGTGGACTGCCTCACCAGAGTGGTGCATGCTCTAGTTATCTCCTGCTTGGACTACTGCAATGCGCTCTACGTGGGGCTACCTTTGAAGCTGACCCAGAAACTACAACTAATCCAGAACGCGGCAGCTAGACTGGTGACTGGGGGCGGCCGCCGAGACCACATAACACCGGTCTTGAAAGACCTACATTGGCTCTCAGTACGTTTCCGAGCACCATTCAAAATGTTGGTGCTGACCTTTAAAGCCCTGAATGGCCTTGGTCCTGTATACCCGAAGGAGCGTCTCCACCCCCATCGTTCAGCCCAGACACTGAGGTCCAGCGCCGAGGGCCTTCTGGCGGTTCCCTCATTGTGAGAAGTGAGGTTACAGGCAACCAGACAGAGGGCCTTCTCGGTAGTGGCGCCCGCCCTGTGGAATGCCCTCCCTTCAGATATGAAGGAAATAAGCAGCTATCTTATCTTTAAAAGACATCTGAAGGCAGCCCTGTTTAGGGAAGTTTTTAACATTTAATGCTGTATTGTTTTTAACACTCGATTGGGAGCCGCCCAGAGTGGCTGGGGAAACTCAGCCAGATGGACGGGGTATAAATAATAAATTGTTGTTGTTGTTATTCCCTCATGTCTGTCCTTCCTCACCAAGTCTACCTCCTTACTGCAGCAAGAGGGAGGGCTCTTGTCACAGAATCATAGAATCACCGTAGAGTTGGAGGGGACCCTGAGGGTCATCTAGTCCAACCCCTGCAATGCAGGAATCTTTTGCTCAACCTGGAGCTTGAACCCACAACCCTGAGTCCCGTGCTCTACCGACTAAGCTATCCCAAGGACTGGTGGGCTCCTGCTGAGGTGTGAGCCCTAAGCAGACACCCAACTTTGCCATTACCCGAGTTCCCATAGTGTACAAGTGACGCTATTAAAAACAGACACGGGCCACACCTGCACTATCCATTCAAAGCACTATTATATCACTTTAAACAGCCACAGTTTCCCCCGCAGAATCCTGTAAACTGTGGTTTGTTATGAGTACAGAGTGTTTGTTAAGTGCGCTGTGAGTTTTTAGGAGACTCCTATTCAAACTGTTTTCTTCACACTGAGGAATTCTTTTGTGCAAAGATGAGGAACATATTTTCCTCCAGAAGCTGTTTAACTTCAGCTTCCATCATCCCTGACCTTTTAACCTTTTAATTGGGGTTGATGGCAGTCGGAGCCCAGCGACACCTGTGGGTCTACATTTTCTCCATCCTTGGGCAAAAGGCATTGGACTAAGACCCGGGAGATCACGGTTCAGGACCCCAGTTGCCCATGACGCCTACTGCATCTCCTCCCAACATACCTGTCAGGGTTGCTGTGAGGATTAAGACGGGGGGGGGGGGGGAATAACTACCGTATTTTTCGCTCTATAAGACACACCAGACCATAAGATGCACCTAGTTTTTGGAGGAGGAAAACAAGAAAAAAGAATATTCTGAATCTCAGAAGCCAGAACAAGCAAGGGGGATCACTGTGCAATGAAAGCAGCAATCCCTCTTGCTGTTCTGGCTTCTGGGATAGCTGCACAGCCTGTATTCACTCCATAAGACGCACACGCATTTCCCCTTACTTTTTGGGAGGGAAAAAGTGAGTCTTATAGAGCAAAAAATACGGTACATATGACAGCCTGAAGTCTTTGTAAACAGAACAGGATAAAGCATGCACTCATTATATACCACATAGGAAAAAAATCTTATATCTGCTGGGGTGTCTAGTATTTTTTTAACGTGTGCAGACCTGGTAAATCGGACTTCACAGATATTGCACATATATGGCTTTTCCCCCGTGTGGGTCCTCATGTGCCGCGGCAGCTTCCCGGCTCCCATGATGATTTTGTTGCAGATGGGGCACTGCTGGGAAGCCTTGGGCTTGATCTTCCTCTCTTCCGGCCACCGAGGAAAGACTCCCCCAAAATGGGCGGCACTGAGGAAGTTCAGGTAGGCTCCGTAATCATTCTCCGCCTTGATGTGCCCCAAATGGGCCACCGGGTTGTTGGCAAACATGTCCTTGAAGAGGTCGTTGGGGAACGGGGCGGGAGAAGGTTCCTCCTTCTCCTCCTCCTTGATCTTCCTCTTCCGGATGACCAGATCCAAGGGGCCATTGTCCACCTGCTGCTCCTCCACCTGGGAAAAGGCGCCAAAGTCTCCGTTCCACAAGTGCGGGAAGAGGTCAGGGACAAAGGGAGACAGAGCCGGCCTCCGTTCTGGCATGCTAGATTTAGGGTACAAGTTCTCTCTTAGGAGGGACTCGATGGAGAAGTCTCTTATCACGCCCAAGGAGCCATTGGAGTTGTTCGCCTGAAAATGGTTGGAGAACCCGCTTGGTCTCTCTGAGTAAGCTTCCTCTGCGAGGTCAGATTTGGAAGGACTTTGGTGGCAGCCGACGTCTTGGACGTCTGGTAGGTTCTGGTTTGCGAAGTCTCCCACGTCCTCTTCTTCCTCGTCCTCCTCTTCTTCCTCGTCGTCCTCTTCTTCCTCCTCCTCCTCCTCCCTCTCGTCTCCCTCCTCCAAACTGGGCTCCATGATTTCTAGGCAGACGTTGATGACACACTGGATCTCCAGCATCCTGGCCGCGTTGAGGATGTGCTTGAGGTTCGAGGTGGTGATGGTGAGGGTCGAGGTATAGGCAAACTCGAGGATTGCCGAAAGTGCTTCAGGCTTAACAAAGTCAATCTCGTAAACATAGGGCTGGTCTGCTAAAGTGCCAGTAGTGAAGAGTTTCTTAAAATACTGGCTGCAGGCAGCCAGGACAGACTTGTGGGTCCTGTATTCTTGGTCTTGGACAATGAGGATGACATCGCAGAGGAGGCCGTTGTGCCGCTGCTCGTTTAAGCTGCAAAGGACTTCGCTGCTGTGGTTTGGGAATGGGATCCCTATAAGGTCTTCAATGCCATTGGCCATATTCTCACTTAGAGCCCTAGGATGAAACACACACACACATACAAAATGAATTAGCGCATTCGGATTTATCCTTGAAGACAGCAGAGGCACAAAATCCCCAGAAAGAAAAATCTTTCAAAACCTGGGACTCAATCTGCCTTTCAATACAGGCAATTGATCACCATCACTGCCATCTTTTAAGGGATTTCTAGATCGCTTTACAACCTCCCAAGATGGATTGCTTGCAACCGATCAGCCCAACACAGCACTCACATTTGAAAATTTAAAATAGCGGTAAAAACTATGCAAAACATAAAAGCAACAGACAAAGCCGTTCTGAAATGGAAGGGCCATTTAGAGTGTTCCTAAAGGCCAACAGAGAGGGGATTGTGCAAATTTTCCTGGGCTGGGCGTGCCAAAACAGGACCACCTCAGAGAATGATGCTCTGATCCTGGGACTCATCAACCGCACTGTTTTCAATGCAAGAGCCGGATGCCCCTGAATCCAGTCAATTCATTGGCCCACCCAGTTTTGCTCCTGGTGCTGCCCACTCTGCTATGTAGAAGACATCAGAAGGCAGCCCTGTTTAGGGAAGCTTTTAATGTTTGATGTATTACAGTATTTTAAATTTTTTTTGGAAGCCGCCCAGAGTGGCTGGGGAAGCCCAGCCAGATGGGCAGGGTATAAATAATAAATTATTATTATTATTATTATTATTATTATTATTATTATTATTATTATTATTTTTCCCCATGTAATGTTAACATATGAGAGAGTGCTGGAGGTGAAATAGTTAAACAGGTTGCCCAGTCAGGACCCAGGGGGGTGGAGTCAGAGGGACTATAAAACCAGCTCTGGGAGGGGCAAAGGGAGGAGTTCGTTGGGAGTTGGGTGGTTGGTTGGAGTGGGAGTGAATTGGGATAGAGTCTGTGGGGAGGTTGAGTTGGTGTAGCAAAATAGGCTGAGTCAGGAACAGTTAGGGGCTAGGAAGACAAGTAAATATCTGAGAGGTGGTTTAGTGAGTGAGAGCAGGTAGTGGAAGTTATAGGTCTGGATAGGCACCCCATGAATGTAATTGACTGATACCGTTTATGAAACCACACGCTTGTTAAACTGCAATAAATAAACAGAAGTTTATGTTTCAATTTAACCCTGACTGGACTCTGTATTGTCCCAGGTAGGGCCTGGGTGGTGGCAGCGAGAAATAAAGTGGTGGCACAGGGATCAATAGACGGTGAAACGTCCGGGGACCCTGTGTGATCGCCACACCCCACCCCATCAATATTGCCATGATTACCCAGGCTATAGATTCCAGCTTACGTTGACACTGAATTTTTATTTCCCGTCCCCGGCACAAAGTGTCCCCAGCCACCTTCTCACAAAGGTGCCTCCCTGCCCTTCCTGTCTCTGTTTCCCCACCCCAGATGCCCATCTATCATCTCACTACTCCTGCAGTCCTTATCGCCGCCCCATCTTTGCTCCTTCAGAAAGCACATTAAGGGAATCACGATTAACATCGTTGGCTGCTCCCAGGTGCCCCAGACACATCGCGTCTCGCCGTGCGCGAGGCATTGAATTCCTTGTTCTGTCCTTCAAGGCCCTCCGTGATCTCATCCCACACCCTGCCCTCCACTCTTCCCTCCCTCCCCTCCTCTGTCTGCTCTCGGTCTTTATTTAGACTGTTCCCGACAAATGGAGCCGCCTCCCATTATTCTCCTGTGCCTTCGGCCTCCACCTTCATTTAATTATCCCTGCCGCTGCACTCCTCCTTGGTCGCCGTGTCTCCCACATCCTTCCATCCCCTGAAATACTTGTTTAGTGCCGCATGGGTTTTTCAAGCACAGAGGGTGCAGCTTCACTGTGTGAGTGAAGCACAAACTCCGTTCCAAATTCGGGGTTATAGGTGCAACTCTTGATCCGATGCAGAGGGTCGGGCAGGGGCGCTGCAACACACCTGAGCATTGCAGCACAGCAAAGTTGCCCCAAGAGGCTGGGGCAGCACAGAGAATGTTGTTTGCCTTCCATCAGGGGCAAGCTGACTCCTCTGTGAACTTGCTTTCAGAGGCATTGCACAATATAACAACAACAGCAGCAGCAGCAGCAATTTATTAGCCTCCCATATAGAATGTTTTTATGGTTCTCCCCATCTAGGGCTTTTTTTGTGAATTGGTGGCACCGTTTTGCCTACATACGGATCCACGTTCCGAGAAAGAATTTGCTGATAGTGTGTATGATGGTGGTTAGGATAATAAGGTTATCAGTAATAAAACATGTTGCTGTTACAGATTGAAATACAGTGGTACCTTGGGTTAAGAACTTAATTCGTTCCGGAGGTCTGTTCTTAACCTGAAACTGTTCTTAACCTGAGGTACCACTTTAAGCTAATGGGGCCTCCCGCTGCTGCTACACAATTTCTGTTCTCATCCTGAAGCAAAGTTCTTAACCCGAGGTACTGTTTCTGGGTTAGCGGAGTCTGTAACCTGAAGCGTCTGCAACCTGAAGCACCTGTAACCCCAGGTACCACAGTATAGTGAGAATCTGCCTACCTGCTCACCCAGCCAGCCAAGGGAGAAAGAAAGCTGCAATGGGTAATCAAGAGGGAGCAAGCTTGCTTTCTCCTGTTCTGGAGGGTAGAACTGGAACCAATGCCTTTAAGTTCCAAGAAAGGAGATCCCACCTAAACATATGGAAAACCTTTCTGACAGTAAGAGCTGTTCAATGGTGGAACAGTCTCCCTTGGGAGGTTGTGGACTCCCCTTCCTTTGAGGCTTTGAAGCAGAGGTTGGGTGGCCATCTGTCATGGATGCTTCAGTTGAGATCCCTGTATTGCAAGCGGTTGGGCTAGATGACCCTCGAGGTGCCTTCCAACTCTACAATTCTATGCACTTAACTAGGGATGCAGGTGGTGCTGTGGGTTAAACCACAGAGCCTAGGACTTGCCGATCTGAAGGTCGGCGGTTCGAATCCCCACGACGGGGTGAGCTCCCGTTGCTCAGTCCCTGCTCCTGCCAACTTAGCAGTTCGAAAGCACATCAAAGTGCAAGTAGATAAATAGGTACCGCTCTGGCGGGAAGGTAAACAGTGTTTCCGTGCGCTGCTCTGGTTTGTCAGAAGCGGCTTAGTCATGCTGGCCACATGACCTGGAAGCTGTACGCCGGCTCCCTCGGCCAATAAAGCGAGATGAGCGCCGCAACCCCAGAGTAGGTCACGATGGGACCTAATGGTCAGGGGTCCCTTTACCTATGGACTTAACATCACATGTTGTTTGGCTCTAAGAATGAGAAAACCTTTTCCTTTCCGGTCTTGTGGATGGCTTATGCTTCCTTGCTCAGAAACGTAGCAAAACAAACAAACAAAATGTAGCCAAGCAACGCCCAGAGGCACCAGCAAACATACATGTTGGACACGCATGAAAGAGATTCGGAGACCTCTCTGCCCGGCCGCTGCTGGAAACCTAGAACCGGCTTCGATGGCTGGTGCATCTTAAACAACTCTTCTACCTTGAAAAGTCCAGGGGAGCTTGTCTCAGGGTACGGAGGGGAAGGAATGTGTTCTGATTGCAGAGCAGTCCGATGTTTACGGCGTGGGCTTCCTCAAGCGTGCCACTTCCCTCCCGCCCACAGAAGATCAATCAGCAGCTGAGACCTTGAGGTTATCTCTCTGCGCCATGCCCACTGCCCACACTCCCAGCCAGCCAGCCTCTCTCGCTTGGCAATTACTGTGTGGGAGAAGGATGGCCGGCCTTGGGAGATGGGATGGAAGCAGCAACCGAGAGCAGCTGCTCTGGCAAGCCAACCTTCCTCAATTAATTCAATTTATTAGGATTTATACACCGCCCTTCATCGTTAAGATCTCAGGGCGGTTCACAGAATAAAATACAGGATAAAAACAAGCAAATAATTAAAAGCAAAACAGCAGCTTTCGGCTTGGCTGGTTATTTGGGTTTTTCTGGTGGAGTTAAATCCACGTTTTCTTTTCTTTTCTTTTTTATTAAAGATTTTATTGTATTACAGATGTGTAATGTCACTCATATTTTTTCCATGTAACATTTTTACAAATCAGTTAAATCCACATTTTCTGTATTATTTAAGTTTTGTTTTAAACCATCAGCTCAAGACACCTTAAACCTTGGTAAATCACCTAATAAATGCCCTTTGTGATGCTTCCTTGGTTAAATTCAGCACAAAAGACATCCTTATGTGCAGAAACCTGTTTTTAAGGGCACCCCTTTCCCCACCTGGGCTATGTCATTCTCACAGGCAGACCTACACGTGGGCTTTGCTATGTCAGATTGTGGGGTAGGAGCTCACACGGCTGAGGGCTTCTGCATACGAAGGGTTTTCCTGCACACAGAAAGCTAAAATGTCAGGGAGAAAGGTTTCTGGCCTAGCCCCTTCCTCAACAGCTAGTTTTCTGGGTGCAGAGAACTTCCTTCCACCTGTACAGAGGGGAGCAGTCTGTACAAACTGCAAGTGGTGCAGCTCACCTCAAAAGCAGCAACAGTGCTGAAAATACATCTTTTGAGGAAAAGTTTATGTTTCTAATTGCAGGTTAATGTGGAAATGGATTGGAACACAGGGCAAAAACTTGTGAAAGTGAGATTCGTCCCTCCCTAGTTATCGCTCACTTCCCAATAGAAAATATCCCAGATACAAAGTTTGGCACTGACTCCTTCCATGGCTGACCCTGTTTAGATCTTAAGTGAAAATTTGTGCTCTTTAGCACAGCTGCAGTACATCTATTGCCTGTAGGAATGGGAAAAGCCACCCATTTTGGTTTCTCTCGGTTCCTCATTTTCCCAGTCTTGGGATATTATGTGCAATACAGTGGTACCTCGGGTTAAGTACCGTTCCAGAGGTCTGTCCTTAACCTGAAACTGTTCTTAACCTGAAGCACCACTTTAGCTAATGGGGCCTCCTGCTGCCGCCGCACCGCCAGAGCAAGATTTCTGTTCTCATCCTGAAGCAAAGTTCTTAACCTGAAGCACTATTTCTGGGTTAGCGGAGTCTGTAACCTGAAGCGTATTTAACCTGAAGCGTATGTAACCTGAGGTACCACTGTATTGCCTAATATACACATTTTTGCAAACCAATTCCCCCTCGTATACACAGCAATGAAAACTTCTATGTCATTTTCACCAATACACCCCAGGCTTATCCCTAAAGCCAAAACGGTGTATAGTCAAAACACTTTGGGTGAAAATGCAGGATTGCCAAAGGTTGCCTCCCCACCCCCACCCCAGATGGCTGCCTGCCTTTTAATTTTTTTAAAAAAATTGCCTAGCCTGCAAAGCTGAATGTGCACATGTTAAATGCATGTAAGTTAAAGGTAAAGGGACCCCTGACCATTAGGTCCAGTCGCGGACGACTTTGGGGTTGCGGTGCTCATCTCGCTTTATTGGCCGAGGGAGCCGGCGTACAGCTACCGGGTCATGTGGCCAGCATGACTAAGCCACTTCTGGCGAACCAGAGCAGCGCACGGAAACGCCGTTTACCTTCCCGCCGGAGCGGTACCTATTTATCTACTTGCACGTTGACATGCTTTCGAACTGCTAGGTTGGCAGGAGCAGGGACCGAGCAATGGGAGCTCACCCCGTCCCAGGGATTTGAACCGTCGATCTTCTGATCGGCAAGTCCTAGGCTCTGTGGTTTAACCCACAGCACACATTATTACAAGCATGCATTTGCATGCATGCTTTCCCCTAGCATATGCATTTTATGTACATGTTGCTTGGCTGGAGAACTGCACTGCCAAATTTAGAGAAGGGCAAATTAGTTGGCTTCATTTCGGTTCACATATTGTTTCGGAAAGAGAGGCTTAGTTAGGCTCTCCTTTCAATGCAAATTGAATCAAATTTATCCCCCAACCCCAATTCTCTGTCTCTGTCTCTGTCTCTGTGCAGTTCAGTGTCTTCCACCCAGGCACCTAGAGGGCTAGGCCTGTTTACCTGCAGCAAAAGAACTGCACTCTCCACACATACACATACCCTACCCCTCAGATCATTTGCTAATTATCCCAACTATCCCTCTAAACAACATTGACATAAGTCTGGAGAAAAGGCCTCTCCCAGCCGCCCTTTGGCCAGCCTGACAATTCGACAGCTGTGTTGCTCTGCACTGCTGGACAGGATGCAACAGCCGGCTCTGCAGTGACCTTCAAAATCTCATGCCCTTCAGGGTGAAACTGGCAGAAGCCGAGACAGAGAGAGAGAGAGGGATGAAGGTGACACCTAACAGCAAGCCAGCCATTTCTCTTCCTAGCCCCTTTCTGTTTTATTTATTAACTGGGCAGTCCAATCCAAGGCCGCTCAGAAGTCAGTCCTGTTTTGTTCTGCCGGGCGTGCTCCTTGCTAAGAGTGCAATTAAGTGATGCCTTTGGGGGCTGGCTACCACCCAAGATGTCTTACGGCAAAGAATTAAAACCCTGCAACAATTTTATTTTATTTTTAAATCCAAATAACACATCCCAGTAACAAAAGCTAAAAGCCGCAGCTTAAAACCCAGCTCGCAACACTTTTCACTGAATGGAGGTTTGAACAATTTGGTTTTTATGTTACATTTGAAAACTAATGAGGAAGGAGCCATTTGAACTTATTCTAGGCAGAGCTGCAGGGATATGGGGCCACCAATGAAAAGACCGCATCTCTAGTACACACTATTTTGATGAATGTTGACAGAAGGTCTACAAGGGGGGATTCAGAGGCCAATCTTGGGCCTGGGGGGCGGTTTATATGGGTGCAGGCATTCCTTCAAATAATCTGTTCCCAAACTGTTTCAGTCCCAGTCTTCACTGGCCTGGTTCTCTTCAGATGTTTTGAACCACAGCCCTCATCAGCCCCAGCTTGCTCACAATTCAAATTTCAGCAGCGCCCTATGCAAGGTCAAAATATGCCTCCCACCTTCTGTTGTACGCGTTCAGTACATCATAGTCACGCTGACCTGTGGCACCCCCTCTGTGGCTCAGTGCCCAGTATGGGGGAACCTGCCATGCTCCCCGAAATCCACCTCTGCTTTGGGGTAGGGACCTGTTCTCTTAAATTGTGCAAACCACCTTACACATGGACAACACTCTGTAGAACCTGATAGTCATCTACACCAGCAGGAGGCAGCTAGTGCCTTCTCTTAATTCATTACCATCAGCCACGTTGGCCAAGGCTGATGGAAGTTCTGCCCGGACACTGAGGTCCAGCTCCGAGGGCCTTTTGGCGGTTCCCTCACTGCGAGAAGTGAAGCTACAGGGAACCAGGCAGAGGGCCTTCTTGGTAGTGGTGCCCACCCTGTGGAACGCCCTCCCACCAGATGTCAAGGAAATAAACAACTACCTGACATTTAGAAGGCAGCCCTATTTAGGGAAGTTTTTAATGTTTTATCATAATTTTATCATGTTTTAATATTCTGTTGGAAACCGCTCAGAGTGGCTGGGGAGGCCCAGCCACATGGGCAAGGTATAAGTAATAAATTATATAAATTATATAAATTATTATTATTATTATTATTATTATTATTATTATTATTATTATTACATCTGGAGGGCACTATATTGCCTGCCCCTGTCCTACGCTTTAAGTTGATGCCACATGAATTTCTTCTCTACAACCAAATGATGTGTCCTAAAAGATGGGGCAGCCTATCTGGCAATGCTCCCTCATGGGTAGAGTGGCCTTGTTACAGAGGACAGTCCTCTATTTGAAAGGCAGCTTGGTTCAGTTTGAAGATGAAGAACCTAAACAACAGAGATCAGGAGAGAGCTTTGAATCTCTCCATCCAAGTTAATAGCAACTGAATAGCAGGTTGTCACCTGGTCCCAATCTTCCCAGCTATGATGAGATGCATTTCTAATTTAAATGACTCCACAGGGGCGTCTTACCCATAGAGTCTAGTGGCGCGGGGCGCCAGGGCACCAAGTTCTGGAGGGCACCAGGGAAGAGGCAGATGCTGGACGCGGCACCTCCCAGCATCAGCTCGCCACCCTAACCCGCCTCCGCCACGCTGCGCCATAGCAGCACCGCACCCGGAGCCTCCGTCTGCCGTGGCCACCGTGGCAAGAAACAGCCAGCTGAGCTGGAAGGCCCTGCGTCCAGCCTCCGCCTCTTCCCCGCCAGAGGAGCCGCCCTCCAGCCACTGCCCACCTCCTCCAGCCCCGCCGGCAGCACCGTCCTCCCTAAAAAAACCTCTGGGAAACAGGGGCAGGGGGCCGCAAGAGGGAGCTTTGCACCACGGCACCGGATATGCTTAAGATGGCCCTGTGACTGCAATTGTTTATTAATCTGAATATAAGTTAGCGCATGTGCATTTTTATGCAAAACGGTGCACGCTTTTTGAGGAGTGATGCCTACGCACAGGGCTTATGGGAGACACTTGTGCAGGAAGGGGTCGAAAATTGTTGAACGAGAGCCCGGTCTTTGTAGTGGTTCGGGAACGGACTCTGTACATGGAGAGAGTGTGTATGACCTGAAAGAGCTTTGGTAGGGAGCAGCCTTCTCCGCTCTGGATATAAAAGCGGCAGCCATCACTGGCTGAAAATAAACTTCAAGCCAGTCTGTACAGGGTTGGGGTTTGAAATTCAAGCTTGCAAGGTAAAAACCAGAATCCATTAATCCGCCGAGACGCCCACTCCCCCGAGCCACGAAGCATTCCAAGCGAGGCAGGCTTTGGCTCATAAATCTCCTGAACTGCCTTATGAGCACCAGCAATCAACAACCCTCCCTCTGCTCTCTCTTTCGTCCCGTCCCCCCCGCCACTCCTCCAACGCACACACACACACACCCAACCACACGACACCACAAGATCACAGCCGGAGGGGGAAACCTGCCATTGTCTCTCCTTTTGGCATGTGGGGCTCAGGCCAAGTTTGTTATTGCAAACCTCCCCTGGACACACCCTGGAGACTATATTTGCGAAACCGCAGCCAAACCCACCCCAGCCTCTGAAAAGGCTTTGCTTTGCAATCTGCAGTGCTTCGAGATTTATCTTGGGGTTCGTCGTGTCCCTACTCCACCCCTCTTTTCAGCTTCCCTGCTGTGAAAAATTGCCTACCACAGAGAAGCAATAGTGTAGCCGGTATTTATTTAATTTTTTTAAGGGAGGGAGAGCAAGTAAAAAAAGGGGGAAAATATGTGTATAAATGGGGTTGCCCTCTGGAGTGTTCTTGTTCAGGGCTGCAGCCATGCAGCCCTGGCCCCTTTTCCAGATACTCCCTTCCATTCCCACCTCACCCATGGTGTTCCGCTTTGCCCCTCAGACAGCATGCTGTGCCCACGGAGCGTGCTCAGTCGCCATCTAGTGCAGCCTTTCTCAACCTGTGGGTCCCCAGATGTTGTTAAACTACAACTCCCATCACCCCTAGCTAGCAAGGCCAGAGCTCAGGGATTATGGGAGTTGTAGTCCAACAACATCTGGGGACCCACAGGTTGAGAACCACTGAATTCTAGTGTCTCCCCAAGACTGCTGATAGCTCTTTGTCTGCCTTGGTGGTGCTATTTTGGCTGCAGAAAGGTCCACGCTAAGAGAACTGAGGTTCCCAAGCAGTCTCCTGCCCGTGAACTAGACCAACCCAGCACTTCGCTTCAGCAAGTGGTGTTGTGTGCCTTAAAAACCCCACCCTGGTCTGGAAATGCGACAGATCTGCCTGCGACTTTTTCTAAGCAAAGCCAATTTTCTGCCACGAACCCAACGCATGGGGAAACAACCCTAACTTGGTCTACTCAGATGTAAATCCTCCTGAATCCAGTAGGGCTTACTCCCAGGTGAAAAGAGCTGGGATGGTAGCCTCAGCCTTCACTCGGAACCTGAAAATCAATGAATTAGGCATCAACAAATGGAAAGAAGAAAGAGCTCTACAGGCAAGGTGCCATTACTTAGAAGACCCTGTCACTGGTAGCTACACACCTTCCTTCGGAAGATATGTGCAATGCACCCAGAGTCGGATCTTAGATCATTTCAGCAACTAGGCAGATACCTATGGGAGTAGGCTCCTGTTCAGATACATTGGCTCAAAACTTCGAAATTAAAAATTGAATCAAATCCAGAAACAGACTTATAATGGGTGCTGATCTTGAAGTATCTGGGGTAAGTACCTGGGAAACTCTGAGGGCACCGCCAAGCACCTTGGGAAAGTCTTCCATAATGTCAGTACCAAAACCCAAACACAACAAGCAGCATAAGGTCAGCTGGAGAGCTCTAGAAATGTCCAATGAAGGCTTATAGGGGCCAGTAGAGCTGGAAGAAGACAGCTTAGCTTTCCTGGAGTCACCGCCACTTCTCTAGGAACCAGCATCAATATTCTAAGTGCATGGCCACCAGGAACCTGGGATTTTCTGTCCTTGACAAGGGCCCCGTAATGGAGTTCCAAATGACCTTACATCAAGTCAAAATGTCTTGGAAGGGGAGGGGAGCTTTCCCTCCCCTCAGCAGTTGGCATCTGGTGATTTCCATTCTATCCCTTTGTGGAGGAAATGAGTAAAACGGCGACTGCCTGACCCACCAGCAGAAACATGCAATTTTCGGACATAATTGCACATTTCCATGTAATAGCATGATCATAACAAGCAGGTTCGATTTGCTCAAGTTTCGGTCCAGGCCGTCCCTCTTCCATATTTAAACATCCTGGCCTCCTCTTTGCCCATAATTTTAACTCTCTGGCTGTGTGGGTGCTGACAGCTGTTGGGTTCTGGGACCGTTCCTTATCGAGGGGGACGGCAATTAAATACAAATCGGCAGAGTTGATTTCCTGAGATGAGATTTCCTCTCCCACCCTCCTCATCCAGTGGCTTCTCCTCCAAGAGCTCCACTGCAACAAAATATATTTTGTGTACCAAGGCAATGACATCAATCAACTGGCCCTCTCTCTCGGGCTCCACGCCTTCCCGCATTGCACCCACCAAGAGCTTATCACCAATTCCACATGGCTTGCAGAATTAACATGGGAGGCATGCTTCACCTTAACACCCCAATATATTTTGTTTGAAGAGTAGGGGAGAATAGGAACATATGAAGCTGCCTAATAGCGAGTCACACCATTGGTTCATCTAGCTCACGATTGTCCACAGTGACCAGCAGTGGCTACCCAGGAAGAGTTGGTTCATTCAGTTGCATCTGTGCAAACAGGCTTCAGAATTGCCATTCCCAGCACTTACTGGTGCTGGTGAGGATCAGGGAAAGAGGCAGGCGCTAGCGATCGCGTAGGTGCTTCCACTTGCTCGCTGCTAGCTTTGGCTCATGCTATAGCTATCCAAAGGGATGCGGGTGGCGCTGTGGGTTAAACCACAGAGCCTAGGGCTTGCTGATCAGAAGGTTGGCGGTTCGAATCCCTGTGACGGAGTGAGCTCCTGTTGCTTGGTCCCTGCTCCTGCCAACCTAGCAGTTCGAAAGCACGTCAAAGTGCAAGTAGATAAATAGGTACCGCTCCGGCGGGAAGGTAAAGGGCGTTTCTGTGCGCTGCTCTGGTTCGCCAGAAGCGGTTTAGTCATGCTGGCCACATGACCCGGAAGCTGTACTCCGGCTCCCTCGGCCAATAAAGCGAGATGAGCGCCGCAACCCCAGAGTCGGCCATGACTGGACCTAATGGTCAGGGGTCCCTTTATCCTTTACCTTTATAGATATCCATGAAACAAGCTTCCATGTCAAATCAAACAATTCTGAGCCCAGGAACTTGTTCTGAGTTCCAGAACCAAAAGGAGATCACTGTGATGGCCTGGGACTCGGGCTCAGATTCGGAACCAGAGGAGACTCAGTCTGCACCAGATCCTTTGCCTCAGGCATCATCTGAACCAAGTCTGGGGCCTGATCCTGAAGAGTCCCAGTCTGCACAGGTTCCCCTGCAACAAACACCAGCTGGGCTGAGTCAGGGGCCTGAGCCTGCCCTGGCTCCAGATGCGGGGATGACCTCGTTGCCTTCAGCTGGGCCATCACTTACAGCTGCTCCACTACTGGTTTGGTCAGGGGATGCTGAGGCGGCCTCTGGGTCTAGTAACCCACTGACATCTCCCGAGCTGCAGAGACTAAGGTCTGAGAGAAGGAGAGACCTGAGTACTCGCAGGAGGAGTGCTCACCTTCGGGCGAAACAGGGAGGTGAGACTCTGGGAGATCAGGACCAGCCGTTACCCTGACAAAGATAAAAGGCTGTCGGACCCCGCCCCAGGTTGCGGGAGCAACATTGCTGTATGCTAGATCCTGCCTGAGATCCTGTACCTGTCCTTACCTGGTTTCCTGCCTCGTGTCCTGCCTTGGCCCTGTCGGACTGACTCCTAGCAGAACCTTTGGTTTCTGGACCGGTCCTGGACCACGTTTCATGGGTTACTCCCAGGCCCAGCACAACCACAGTCCTCCCACATGTGAAGATCCACTTGTGGTGGCCAACCCACCAACCCACACATACCCTGCTTTCTTCATTTCAACAATGCAACCAGAGTGGGCAGGAAACAAGAACATATAAGAACATAAGAAGTACCGGCTGTTCAGGCCAATGGCCCATCTGGCACAGCAACCTGTTCTCACAGTGGCCAACGAGATGCCCATGGGAAACCCACAAGCAGGATTCAAACACAACAACAGCACTCTCCCTTCTGGTGGTTTCCAGAAACTGGTTTTCAAAACCATTACGTATTGCCTCCAACTGTGGAGTGAAAGAGCATTGGCTCCAACATGGTTAGCAGCCGTCAACAGGCCTCATCCATGAATTTGTCCAATCCTCTTTTAAACCCCTCTAGAGGTTGGTGTCCATCACTGCCTCTTGTGGGAATGAGTTCCATAGTTTAGTTCTTCCTGCATCTTCCAAAGTTCAGCTTCATCGGCTGTCTACGAGTCCAGTTTGCTGGCATTAGTAAAGCAAGCCGGGGGAGATCGGAAATCCTTGTTGATTTCCTTCAAATCGTCAAGGGATCGGCCTGCAGGTCTCAAGTCTATGCTATGCTCAACCCTCTGGTACAGAATACCACTGCAGGCAAAGGAAATGTACCAACCAAAGGCTTGAAACCAATAAGGTAGAGTCCACAGCTGCCAACCACATAGAAAGGCAAGAGTACAAGCTGAAGTACCTCCTCAATTCTAGCGGGCAGATCAGAAAGACAGAAATGGTGCATGGAATGTCTGAAATATTTTCCCCCTGCTTTCTGGGGGCCAGAAACAAATGAAAATGGAGCTAAGGGACAGCTTTTTCTTAAAAAAAAAAACCCAGACATTTTAAATCTGGGCAAGAGGAAGAGGACTCTGCTCTTTTCCAGGCTGGTGAAAACAGAAATTCTATCTGGCAGCAGCCACCTACAAAAGCCACCATCTTGGCTATTAGGGTTCCCGACCTCCTCCGACTCTCTCATTCGAAGGGGGGGGGGACCAAGCCTCCAGCAATGACAATGCTCCCTGTGTCTTCTTCTCCTCCTCCCCTTCCTCTGCTGAGTCATTCCCCTTTGCCACAAACCACTCAGGGCAGTCCACAGCTGCGATTGGAAATGCAGCGTCAGCAAACAGGAGAGCTGTTTAAGAAAACAACTGTGTATGTGGTTGAGAGAGCAAGAGCGTAGCAGGTCACACCGGAGGGAAGCGGCAGCTCCTTTGGGGGGGGAGGACAATGGCTGGGTCTCCCAGTTGCTGTCGGTTTTCGACCCCCAACGGATTTCTGTTTTTCCGTCTTGCAGACGGGACTGGGGTGGGATATTTGCATATGTTTGGGCTGATAGATAGATAAGATAGATAGATGATAGATAGATAGATAGATAGATAGATAGATGATAGATAGATAGATAGATAGATAGATGATAGATAGATAGATAGATAGATAGATAGATAGATAGAGAGATAGATGATAGATAGATAGATACGGCAGCAAGAATATTGGCACAGAAATGGAAACAAGAAATGGAAACAAGAAGAATTACTGGCGAAAGAGGAATGGCAGATGAAATTAATGGACTATGCAGAATTAGACAAGATGACAGGAAGGATTCGAAACCTGCGGGATCAGAGATTCTCAGAGGACTGGAGTAAATACGTGAACTATTTGAAAAGCAATTGTAACCAACAGATTACGCTAGTAGGATTGCAAGAAGTTTTGCAAGGAGGACTATGTGAAATATTGCAGAGAAAAGTATGAAGAGAATTTTTAGCAAAGGACTATTAAAAGTAATAGTGAAATTAATGAAATGCAGATCAAGTGTGAAAAAGACTGAAAAATCTTCAGATGTGGTTGATGGAAGTCCAAAACACTGAATAAAATGAGAAAATATGTTGTATGTTTTTTGGAAATTTCATGTAAAAATTAAATTAAATATATATATTTTTAAAAAGATAGATAGATAGATAGATTAGGGTTGCCATATTTTGAAGACCAAAAACGAAGGTGCGTTTGCAGACTTCAAATGGGAACTTCAATGGGAGGGAAGAACCAGTTTAGGGCCTGAGGATAATTCGCAAGGAGGTGCCACCTGCTGCTCAGTGGTTCACCACATGGGTGAGCCACTCCCTGACCCAGCAGCTCCGGAACTTCATCCAGGAAGTGACCAAACTCAAGACCTGCTCAGCTTCCAGCGAGGTTGTTACAACATGTGCTCCCCAACCCATGCACGTTGAATCCGTCGAAATCACCCATGTGACTAGTTTAGGAAGGTGCAGGAGCCAGGGGATGAAATGATGCCAAACAGCGCTTTTATTCAAAAGAGAGCGGGGGAGGTGAACATTCACACAATCGAAGTATTTTTCGGAGGGAGGATTCAACTCTGCTGAGATATCCAGTTTCAACTTGAATATTCAGCACCGCCCTAAATAGTGACCACACAAATAAGGGTTTATGTTACAGCCTCCTTAATCCTTCTAGTGTGCAGTTCCAGGATAATCACTCAATGTGGCATCAGGTTCCCGGGCCTTAGGAAGCAGAAATTTCAGGAAGCAATCTCTGCGGCACTGGGGGCCTGTTTAGTGGAAGTGAAAGGCTGGCTTTGTTTGGTTTTTTTCCTTTACCATCTAAGATTCGCCGATACTCCCTGTCCCCATTGTAACCATGCTGAGTGTGTGGAGGCAACCATTGTCCTAACTCAAGACCCATGTTCCCTTTGGAGCAATCTCTCAGGGGTCCCCCCTCTCTCTCTGTGCCACCCCTTCTCTCTCTAGTCCATGGGTAGGCAACCTAAGGCCCGGGGGCCAGATCCGGTCCAATCGCCTTCTAAATCTGGCCTGCAGATGGTCCAGGAATCAGCGTGTTTTTACATGAATAGAATGTGTCCTTTTATTTAAAATGCATCTCTGGGTTATTTGTGGGGCATAGGAATTCGTTCATTTTCCCCCTTCAAAATATAGTCCCCCCCCACAAGATCTGAGGGACAGTGGACAGGCCCCCTGCTGAAAAAGTTTGCTGACTCCTGCTCCAGTCTCTTCCTGGGATGCCAGAAGAGGGGCAGATCAACTCTTGCAGGAGGTCTGAACTGATGACCCACAGGGCGCTTTTGAAATCTGGCCAAGAAGAGAACCCACTCCTGGCACAGGGGACAAGAGAGACACTGCCCTCCATGGTCACCCAGGGTGCTGAACCCACTTCTGATGGCTCCACACACAGTCTGGACATTCAAATACGGGCTGTGCATGTAGAATCCTATACACGTAGACCAAAACAAAGAACATAATATCCCACCTATCGGGACTGTTGCAGTCTGGGGTGGCATTCAGATTCCCCTGTGAGAGCAGGGCGATAGACTAGATGAGCAGAGGGTCCCACCACTGTCCGTACGGCGTTCAAGAGCCGCCGCCAGCAAACCGCTATGTACAACGCACGCGCTGTACGTAGCGACGCTGCACATGCGCTGTACATAGCCGTTTGCCACCAGCACCACCAAAACGACATATGGACAGTTTGGGATCCCTCTGCCGCTGCCGCAGCCAAAAGTGGAGGATCTTACCACCGTCCGTACAGTGCTTGGGTGGCGGCAGCGGCAAACCACTACGTACAACGTGTGCACAGTGTTGCACGCATGCGCTGTATGTAGCAACACCGCACATGCAGCCTACATAGCGACACCATGCATGCGTCGTACGTAGCGGCACAGTGCATGCACAGTCGGCGGTTTGCCCCACCCTGGGTGTTGGTTAGCCTTCGTTCGCCCCTGAAAAGGACACAGATAGTACTCTATTTATTTCATCAGCAGGCAGTTGAACTAAATGATCTCTTATGATAATGATGATGATTTTATTATTGATATCAAGTCCATTTGGCGGGGTTTCCCCAGCCACTCTGGGTGGCTTACCTCAGGTTAAGAACTTAATTCGTTCCAGAGGTCCGTTCTTAACCTGAAAACGTTCTTAACCTGAGATACCACTTTAGCTAATGGGGCCTCCCGCTGCTGCTGCACCGCCACCGCGTGATTTCTGTTCTCATCCTGGTGCTACTAGGGTTAGCGGAGTTGGTAACCTGAAGTGTTTGTAACCCAAGGTGTTTGTAACCCAACGTACCACTGTTTAAAAATGTAACCAAACAACACACAAACAAAACCCAGAATCTCTTATACAGACTGTATGATTCTGTGACCATGCTCACTAACGCAACGTGAAATTTGCTGTATGATTTGCTGTATGACTGTATGATTCTGTGACCATGCTCACTAACGCAACGTGAAATTTGCTGTATGATTTGCTGTATGACTGTATGATTCTGTGACCATGCTCACTAACGCAACGTGAAATCTGCTGTTGAAACACACACACACCCAAAAAATACCCCCACACACCACAATTCCACACAAAAGTAATGAGGAACATTTCACTGCTTCCCAGACACCAGCAACAAGGCCCACGGCATGGGTGAAGCCACCAGCTCCCAACCTCTGCCTTTCTCTTGCCCTCTCAAACAGCACCAACCCAGCAGCAGCAGCAACAACAAAAAGATGGTTCCCTTTTCCATGTTGATTTGTGCAAGGCAGTAAGGAGCAGATTAAGATCCAAACACAAGATTACGCTAATCCGTCCAACTACAGAAGACGTCCTGAAGAAAAGATTTCCTGCTAGAGCTTAAATCGCTCCTTCCTGCCTTTGTGTCATGCTCTGTGTTGGTTAATAGATAATTGAGGCCCTTGCCTTCCGCACTTGCTAATGGCTTGTCATCTGACTTTCATTTGTTGCCTCAGTTTCCCCCCATGTAAACTGGCAGAGGCAGCTCTGAGCTTCGGGGGTGGGGGGCAAGGCAGAACAAAATGAGTATTTGTAGCGCTGTATGACATCTTGAGAGGTGTTGGTCTCTCCTTCCTTGGAGGTTTTTAAGCAGAGGTTGGATGGATGCTTTAGCTGAGATTCCTCCATTGCAGGGGGTTGGAATAAATGATTTTTGGGGTCCCTTCCAACTCTACAATTCTGTAATATGGGAGAGTCTCCCAGGGCAGCGGGTGGCCCTGTGGGTTAAACCACAGAGCCTAGGACTTGCCGATCAGAAGGTCAGTGGTTCGAATCCCCGCAACGGGGTGAGCTCCCATTGCTTGGTCCCTGCTCCTGCCAACCTAGCAGTTCGAAAGCACGTCAAAGTGCAAGTAGATAAATAGGTACTGCTCTGGTGGGAAGGTAAACGGTGTTTCCATGTGCTGCTCTGGTTCGCCAGAAGCGGCTTAGTCATGCTGGCCACATGACCCGGAAGCTGTACGCCGGCTCCCTTGGCCAATAAAGCGAGATGAGTGCCGCAACCCCAGAGTCAGCCACGACTGGACCTAATGGTCAGGGGTCCCTTTACCTTTACCTTTACCCAGGGCAGGAGTCTTCAGCTGTTGCGCCATAACCCATTACTGTCCCTGCTTCTACGTAAAGGAGGTCGTACCAATGGCTCACCTCTCATTTTATTTGCTTCTTTTCATAACAAAGAAAGGGGAGGAAGATGGGAAGACAGAGAGTTGGGGAAAATGCAGGAAGAGGCACAAGGAAGAAGTAAGAGAGGGAAGGAGGAAGCGGACAAAAATGATTTAGCATGGTGGCTAGAAAAGAGGTCTAGCACCATGCTAAGCTGGCTGTGTCTCTTACTTTACAGATGATGCTCCTCCTTTTGAAGAGCTGTTCAGTCCTAGTTGAAAGAACCTTTTAAAAAGGAGAGCACCAACAATTTGCAGCTCCTGGAACTCAGACAGAAAAGGCACACAGCCCACCTATAGTCAGAGTGCTCCCCACTGAACTATATTTAAGCCAGGCTCCTTGGAGGGGAGCAAAACCAGTACCAAAAACTCAATGCTACTTCTGGGCATGCAAATAAATATAAATTCGTGTGGCTGTATGGAAAGAGAATCTGGGTTTGGTACAACACTTCATGGGTTGTGTGTCTACTTGGATGCAGCCAGCAAAAAGAAGATACTTAACTAATCTTACTGATGTGGTTTGTGTGTCATTTCCGTCCTAGGTTATGTCCTCCATTGCTCTTTATTAACTTCAAGCCAATACATGCATTTTGCATGTCACCAAATCACACATCATATTGGAGGAGTTTCAGCTCCTCATTACCCTAGATAATGGGGGGCCAACATTATATGGTCCATATCCTTCAAAGGCAAGAGTCCCAGAGTGTTAGAATGTCTTTGCAACAGTCCGATTTCTTTCTTTGCAAACTGGAGGCACAGGTCAATTCTGTGTCCATCTGGTACGCAGGCTGAGACCCTACCTGCCCGCGGACTGTCTCGCCAGAGTGGTACATGCTCTGGTTATCTCTCGCTTGGGGCTACCTTTGAAGGTGACCCGGAAACTACAACTAATCCAGAATGCGGCAGCTAGACTAGTGACTGGGAGCGGCCTCCGAGACCACATAACACCGGTCTTGAAAGACCTACACTGGCTCCCAGTACGTTTCTGAGCACAATTCAAAGTGTTGGTGCTGACCTTTAAAGCCCTAAAGGGCCTGGGTCCAGTATACCTGAAGGAGCGTCTCCACCTCCATCGTTCTGCCCGGACACTGAGGTCCAGCACCGAGGGCCTTCTGGCGGTTCCCTCGCTGCGAGAAGCCAAGTTACAGGGAACCAGGCAGAGGGCCTTCTCGGTGGTGGCACCTGCCCTGTGGAACAGCCTCCCACCAGATGTCAAAGAGATAAACAACTACCAAACTTTTAGAAGACATCTAAAGGCAGCCCTGTTTAGGGATGCTTTTAATGTTTAATAGGTTATTGTATTTTAGTGTTTTGTTGGAAGCCACCCAGAGTGGCTGGGGAAACCCAGCCAGATGGGCGGGGTATAAATAATAAATTATTATTATTACTGTTGTTGTTGTTGTTATGATGTTCAAGACGAGCAGGCCTTAAAGGGGCACAGAAGCAGGCTCACAGGCAGGCAGATTCACATAAATATTGGTTGAGTCCTCCAAAGTCAAAATTTAGTCACGAAATGGGACAGGCAGCCCCTGTCCTGGCAGGTTGGTGCAATGGCTTTAGAACAACAGCCAAGGGGTGAGCACATGGACCTCGCATCTTTATTCACTCTTGTGCACCAGGCGGTGGTGGTTTTTGAACCTGTGTGCAAAAGGGGGTGGTGTTTGCCCCACTTACGTTCAGTAACCAAACAAACCCCTGTGTTGCAAAGAGAACGTCAGCAACGTCTAGGCAACACGATGACCATGTACATATGCAATAAACAACCTTTTACATAATTCCTTCAAACCATAACAAGTCCAAAATGAAATCTTTAAGTCTCAAAGTCTCTGAAAATCTTTAAATGAAGCGAGGTACCCGACTTTGTATGATGACAGACAAGCTGTGAAGCTTTGTGTATTCAGCAAATATGATGTCCAACACTGAACAGTGATTCCGGATATAGACTACTGTTTCGTAGAATTCTTCGTCAGTGTGGTGGGAGGATATAGAATTGCTCCATAAACCCGTCTTATTTGGAATGAATGTACAGTGGTACCTCAGGTTAAGTACTTAATTCGTTCTGGAGGTCCGTTCTTAACCTGAAGCAGGGGGCCTCCCGCTGCTGCCGCACTGCCGGAGCACAATTTCTGTTCTCATCCTGAAGCAAAGTTCTTAACCTGAGGTACTATTTCTGGGCTAGCGGAGTCTGTAACCTGAAGCATCTGTAACCTGAAGTGTATGTAACCCGAGGTACCACTGTATGTAAATGAAAATATCAAATGCTGTGGAACAGTGCTCATGTAATAACTTACTTTCATAACTTAATTTCGTGGGACTGCTGCCCTCGTCATATATTTTGGGATTAAATTATCTCGTGTTCTACACAGTTTGAATAGCAATATTCCCCTGCCTGCGAGCCTGGAGATCTTCTTTTCTAAAGGCTAGCGCTTGTTGTCTCCAAAGGCCCTTGGCATCCTGGAGGCCTCAAGGGCCAGGTTTTTCCACTGATGTCTTTCTTCCTTCCTCGGATTTCACCTGGAAACACGTCCGCGGCAGAGTTTCCAGCCCCTATGAACAGAACTCGGTGCGTGGGAGGCTGGTTGCCAGCTTCCACCTTCCTGGCTGCTAACTTCCAGGGATCAGGCTGCGGCTCTCTCTAGCATGGCAGAGCGCCCAGCGTTTTCTCATTTGGCAAACACAGAGCGCAGCTGGGATTTCAGGCTCTCTTGGCATCAGGCTCCATGGCCCTCAGACTTAGAGGCTGCCCTTCCCAAGCTGGTGGCTCTGCCTGCCTGGCATGGTGCAAGGAGGGGAGGGCATTTCACCACTGAAGGTGAGAACACAGAAGTCTGTTCCACACATTGCAAACTCAGGTTTGCCGCTGATTGTACACTCAGTGGGCAGTTGTAGACAACAATGAGAGTTTCTCTTCCTATTTTATATCCGTAGATCAGGGACGAATGAATCCACCAATTTTGGTTTCTGCAGGGCCGGATTAAAACATTTAGAGGCCCCAAGTACTTAAAGGATTTTGGTGCCCCCATATATATCTACTTCAAAATACAGTGGTACCTCGGGTTACAGACGCTTCAGGTTACAGATGCTTCAGGTTACAGACGCTTCAGGTTACAGAGTCCGCTAACCCAGAAATAGTACCTCGGGTTAAGAACTTTGCTTCAGGATGAGAACAGAAATTGCACAGCAGCGGCATGGCAGCAGCGGGAGGCCCCATTAGCTAAAGTGGTACCTCAGGTTAAGAACAGTTTCAGGTTAAGAACGGACCTCCAGAACGAATTAAGTTCTTAACCCAAGGTACCACTGTATAAACAACCTTAAAATAAAATTTTATTTTTTGAAATGAAACAAAACCTACAGGAAGATGGAAAACAATGTTTATTTGTGTATACTTCCACTTCGTTTATATCTGGGGAAGGGGGAATTCTCTTACTTTTTCTAATTGCAAAGTCTTTGATCAGATCCTCTAAACAAATCTGCTTCAATACTTAGCAGAGATGAGGCACACAGCCTGCCTTGTTGCATAGTTGTTCTGTTGGGATTATTAATATACTTTAGCTGAGAAAATGAATGTTCAGCTGCATAATTTGTGACCATTCACATTAAAAACCCGGCAATGGAAAATTTCTATGGTGTCCCCCTTTCCTTGATGCCCTAAGCGTGTGCTTATTTTGCTTAATGGTTAATCCAGCCCTGGGTTTCTCTCAGTTTCTCATTTTTCCAGTCTTAAGTTTGGTTCTCTGCATTTACACATCAGTTTGCTATCTTTTTGCTGTTGTTGTTTTTTTAAAAAGTCCTTGTAAAAATTCAGCAAAATTCAGAGCAGCGCAAATTTCAAAGGATGGCTGTATTTTCCATTTATGCATTGCTTCAGAAAGCGCAAATTAGGTTTGCCTCGAAAGTGAATTCAGCCAAGTTTCTCCCCAATCCTATACAGTGGTATACAGGGGTATCCGTTCCGGAGCCCCGTTCGCATCCAGAAGCGAACGCAACCCACGTCTGCGGGTCGTGATTCGCCACTTCCGTGCATGCTTGTGACATCATTTTGACCGTCGGCGCATGCGCGAGCATCAAAACCTGGAAGTAACACGCTCTGTTACTTCTGGGTCGCCGCAGTGCGCAACCTGAAAATACTCATCCCGAAGCTACTTCAACATGACGTATGACTGTACATATCTACTCAGATATAAGTCTCACTAAGTCCAGGTAAGTAGAAACAGAACCACAGCCTCAGTCCCTTTTCCCCTAAACCTGAAAAGGCACTGAAGTCTTAGCCCAGGCTTCAGTTGTTTTGGACCACAACTCCCATCATCCCTGACCACTGGCCAAACTGGCTGGGGCTTGTGTGAGTTGCAGTCTGCAAGGCATTCAGGACATCTGAAGGGCATCAGGTCAGACAAGGCTGCTTTAAACTTGTCTCCTGGGAAAGGTGCTTCAACTAAGCAGATCTTTATTTCATTCTGTCAGGCCAATTCTCTCTTGCCCTGTCCCCAAAGAGGATATAAATATATATATATAAAATCCTGTTTGACAGCAGACTCTTTGGGTGGGTTTCCTTCCTGACTGAAAGCTCTGCAGAATATGAGACTGGCTTGCCCACAGAAAACTGGTTTGGCTCAAAGCTGCCCAGAGAGCGCCTCAGGCCGGACGAACCTGGACAGCGTCCTGTCCTCAGAAGCTGTCAGGATTTGTCGAGAAAACCCTAAAATAGGCCACTCGCCACAGGAAAAGAAAAGAAAAAAAACACAGAAAGGGATACGTGTGGAATGGGGGGGGGAGAGAGAGAAGGTGAGGAGAAAGAGGATGGGGACGGGCCATAGGCGTGTTTTTCAAAAGCAAATTATATATATACAAACGGGGGGGGGGAGAAATCACAACGCAGAACCCTCAGGGAGGAACGAAGGGGAAGCTGAGGTTGGCGTGTTGGCACAGTAAATCAGAAACATATGTGCCCACACGGCTGCAGCTCCCAGCCTGAAGGACTGAGTCACCGAGAGGAGGGTGGGACCTGTGTGTGTGTGTGTGTGTGTAAGGGGAGTTATCGTTCTATCAGGGCTGGGTGTGGGGCACAGGAAACAATGCAAGCGAGGAAGCCATGGAGCGTCTGAGCAGGTTTACGGTTAGATTAAAAGCAGGTACAGGCAAGCCCTGGACAGAGTCTCCAGGCAAGAGTGTGAAAGAGGGTTTCTTAATTGTAGATATTTAATGATAAACACATATACATATAATAAGGAAGGGACCTGTTAGCACATCCAGTGCATCCCCTGCCAAGACAGGATTGTTCCCTGCAAATTCAAACATTGCCCTCCTCCCCGCACCGTGTTTTTCCAAGGATGCGACTGAACCACTCCAGCTGCAGGGAACACACACCACTTCCCTTGGAAGGGAAGTTTTATTGACCTTACCATGCAAGAAAATTTTCCAGAGTTCCAGCCCACAATTTCCCCTTCTCTCTCTCTCTCCTCAACATACTCCTCCTCAAGTCCAGCTTTTTACTTCCTTTGCTCTTCATCCCATCGCCCAGCCCTGTTGCTGGTTCCAGATTTCATTGCTTCCAATTCCCTCTGTTCCATTCTGAATTAAAGTTCCCTGAGGAGAATTACTGGCTCATATTGTAAGGTAGTGCTTTTGAATTGTGGTGCTGGAGGAGATTCTTGAGAGTCCCATGGACTGCAAGGAGATCAAACCTTTCCATTCTGAAGGAAACCAGTCCTGAGTGCTCACTGGAAGGACAGATCCTGAAGCTGAGGCTCCAATACTTTGGCCACCTCATGAGAAGAGAGGACTCCCTGGAAAAGACCCTGATGTTGGGAAAGATGGAGGGCACAAGGAGAAGGGGACAACAGAGGATGAGATGGTTGGACAGTGTTCTCGAAGCTACCAGCATGAGTTTGACCAAACTGCAGGAGGCAGTGGAAGACAGGAGTGCCTGGCGTGCTCTGGTCCATGGGGTCACAAAGAGTCGGACACGACTAAACAACAACAATTGTAAGGTGGGGAGGAGTAAAAGAAGGCCCCATAAACTGGTGTGGGGGTGGGAGTGTGGAAAGGGAGATTGCACACCATTTTTTGAAAGGTTCGGGACAGCAGAAAACAAATCATTCGGGGCAAGTTGCTCCTTTTTTTCTCATTTACTTTAGTAACTACAAAGACAACAGAGCTCCTCAGCCCCCCACCCCCTCAATATCACCAAAGCAGCCTCCTCAGTTCTGCCCCCTTGTGATCAGATTGATGGATCTGGGTGAGGCTTTGCATTCAATCCTATGCTTGCCCCACTCCAAAGACTACATTCATGGATGGTGTGATGGCCTGGGACTTGGACTCGGAACCAGAGGAGTCTCAGTCTGCACTGGATCCTTTGCCTCAGGCATCATCCGAACCAAGTCTGGGGCCTGATCCTGAAGAGTCCCAGTCTGCACAGGTTCCCCTGCAGCAAGCACCAGCTGGGCCGAGTCAGGGGCTTGAGCCTGCCCTGGCTCCAGATGTGGGGATTACCTCGTTGCCGCCAGCTGGGCCATCCACTACCGGTTTGGTCAGGGGAGGCTGAGGCGGCCCCTGGGTCTAGTAACCCACCGATGTCTCCTGAGCTGCAGAGACTAAGGTCTGAGAGAAGGAGAGAGCTGAGTACTCACAGGAGGAGTGCTCACCTTCGGGCGAAACAGGGAGGTGAGTCGCTGGGGGATCAGGACCGGCCGTTACCCCGACAAAGATAAAAGGCTATCGGACCCCACCCCAGGTTGTGGGAGCAACATTGCTGTATGCTAGATCCTGCCTGAGATCCTGTACCTGTCCTTGCCTGGTTTCCTCCCTCGTGTCCTGCCTTGGCCCTGTTAGACTGACTCCCAGTAGAACCTTTGGATTCTGGACCGGTCCTGGACTGAGTTTCACAGTCGCGTTACCCCTGGGCCCAGCACAGATGCAGAGTAAGGCTGCTTTTCAGACACACACATACCCCGCAACATTTCTCCGATGAAAATAGGGACGGCCTATTCCATGATGATATTTATCTGGCTGTGTTGCCCCAGGCACTCTGGGCGGCTTCCAACATATATAAAAGCATAATAAAACATTAAACATTTTTTAAAAAGCTTCCCTATGCAGGACTGCCTTCAGGTGTCTTCTAAAGGTTGTATGCCTACTTATCTCCTTAGCTCGGGGGTAACCAGGGGCATAGGAAGGGGGATGGTGGGGGTGGGCCGCCCTGGGTGCCCTCACTGAGGGGGGGTGACACCCGGTGCACTGCCCACCCACAACTCCCAAGCCCACCCCAAAGTCTGTTGGTAGTGATGCATATTGGCCGGAGAATGCATATTCTTCAAGTTCTCTTGGAGATTATGCATATTGACTGGGAAATGTGCACAATTCCCTCTTCATGGGTAGATGGTGTGCACATTCTCCAGGAGGCCTGCTGAACATGCCCAGTGTCCATTTTTTCTGCACATTTACTGCTCAATTTAAATTAAACACCCCCACCCTGAAAAAATGGGGGGGGGTTTCGCATATTCTTACCTGGGGCTCTCAGGTAACAGTTTGCTAGTCGAGAACTGTCCAGTAGATCTCATCTATCTCTAAGCAGCATCGGAGTTAACGGAATGGTAAATAAACTCTCCACACTGCGGCCACTGTTGTTAGACCTGGGGCTTGAGCTGCCGCCGAATTTTACCTGAAGGGAAAATTCTGAGGTGAATTTTGAGGTTCCTGCTCAGGAGAAACACCTGGCAATCTTCAAAAAAATAAAAAAACACCCTTTTGACAAAACTAGCAAAGTTTCCCTGAGGATTCTCTGTGAGAGCAGCCTTAACCTCAGCTGCCAGCTGACCACAGTATTTGCTGAGCTTTGTCAAAAACTGAGGACAGGATGAACGCCCCTTCTCCGGCCCAAGGTCCCTCATTTCGAACCCGCAGCTGGGTGAGTCTTCCTGTCTGTCAACAAGACTCTTGGCAACCTGGGCCAATGTCAGAGCCAGAGCCTGTGTTTATACGAGGAAACTTTGTGGGGTAGGCTGAACGCTTGAAAAGGATAAATTGGACTGTTCGACCGATAGGAAGCAAATGATTTTTTACTTTTTTTAATGATGAGCGTGAAGGAGAACTAAATGCACAAGTGTAAGATGGGAGGTTTATCTATCTATCTATTCATTCAATCAATCAATCCATATCCCACACTCCCTCCCAAAGATGCGCAGGACAGCAAACAACAACAACAACATTTAAAAAGCATTCTAAAAACAGTTTTAAAGTATTCTCTTAAACAGCAGCCAGCAAAAGTATTTTCCAGCCCTCAAATGCCTGGGTAAGAAAGAATGTATTGAGATTCCTCCAAAAATTCAACAATGAGGGACACACCTCGTTCTGCAAATGGGGAGCCAGCACCGAAAAGGCCCTGTCATGGGTCAACAGCATCTAGGCAGCCAACCAAGTAGCACCAACAAAAAGGCCTCACCTGCCAATTGTGGGGTGTGAAATATTGGGGAAGGCACTCTTTTAGATCACAGAACTTTTAGCACAATCATGTATATAGCTAGACTGGTGACGGGAGTGGCTGCTGAGACCATATTACACTGGTCCTGAAAGATCTACATTGGCTCCCAGTACGTTTCCGAGCACAATTCAAAGTTTTGGTGCTGACCTTTAAAGCCCTAAATGGCCTCGGGTCTGTATATCTGAAGGAGCGCCTCCACCTCCATTGTTCAGCCTGGACACAGAGGTCCAGACTCCGAGGGCCTTCTGGCAGTTTCCTCACTGCGAGAAGTGAAGTTACAGGGAACCAGGCAGAGGGCCTTATTGGTAGTGGCACCCTCCCTGTGAAACGCCCTCCCATCAGATGTCAAGGAAATAAACAACCATCTGACTTTCAACAGACACCTGTTTAGGGAAGTTTTCAATGGTTGATGTTTTATTATGTTTAATATTCTGTTGGAAGCAGCCCAGAGTGGCTGGGGAAACCCAAAGAGTGGGGAAACCCAGAGTGGCAGGATCCCCAAAGACACACTCTATGGGGAGCTTGCTTCAGGCACTAGGCCTGTTGACAGATCAACTCTGTGTTATAGAGATGTCTGCAAACATGACATGAAGGCTGGCAACATTAACCCTGTCATGTGGGAATCCATTGCAGACGACTGCAGTGCCTGGAGACAGGCTGTCAAATCGTGTTTCCACTGCATTTTCCAGAGGAGGAATGACCACCGGAAGGAGCACAGAGAGAATAAAATCCATGGTGCATCTGCAGCAGAACAACCAGATGCCTTGATTTGCCTCAGCTGCAACAAAACATGTCTCTTCCATGTCAGCCTCTACAGCCACAGCAGGCGCTGTAACTCCCCAACGGTTCAACTGCACCCCCAAAGGCACACTCCTCCATTGTCTCCTGAGATAGACAGATGCCAACTACACAAACATACTTTTTAGGTACTTAAGTCCCAAGCAATTTAAGGATCTGTACGCTAGTACTAACACTTTGAGCTGGGCCTGGTAGCTCACTGGCAGCAGGACACGGGGTCACCCTATTTAGGAGGTGTGGCACGTTTTTAGGACAGGCGTGTGTGTGAAACTCACCAGTGTTCCTCCCACTTGCCATCTTTAATTCCCCAGAATGCTCTGGAACAATAATCCCCCAATGATTGAGAACTTTATTACACCCAAGATAAGGCTTTGTTTGGTTTCTGCCAACAGGGTGTAACTGACAGCCACTAATAATGGGGGAAAAACAAACCGAACCAAAGGAGCTGCTTTGCCCCAAGGGACCATGCCAAAATTCCCAAGCCGTTTAGTTAGGGAGCATCTCCCAAAAGTGGTTTAACCGTCAATCCCTCTTTCCAGGGGACTCTGGGAACAGTAGCTCCATGAGGAGCCGCCTAACAAACTCTCATGTCAGGGCTGGTTCAGCACAGAGACTCCGAGATGAGCAGTAGTTTGACTCTTTATTCAAAGAGACAAAATACAAACAAAGAACTCAATGCGTAGGACTAGCCTGATGAAGCAGTTGCCAATAATAATAATAATAATAATAATAATTTATTATTTATACCCCGCCCACATGGCTGGGTTTCCCCAGCCACTCTGGGTGGCTTCCAACAAAGTATTAAATTACAGTAGTCTGTTAAACATTAAAAGCTTCCCTAAACAGGGCTGCCTTCAGATGTCTTCTAAAAGTCTGGTAGTTGTTTTTCTCTTTGACATCTGGTGGGAGGGCGTTCCACAGGGTGAGTGCCACTACCAAGAAGGCCCTCTGCCTGATTCCCTGTAAATTGGCTTCTCGCAGTGAGGGAGCCACCAGAAGGCCCTCGGCGCTGGACCTCAGTGTCCGGGTAGAACGATGAGGGTGGAGACGCTCCTTCAGGTATACTGGACCAAGGCCATACGGAGGATCTGAGCCTCTCACTTCATCCTAAGGCTCCTCCCCAGCTGGCTGCCTTCCCAACAGTTGCAAACCCCTTCAAGGAGGGGCTCTCTGTGCCTTTTGTTCTGCTACATGTAATGCCCTCCTCGTTTTTGGAGACAGGGAGGAAGGGAGAGGAGAAGAGTGGAACTGGCAGGGGCTGAAGATCTGTGGGAGCCTCAGTCTCCTCCTCCTCCTCAGCTGCCTCACTCTCACTCAAACCTGCTGCTTGCTCAGCCTCCAACCCACCTGCCCCACGATTCTTCCTCTGACCTGTATCCCGCCACCAGTCTCCTGGCTCAGAGTCTTCCAGCTCTGATGCTTCCCTGGGGGTTTCCCTGGCTGTAGCCTCCCACCATTCCTCCTCATCTAGCCAGTCCTTGACATCTCAGCAGCCTTAACAAATGAGCGCTCCCACAACCCTTTGGGGGAAGCTGTCGTTGTTCAAAGTGGAATGATACAGCTTTCAACATATGGTGGGAATGTGGTGACAGTGGCCAACCAGAAGCCTATAGCAAGTCTGCAGGCAGGATCTGAGTGTAGCAGATCCTCTCCCTGTTAGTGATTTCCAGCAACCAATACAGTGGTACCTCGGGTTACAGACGCTTCAGGTTACGGACTCCGCTAACCCAGAAATAATAATAATAATAATAATAATAATAATAATAATAATAATACAGTGGTACCTCGCAAGACGAATGCCTCGCAAGATGAAAAACTCGCAAGACGAAAGAGTTTTCCGTTTTTTGAGTCGTTCTGCAAGACGAATTTCCCTATGGGCTTGCTTCGCAAGACGAGTTTGTTTCCTTTTTCTTAAAGCCGCTAAGCCGCTAAGCCGCTAATAGGCGTGCTTCGCAAGACGAAAAATCTGCAAGATGAAGAAACTCGCAGAACGAATTCATTTCGTCTTGCCAGGCACCACTGTAATAATAGAACTTTGCTTCAGGATGAGAACAGAAATCGCGTGGCAGCGGCAGCAGCAGCAGGAGGCCCCACTAGCTAAAGTGGTACCTCAGGTTAAGAACAGTTCCAGGTTAAGAACAGACCTCCAGAATGATGATGATGATGAAGAAGAAGAAGAAGAAGAAGAAGAAGAAGAAGAAGAGTTTGGATTTGATATCCCGCTTTATCACTACCCGAAGGAGTCTCAAAGCGGCTAACATTCTCCTTTCCCTTCCTCCCCCATAACAAACACTCTGTGAGGTGAGTGAGGCTGAGAGACTTCAGAGAAGTGTGACTGGCCTAAGGTCACGCAGCAGCTGAATGTGGAGGAGTGGGGAGCGAAACCAGTTCACCAGATTACGAGTCCACTGTATTTGGAGGCACAGTGCCTCCTAAAGTGGATTGTGTCCTTTAGCCTAGGGACGTGGATAGTGCTGTGGTCTAAACAACTGAGCCTCTTGGGCTTGCTGATCAGAAGGTTGGCAGTTTGAATCCTCGCCAACGGGGTGAGCTCCCGTTGCTCTGTCCCAGCTCCTGCCAACCTGGCAGTTCGAAAGCACACCAGTGCAAGTAGATAAATAGGTACCGCTGTGGCGGGAAGGTAAACGGCGTTTCCGTGCACTCTGATTCCCGTCACGGTGTTCCATGCAGCAGTAGCGGTTTGGTCCTGCTGGCCACATGACCTGGAAAACTGTGGACAAACACTGGCTCCCTCGGCCTGAAAGCGAGATGAGCACCACAACCTCATAGTTGCCTTTGACTGGACTTAACCATCCAGGGGTCCTTTACCTTTTACCTACACACTGATTTCAGCCTCACGTCCCAAACACACCCCTGGCATGTCTGGCATGTTGCCAATCTATATAACAGCTTGGAATTTGGTTTGAGGCCTTTGTTCTGAAGGATTCCAGACACTGTACCACAGTTAAGGAAGCCATGTGAACAAGCAAGGAGACGCAAATGCCCCCTGCTTTTCACAGTTCTCATTCTTGAGCAGGGTGAGAAGCAGGGAAAAGGAAGAAAATGTTACTCTCCCGTGTAATCCTCAGAGACCTGCAAAAATAGATTTCCTTTGCCTGGGGCTCAGGTTCCACCTGCAACTCAGCAGCCCTGATAGTGTTGGGTTCTGCCAGCTGCCCTCCTTTAATGGGACGAGAATTCAGGATAAATGAACCTGCCTTTCACCTCAGTGACTAAATGAATTGCAACGTTTTGAGTACATGTCTCATGTGCTCCTGTTGAGGCTTCTGTGTTCAGCTCTGTGAGTGCCACTGGATAAAAACAACACACGTACAGACAAAATCAGTATGCTTATCCAGCCAAGGTAGGGGTTTGCTAGAAAGGAGATCAAGCTGGTACAATGTTGTGGTTAAGAGATCTGAGGGATGACTCAGGAAATCCTCATTTTCAGCAAGTTGCCTGCCATGAGTCTCAAACATTCCCAGCATGTTCGCACTCCTGTCTCAGAGACGTCTTCGCTGACTTGGCCATGTCCACAAAACAGAAGGTGGCACGATCTCCAAGGACTTGGTCTACGGGGAGCTGGCTTCAGGCACCAGGCCCATTGGCAGACCAACTCTGTGTTACAAAGATGTCTGCAAACGGGACAGGAAGACTGGCAACATTAACCCTGCCCTGTGGGAATCCCTTGTAGAAGACCACAGCGCCTGGTGACAGGTGGTCAAGTTGTGCATCCATAGCAGGTGTGATGGCCTGGGATTCGGACTCGGAGGCTGAACCTGAGGAATCTCAGCCTGCACAGGAGTCCCTGCCTCCAGAACCAGCTGAGCCGGGGCTGGGGCTTGAGCCTGAAGGGTCCTCACCTGTGCCAGATCCTCAGGTGCAGGCACCAGCTGAGTCTGCTCTGGCTCCTGAGGGGATGGAGGACCCATTGCCTGCAGGTGCTCCACTCTCAGCCCCGTCAGGGGAAGAGGAAGTTGCCTCTGGGTCTGGTAACCCTCCAGCCTCTCCTGAGCTCCAGAGGCTCAGGGCAGAGAGGCGGAGGGAACTAAGTTCCCGCAGGAGGAGTGCTCGCCTCCAGGCCAGGAGATGCAAGTCACCTGTGGACCAGGGCCGCCCTATGTCTCGGGGCAGATAAAAGCCAGCCAGCCCCAGTCCCAAGTTGCGGGAGCAACATTGTTGGTAGCCTGTTCCTTCCTGGACCCTGTCCTGCTCTTCTGCCAGAGTTCCTGACCTCACCCGACTCCCCGCCTTGGATCCAGCTACAGCTTTGATGGACAGCCTCCTCGACCTCAGACTGGACACGGACCTCGCCGCACGGTTTACCCTCGGGACCAGCACAGCAGTGACTAGAGGAGAAATGTCTGCAGAGAGAAGACATGAAATGGGGCATCTGCAGCAGCACAACTGGACGCCTTTATCTGCCCCAGCTGCAATAAAACATGTCTCTCCCATCTCGGCATCTACAGCCACAGCAGGTGCTGCAACCTTCCAACAGCTTGACCTCACCCCCAAAGGCTCACTCCTCCATAGTCTTCCCAGGCAGAGTTGCCAGCTACAACTGCCTCAGCTCCCTCACCTGTAACATTGGGGTAACCTGTCTTGTCGAGTTGGCATAAAGCAAGGGTGGCATGGGACGCGGGTGGCGCTGTGGGTTAAACCACAGAGCCTAGGACTTGCCGATCAAAAGGTCGGCGGTTCAAATCCCCGCGACGGGGTGAGCTCCCGTTGCTCGGTCCCTGCTCCTGCCAACCTAGCAGTTCGAAAGCACTCAAAGTGCAAGTAGATAAATAGGTACCGCTCCGGCGGGAAGGTAAACGGCATTTCCGTGTGCTGCTCTGGTTCGCCAAAGCGGCTTAGTCATGCTGGCCACATGACCCGGAAGCTGTACGCCAGCTCCCTCGGCCAGTAAAGCGAGATGAGCGCCGCAACCCCAGAATCGGCCATGACTGGACCTAATGGTCAGGGGCCCTTTTACCTTTACCTAAGGGTGGCAAACGGGATTTGCTGGCAGGCCAAGGTCTGAGCTCCCCTTGCCCCCCGTGATCCACTCACTTGCCTGTCACCTTATATCAAGTAGCCCAGTTTCCAAGGAAATAAGCACAAGGGCTCTCTGAGACCCATAGGAAGAGGCTTTCAGAGACATGTTAATGTATCGTGTTGGGTGAAGAAGCCCTTAGGCGCTAACATCAGACCCATTTGTCCAGTTGACGTTTCTGAAAGGAAGTTCTTGCTATCCTTTCCCAGACGTTAAAGCTGTCCCTGTGGCTGGCAACTCTGACAATACAGATTCTTCTAAAGACTCAGCTCCTCCACAACTTGCAGGATCAACCAAATGCACATACAAGCAGGGAAGAATCAAGCTCTGCTGACTCAAAACTTCGCTCCTACGCATGTCCTCCAATCTTCTTTCCTTCAACTCACTCTTAGTCCAGTATGCAGTTCCTGTATCTTTGACTTTCTGTTTCATTATTTGATTTGATTGACATCATATGCCCTTTTAAAATGTGTTGGGGGTGTGTGTTACTGGGTGGTTGCTGTAGTTTTTATTTATGTATTTTGTAGTTTGATTTTATCCTGTGAACTGTCCTGAGACCTGATGGTATAAGGCAGTTTATTATTATTATTAATATAATAATAATAATAATTTGCTCACTCTGTGTTGCCGTAATCAAACATTTTGATCAAGCCACACTTCCCATCCAGAATAAATCAGTTAATTTATTCTTTGTTTCCTCCTCCTCCTCCTCCTCCCTCTCTCTTAAAATATTAAAAATAAAAGTCTATCTGGTGCAATGTACTTTTGGTGAACCCATGTCATATATCACTGATGTTAAACTAACAGCTCTGTACTTACTCAACATTGTTTTACTTCTAGCACAAAGCTCACCCACCCAGGATCGCCTTTCAGAGGAGAATCAGTTTTGTGCCAATTTCAATCTGAAGACTGAGAAGCACATTTGTTCAGCGCAACATCCATAATATAATCACTGCTGAGGTTTTCAGAGACTCGTGATTATAGCAAGCCTCATGGTATATACTCTCAACTAGGAAGAGAAAAACTGAGATTTGACAAATTGTTTGCATTCCTCCCAAGACTTCAGCGTAGCTATGCACAAATCTGGCAATTGCATTTTCTCATTTTTTTCCAATCTCCAGTTTGTCTTACTTTTGCATCAGTGTGTGAATTTGTGTGTTTTTATGTGCATCTCTTCCACATTTTTGGTATGTCATTCATGCTTGTGGCACCCAAAGCCCCAAAGAGTTTGGGACCAGGATGCCTAAAAGATTGTCTCATCCCTTGTCTACCCAATTGATCACTGCACTCCAAAGGAGAAAACCTCCTGCAAATATGACCAAGAGGTCCATTCTTCACATTATAGGCCTTTATTGCCATGCCACATAACATTTGGAATTCCCTCCCCTTAAATATTAGCCAGACACCATCTTTGTCGTCTTTTCAGCCTACTGAAAACTTTACTTTTTCAGTAAGCAGAGCTCTTTCTCAGCCTACTTCTGCGCTGGAATTGTTTTTAGATATTTTCAGAGCTTTCAAGTCTTTCAGCACTTGGGCGTTCACCACCCTGAGCTACTTTGTGAGGAAGGGCAGGATATATACTGAATAATAATTAAACAAATGCATTATTACTCCAAAGTGGCATCAAAAAAGAAATCTGAAACGCCTGGCTTTAAGGATCCATACTGATTTAAAAAAATTCAAGTTGTAGCCCTTTGATTATTTTGTTTATTTATTGCATTGAAATCCTACTTTTCTCTCAAGGTGCCGTACATGGTCCTCCACACTCCTCACATAAACACCACAACAACCCTTTGAGGTTCAGGAGCTGAGAGAACAGATCCATTTCTCAAGATACCATGCTAGGTAATTCTACGGCATTCCTCAAGACCCACCAAAGCTGTTTTGCATCTGAGAAGAACCTGTGACCTGGTTAAACGTAGATTCCAGAATGCATCTGGATCAGGGGTGTCAAACTCAAATTCATCGGGGGCCGCATCAGCAGTTTGGTCACCCTCAAAGGGCCGGTTGTATCTGTAGGACTATGTAAAGGACATGTAAAGTAGAGGTTTCCTGTGTAGAACGGCTGGCGCCGCTAGAGGGCAGACGTTCTCTGGCTTGTAGGCTGCCGCGCATGCGCTGAAGAGGCGGCTTTCTTGTCTAAAAAAAAAAAGCGAGAATAAAAGGTGAAGGCTGGCGGCTGGCGGCAGCTACACGGGCCACATGACGAGGTCTGGCGGGCCGGATTCGGCCCGCGGCCCTTGTGTTTGACACCCGTGATCTGGATGGTTTTCACATACATTTTCCCTACCCCACTCTCAACAAAACTGTATCCCACTCCACCCTCTCCTCCATTTAATTCACGGCAAAGACTGCGGTTGCTTCCTCTCTGTTTATTTATTTATTTTTACAATTGCACTTAAAATTTGAAGCTGCAATTTTAAAGAGAGAGAGAGAGAGCTCACTAGGTGGTTTGTTCCTCAAACTCCTAGAAAAAAGCCTTTTCTATGGCAATGAAACTTGAACCCCAGTGTCTGGTTGAATCCATTCAGCCTAATTTGGGCAATGAAAGGAGGAGGAGGAGGTGGTGGTTGCAGCGAAGTCGAAGTCTGCAGTCCATCTAGTCGATCTTTCCTGACATGTCACACGAAAACCCTCCGATGCACAAGGGAGCTAGTGTTGTGCTGTGATGCCATTGAGAATGTGATGGTGTGGCTGTATCCCAGGGGCTGGGCTTAGGCTGCAGTGCTGGAGACACACGGAAAAAGTCCTGAATTGTCAGGCAGCATTCAGCTTCCTTAGGAACCGTGAGAATGTCCCGTTTTTAGGCGTTTCCAGCCTTTACGTCCGAGAAAGCAGCACCAAAACTGTGTGGCTAATGCCCCGTAAAATCTCAGAAGTTAGAGCGAGGGGCGAGGAGAGGATCCTTCTTAAAGGTTTTCACCATGGGTAAGCAAACTAAGGCCTGGGGGCCGGATCCGGCCCAATCGCCTTCTAAATCCGGCCTGAGGACGGTCTGGGAATTTACAAGAGTAGAATGTGTCCTTTTATTTAAAATGCATCTCTGGGTTATTTGTGGGGCCTGCCTGGTGTTTTTACAGGAGTAGAATGTGTGCTTTTATTTAAAATGCATCTCTGGGTTATTTGTGGGGCATAGGAATTCGTTCATTTTTTCTTCTTCAAAACATAATTCGGCCCCCCACAAGGTCTGAAGGACAGTGGACCGGCCCCCTGCTGAAAAAGCTTGCTGACCCCTGGTTTTCACAATACAATCAGATATGGATAACCAATGTAAATAAAATACAGCTACAAAAAGCACAAATAAAATACAGAGCCTTCTCTTAAAGGGAGCTCCTAGATCTTACCATCCAGAGAAGGTAGCAGACCCTCTCAGCTCTCATCAGGGATCTTTCCATTCTCTTTCCAGCCTCTCAACCTTGGGGGACCGACATTTCTCTTCCTCCCACCCACGGTCCCTTCACCAACCATCTACCACTCCCCATGCAGGTACAATCCCACATGGGATTGTACCATGTGGGATACAAGTGATGCTGTGGTCTAAACCACTGAGCCTCTTGGGCTTGCTGACCAGAAGGTCGGTGGTTCGAATCCCCGCGATGGGGTGAGCTCCCGTTGCTCTGTCCCAGCTCCTGCCAACCTAGCAGTTTGAAAGCACACCAGTGCAAGTAGATAAAAAGATACCACTGTGGCAGGAAGGTAAACAGCATTTCCGTGAGCTCTGGCTTCCGTCACGGTACATTTGCACCCCCCACTTGTCATGGAAAGCCCCCAGCAGCTTCAGTGACTCCCATTCCTGCTTGCTTTTGACCATGCTTCAGCACCTAGATGACTCGGGCAAGTGAGCCAAGCCACAAGCGATGGCGGAAAACAGCTCCATCCAATGGTTTTATGACAAGGACCTGGTTATTAATCAAACGATTTGCACAGCAGTGCTCCCAAACACCTTAGCAGTAGCTGGGGCTCTCTGTGGTTATGACCTTACATGTTTCTCTCACTTTATTCTGCCAGCTTTCTAATGGGAACATAAATCTCAAAAGAATATTTTAAGCGCCTTATTTCTCTTCCTTTCCCCCATCTTTTTTTTTGAAAACTGCAGACTCTATTGCTGAGATAATAGGAGCAGTATTTGGAGTCACCATTAAGTCCAAGAAGATGTGGTCGTCTATCATGATTCTGCCCCCAACCCCAAGCTATAATTGCCAAACAGACATTTTAAGCAGAAAAGTCTTTCTAACAAGCCCAGCCCTTAAAACTTAATTTCGGCTTCTAATTCCGGGTGGGAAGGATGTAGTTTTAATTAGGGGGCTGTGCCTCTGGCACCCCATGTTTTCAACAACACGAGAAAGGTTAACCAAGAATTATTCAAAATGCAATAGTGGATTATATATCTATATACAAAATAAAATAATATGAATCTGTGCAAGGAATACAGATAACATAAGCAGTATAATGAGAATTATTGGAAGTTACATATTTTAATTTGTTATGTAAGGGTAATATGTTGTATTTGTTTATGTTTTTCTAACTTTTCTTACTTCATTGTTTTTATTCATTTGTACTGTCTTTTGTATTATATGTTGTGTATATTTGTCTATGTGAAAATTAATAAAGATTTTCTTTAAAAAAAGAGAGAAAGGTTAAGGTCCCCCCCCCTTCCATATGCCCAGCTTGCATGTGGCTATTTAAAATAATAATAATAATAATAATAATAATAATAATAATAATAATAATAACAATATACCCATATGTTTTCTCTTTAAAACATTGCACTGTCCATAGCATCGGATGGTAGGCTAAAGGACAGCTAACCAGAGCTAACAAAGAAATCACCTTTAAGCAGCAGAGAGTACATTGTAGGAACAGACAGACTGCCTAGATTACTCACATAAGGCAAGACAACGGTTGAAGCAGAGTCAATGTGAACTCAAGGTCATTTATCGCATTAGAGATTGATTGACTGGCTTAATTTACTACAGCAGCACACTTATGCAGAACTACGTTGCATTTTAAAAAAATTCTGTTTTTAAAACGTACATCCTGTTTTCCGTTTTGCATTCTCGAGACCCGTCAAAAAGCCCGCATCGTAAAAGCGACGCAAAATCAACAGCACCCTACTACCAAACTCAATTACAGACTCAAAGCAAATGAAGAGCAAAGGAATCAAATGATCAATGCCTCTCTAAAGCCCAGCAGAGGACATTGCCGTCGCCGGTTTCCTGAAACCCCAGCAGATCAGGCTTGATGTGCTTCTCAGAGAACGAAGTTCCAAAAAGAAAAAGGAGGGGGGAGCGCCATTGATATCCATTTAAGCAAGATTGACTTCTAGATCGACTAGTCTTTCCTTCCAATAAAGCTGGCAGGAAGTCAATTCAGAAGCAAAAACAAAGGAAATACTTCCTTACAAGAGAAACAATCCATTCATGGGATTAACTCTTGGAGGAGAGATAGGCAGCCAGATGTTCTTGGACTACAGTTCCCATCATCCTTGGCCATGCTTGCTGGGAGCTGTAGTCCAACAACATCACATTGACAAGCCCTGTCCTGGCTAAGGTGGCTACAAGCTCAGAGGCCTTTATGGAAAAGATTGTGCTGTTTAATGGAGGGAAGACTAACCAACTACCATTAACCATGACAGCTAAATGGAGGCTTAATGTTGAGGCTCAACGTGGATGCTTATTACGATCATCGTGTTACGCTTGTAAATTTCTCAAGAGCATCTTTCTGGACCAGAATACTGGAAAATGTGGGCATTTCTGTTCAGTTTCATCAAGCTAATGTGGTGCCGTGTGAATTCATTTATACGTCACCTTTCTGCCAAGGAATCCAATGCCGTTTACAATTCTAAATATTAGAATATAGTCATACCTCATATTATGTTTGCTTCATGTTACATTTTTTCAGGTTGCATCCCACGGCGACCCAGAAGTACTGGAAAGGGTTACTTCCGGGTTTCGCCGCATGCGCAGAATCACTAAATCGTGCCACGCACCTGTACAGATACGGCGCTTCCGGTTGTGCTCTTTTCATGTTGTGAACAGGCCTCCAGAACGGACCCCATTCGTAACCAGAGGTACCACTGTAAACAAATGCTACAAAAATATTCTCAGGCCAGTTTCAGGAGCCAACAGCATGAGCTCAGTAGCCTGGGCTTCCTTGCTCAAGGACTTGGACCAGTAAGATCTGGGCTTTGCTACCCAACTTGACCAGGAAACTGATGGGGTGATATGGGCCATGTCGTGGAAGAAGAGAGCTCATGTATGTCTCTCTGAGCTTGTCAGAGGAAGGCCGATCTGAACGTGCGATAGATGGAGAGAGGCTTACAGTTGGTACAGCCATGATACAACACACATAAAATAAGATGTGAAATGATTTAATAAAAGAGATCAAGCAAATGTTAATACCTGGTTCTCCTATCAACCTAGCCCCAAGCACAAAAAGCCAGGCCAAGAAAAAAGGTCTTGTAATTGATCTATACCATGGGTAAAAAGCAGAGACATCACCTTGCCAAAAGGTCTGTATAGTTAAAGCCATGGTTTTCCCAGTAGTGATGTATGGAAGTAAGAGCTGGACCATAAAGAAGGCTGATCACCAAAGAATTGATGCTTTTGAATTCGGGTGCTGGAGGAGACACTTGAGAGTCCCATGGACTGCAAGAAGATCAAACGTATCCATTCTTAAGGAAATCAGCCCTGAGTGCTCACTGGAAGAACAGATCGTGAAGCTGAGACTCCAATACTTTGGCCACCTCATGAGAAGAGAAGACTCCCTGGAAATGACCCTGATGTTGGGAAAGATTGAGGGCCCAAGGAGAAGGGGACGACAGAGGACGAGATGGTTGGACAGTGTTTTCAGAGCTACCAGCATGAGTTTGACCAAACTGCGGGAGGCAGTGGAAGACAGGAGTGCCTGGAGTGCTCTGGTCCATGGGGTCATGAAGAGTCGGACACGACTATACGACTAAACAACAACAACAACAACAACAACATCGATAGGCAAACTAAGGCTCAGGGGCCGGATCTAAATCCTTCTAAATCAGGCCTGCGGACGGTCCAGGAATCAGCGTTTTTTTACATGAGTAGAATGTGTGCTTTTATTTAAAATGCATCTCTGGGTTATTTGTGGGGCATAGGAATTCGTTCTTTCTCCCCCCCCCCCAAAAAAAATAAAGTCCGGCCCCCCACAAGGTCTGAGGGACAGTGGACCGGCACCCTGCTGAAAAAGTGTGCTGACCCCTGATCTATACAAAATCACGTGGCAAGAGTCCTATCAGGCCTTCACAGCTCCCGTCGAGTGGGTCCCCATTTCTAAGGCCTCTGCATTTGTTAAAACTCCCCACACACAGAAAGGTAGCCCTTCAGGGAAAGAGCCCATGGTGGAGGACTTAACAGTAGACACCTGAATTCCAAACTCCACATAAATAACAGCCCTGAAACGCTGTAGCAGGACTCTTTGGGAAGCGTCTGAAACCAATTTTAGAGGTGACACACCACTTTTAATTAAAAAAAAGGAAGAACAGCGACAAGTCACAACCAGGCACACAACAAAGACACAACCCTAAAGAGCATCGTGAGGTCAAAAGACAATGCCGCACCCTTGCAGGGTGTGGGGATTTATATAATTAACCCACACCCCAAAATCTATTGCTGCAATTACCGTTTATGCAGGGCTGGCTCATGCTATTCTGTTGCCCAAGGTGAAAGCTCGTTCTGACAACTTCCCACCCAACCCCTGCACCTTTATGGGTGGGTTTGGGTTTTTGTTTCGTTCTGCCGCAGACACTGCTCCCTATTGCGAAGGGAAGGGAGTTTCACCCAGCTCACTTCAATAGGGATTGGCAAATCCATCCATTTAATTTCTCTCAATTTTTCTGGACTTCACTTCTCCACATTTCCAAAGCAGTTTGCATGAAAATGAAAATGAAAAGAAACTCCTTGTGAAAATTCGACAGCATTTTAGATAAAAATTATCTTGACATACACATTTCTGCATACAGTTTTGCCTGACAGGCACATATTTTGCAAGCGATCTGGCCTAATGAAATGCTTTTTCAAATTACTGCATTTTCTAATATTGTGCATTTTAATCTATTACTTTATCACAATACACACATTTTTGCACACATTATTTCATTGCAACCACGCATCCTGTCCTGATGTACAGTATATTTTGCTGCAGGAGGCTTAGTTTGGTCTGAATCATGCAGACACTACCAGAGCTAACGTTAAATACATTGCTTCTGGTAAAATTTGTGTCCTGGGCTTTTTACACTCGTCTACCCATGTACTATCTGAAATTGGAGGGGTACATTGGTTGCCAGAGGTGAATTTCCCCCCAGTAATAGAGCATCTGTCAGAGGCTACAAACCTCGATGCCTATGTGCTACACCAGGCTTCCTCAGCCTCGGCCTTCCAGATGTTTTTGGACTACAACTCCCATCATCCCTAGCTAGCAGGACCAGTGGTCAGGGATGATGGGAACTGTAGTCTGAAAACATCTGGAGGGCCGAGGTTGAGGAAGCCTGCTGTACGCTTCCTCTGTTAGAGGCAGCAATGCTTCTGAATTGCTGGAACGCCAGGAAGAAAGAGTGCTGTTGCCCTCAGGCGCTGCTTTCAGGCTTCCTATGGTTGGCCTAATAATAATAATAATAATAATAATAATAAATATTTATTTATATCCCGCCCTCCCCAGCCGAAGCCAGGCTCAGAGCAGCTAACAACAAGAAAAGTAACACAGCAATCTAAAATCAATTCATTCTAAAATCAATTCAAAATCAAATTAATGGCAACCATTGTGCTACAGCTCTGTGAGGATTACCAAAGGAGGGGGTCAGACTGTGCCTTGGCCAAAGGCCTGGTGGAACAGCTCCGTCTTGCAGGCCCTGCGGAAAGATGTCAAGTCCCTCAGGGCCCTAGTCTCTTGTGACAGAGCGTTCCACCAGATTGGAGCCATAGCCGAAAAAGCCCTGCTCTGGTTGAGGCCAGCCTAACCTCCCTGTGGCCCAGGATCTCCAAAATGTTTTTGTTTGAAGACCGTAAGGTCCTCCGTGGGACGTACCAGGAGAGGTGGTCCCGTAGGTACGAGGGTCCTAGGCCGTATAGGGCTTTAAAGGTTAAAACCAGCGTCTTAAACCTAAAAGAAGGATACTGGAGTAGATGGGCCATTGGCCTGATCCAGCTCCTTATGCCCATACATTCTCAGCCTATTGGATAAAAGGTAAAGGGACCCCTGACCATTAGGTCCAGTCGTGGCCGACTCTGGGGTTGCGGCGCTCATCTCGCCTTGGCCGAGGGAGCCGGTGTACAGCTTCTGGGTCATGTGGTCAGCATGACTAAGCCGCTTCTGGTGAACCAGAGCAGCACACGGAAACGCCGTTTACCTTCCTGCCGGAGTGGTACCTATTTATCTACTTGCACTTTGACGTGCTTTCGAACTGCTAGGTTGGCAGGAGCAGGGACCGAGCAACGGGAGCTCACCCTGTCGTGGGGATTCGAACCGCCGACCTTCTGATCGGCAAGTCCTAGGCTCTGTGGTTTAACCCACAGCGCCACCCGCGTCCCTGGGAGCCTACTGGCTAGGGATGTATAAACAGCTGGGAAAGTGTTTCCATTTTTGCGAGAGTGCTAAAAAGAATAAGCAGCGCTTTGGAGGGGGAAGATTAAAGGAGCCCCCCAAAGACATCACAAGCTGGGAAACTTCAAGAAATCGTTCGGGAAACAATAAAAGCTTCTTTGCAATCTGCGCAAGGGGCGGACAGTGCGGAGGGAAAGAGTCAGTCTTTAAAATATTATAGCGATGCATCGGAAATGGGGATATTCAGAGACGCAGCCCATTTGTTAAGCGGCCGCTTTCCTGTCATCCTCAAGGAAGATGGAGGGGATGAGGAGCGGCTTCAGACAGGTGTCGTATTTCACGGCGAAAAAGTGGAGATGATCTGCAGATAGCAGTGGGGAGAGGCTCCTGAGGAGATTTCAGCCTCATAAGAAAAGGCAGGATGTTGGCTCCAGACACTCTGAGGAAATGCTTCAGGGAGAAGCGGGTACTTGCCTTGCATGGCTAATGAGTGGTGGTTATTATTATTATTAATTCATGCATCTACTATATATTTTGGAAAGTTGTTTGGACACCTCACAAGACATTGCATCCAAATTTTGCACCATGGTTCCTGACAAGGCAAAGCAGCTCTCCATCTATGCTTGGCTACAACTGGGCGCCATTTTGAATCAAGATGGTGGAGTGATTGTATTTTAGTGTTTTGTTGGAAGAAACCCAGCCAGATGGGCGGGGTATAAATAATATATTATTATTATTATTATTATTATTATTATTATTATTATTGAAACGGGACTGATTTTAACCACTGGTCAACACCGCACTGGCTTTTTTTGTTTGTTTCTTAAGTGTTCCCAAATAGCACTGGATATGAGGCTGTTAGTTCTGTATAAGACAAAGAATATTCACACTTCACAGACTATCGTAAAAATGATAGCTGCCCCTGAGGCACTTACAATGTTTTATGACTACCAAGGCTCCGCTTACAGCCTTCCGACTTTTTACATTTGATTTTTGTTTGCTGCCCATAACTTGCCTATCCTCTCTCTCCTGAGGCTGCTTTCTTGTTGCACGGATACAGCGCTTTTCTGAGCGTTTAAAACAGCATCACGTTTGTACCTGAAAATAGGCAGCCGGTCGTTCCTGGCACATTCACTGCTATTGTGATTTCCATGCAGAAGGTTACTGCTTGGATACAATGGGTACCCATCAGATGTTTCCTGCGATGTAATTCGGGATCAACCATGTCACATTTTAAAGTCTTTTGAAGTTATGCATGGTGTGAAGAAAGTAGAGAGGGACATGTTCCCCCTGCCTCTGCCACCACAAAGTGTGTTCTCCTTCATGGAGAGCACGTGTTGCGGTGGGGGCCGCCAGGACACTCCAAAGTTGGGGGCGGGCTAATTGATCGTTGGCCACTGATGCGATTGGGGCTTCCCTTGTTGTTGGGAAGAAGTTAATGTTGCCATTTGTTGATTGACAGCCAGAAATGCAAAAACTCCCTGCACGAGGCTAGGGCTTCCTCTTTTCGCCCATGCATCGGATTGCCCATCCCTCCCTCCCTAGAATAGGGTTATTTGCTTTGACCTTGCTATGCCTGTCATGGGGTCATCTGCTCTTGGGGCGGGGGCCCGGTAGGAATTTTGTCCATCTGGCTGATTGGCTGGGGCCATTTGGTTTTTGCCTACTGCGTAGCAAATCGTCACAACTTGTAAGGTTGCGATTAGGCATTGGTTTATGGTTTGGTTGGTTGAGGAGCATGGATTGGCTGTGCCTGCCCCTCTAATGCTGCTGCTGCAAGGGATTCCGTTAAAGGAATCGGGGGGGGGGGGGTAACTATTGCTTGTCCACTCTGACAAGGGGCTCGGGCCATAGCAATGAGCTCCTGGTTGCATTTGGGGTGAGGGCAGGTTCCCTGCTCTGTCGCTACCCCCAAGTGTATTCCCCTATTCTGACTTTCGCATCATGCGGAATGTCAGTCTGTCCCCCATGGTGGGGGCAGATAGTCGCAACCAATGCCTAAGCAACCACTCACAAATTTGTGTTTTAATAAAGTTGTGGCCAAAATTATGCCAAAAATCTTAAACAAAACATTCTGTGTGATGTGTGAGTTATTGGGGTGGCCCTGGGGACCTCGACACTCAATAATACTATCATTTGGAGGTCCTCCAGTGATTCAGGACAGACCAAAAGAAGTACAAATGTAACTTGGAAGGCGAACAGCTTAGTTTAAGGTTACCAGATTTTTTTCAATGAATCCGGGGACACTTTTCAACTTCCTACTAAATAGATGGATTTTGTCAGGGGACTGATTTGTAAATCCGGGGACTGTCCCCGGGAAACAAGGACATCTGGTAAGCTTAGCTTAGTTCTTGAACGTTTTGGCTCCCAAATGTCGCAAACCCAGAAGTGACTGTTCCAGTTTGTGAACTATTTTTGGAAGCCAAACGTCCGACGGGGCTTCCACGGCTTCCGACTGGCTGCTGCAGGAGCTTCCTGCAGCCAATCAGAAGCCGCGCTTGGGTTTTCGAATGTTTTGGAAGTTAAAAGGACTTCCGGGATGGATTCTGTTCGACTTCCAAGGCGCAACTGTAGTCCTTCTTAACTAAACTGCAGAATTCACTCCCACAAGATGGCCACCATCTTGGATGGCTTGTTGGATAAAATCATGGGGGACACGGCGATCAACAGCTACTAGCCACAATGGCTACATTCTACCTCCACTGCGGACAGAGTGTAGAGAGTGTTGTTGTACGCAGGTCTTGCTTGCGGGTTTTCCGTTAGACCATATCCTTGGCCACTGGGAAGACAGGCTGCTGGACTATATGGGCTTTTGGGATGATCTAGAAAGGCCCCTTTAACATCCCTTACACTCCCACCCTCCCACTTTAATTTTTTTAAAAATATTTTTATTATACAATACAGTCATAGCAAAGCAAGACAAAGAACACCTATTGCATCATTTTACATGGTCTTAAAACATTGGCAGTGCACATAGGTAAACAGAGACAGGTTTGTGAGGCTGGTGGGAGAGCTTTACTTTCTTCTTCCCTTACGTAAAAAAAAGGGCAGACGACCAGGTTTCATCAAATATATATTTCTTTATGACCCCATTTGCAACTCTTCTTAAGCCCGTTTAGTTGTTCTGAACTACCTATATTCCCAAAATCATTGAACCAGTTCTTTAGAGGTAGCTCCACCTGGGATTTCCAGTGATACGCTATCACTAGATATGCAGCTACCAGTAGGAAAAGAATTAAATCTCTAAGCTGGATAGTAGGGTTGGAATCTGGAATCTGCAAGAATTAATGTGAATTGCAGGAAAAAATTTAGAAGACATCTGAAGGCAGCCCTGTTTAGGGAAGCTTTTAATGTTTAATAGGTTATTGTATTTTAGTGTTTTGTTGGTAGCCGCCCAGAGTGGGCGGGGGAACCCAGTCAGATGGGCGGGGTATAAATAATAAATTATTATTATTATTATTATTATTATTATTATTATTTAGGGAAAGCAGGGCTTAGGCTGGGTTTGGCAATAGGGGTTGTTTAACAATTTGGGAGGTAATACCGAAGACCCTGGTCCAAAATATATAAACAATTTTGCATCGCCACCAAGCAAGCACTCCCACCTTTGAAACTATTTACCAACTCTAACCAATATCCTTTCTCCTGTGTTGCAATTCTGCTACTTTCCCTTTCTCCCTAATATGTCCTGCAATACCTCTCCCTGTCTGTCTGTCTGTCTGTCTGTCTGCCCGTCTGTCTGTCTCTTTCTCCAAGGTGCCTTTACCTATCTGGGTGTGCGAACTTCATTTTAAACCATACTTTGCTTCCTCCATCGCCACACACAAATTACTTGAAGGCGGTGGACTCTGTGGCAGCCTCAGGCGTCCGGAGTTCCAGGCAGGGACCACTCCCAGCCCCACCTAGAGACACCGGGGACTGAATGAAAGGCCCCAAACCAGCCACACTCTCTCCTGCGCAAACGTAACACACGCTCGCTGGATGTCTGCCGTTTTATTAGCCTTTTGTAATGTGTATTTTGGTGCTCTGAAGGCTGTCCGTTCCCCCGCTCCTGTTGCGCTGGGCACGTCAAACAGGACACTAATTAAATCCTCTAATCCTTTCAGGAAGCAGAAATAATTATACTCGGCAAAGGGACTTCTCAGTGGGCGGATTAGATCTCCTGACTCTCGATGGTGCCTGCATCATGAGGATGGGATGAGAGAGTGGGTTTGTGAACTTGGAGCAACAGGCAAGGACAACACATGTCACCCACACAAACCGCCCATGGAGTAAGCAGGAGGGAGGTGGAAATACAGGCTATCCTGTTCTTTTCGTAGACTCTCTCTTTATTTGTATTTTTGGGGTGGGGGATTCTCCTACTTTTTCTAATCGCAAAGTCTTTGATCAGACCCTCAAAATTAATCCAACGTTAACACATCAAGCAAAGATCACCAGCGATGAAGCGATGATTCTTCAACATCAACTTCGTTGGACTGGTCATGTTGTGCGGATGCCTGATGATCGTCGTTGAAAGCAACTACTCTACTCCCAACTTCAAAACGGAAACCGTAATGCTGGTGGTCAACAAAAGAGGTCTGAAGACTCTCTCAAGGCAAATCTTTTAAAAATGTAGTATAAATACCGGCAACTGGGGAACACTGGACTGCGAGTGCTCCAATTGGAGAACAGCCTTTACCAAAGCTGTCATGGGCTTTGAAGAGACTCAAACTCAGGTCGCAGGGGAGAAATGTGCTAAGAGGAAGACATACTTGGCAAATCCACACCGTGATCAACTTCTGCCTGGAAACCAATGTCTCCACTGTGGAAGGATGTATGGATCCAGTATTGGCCTCCACAGTCACTTATGGACTCACTGTTAAAACCGTGTTTATGGAAGACTATCTTACTTGGCTACAAGTGATTGCCAAAGAAGAAGAAGAAGAAGACTTAGCAGAGATAAGATTTCTGGCCTGCCTTGTTGCATAGATGTTTCGTTGGGATTTTCAATATGCTTCAACTGAGAAAACGAGTACTCAGCTGAGCAATCGGTGGTGGTGTGTCGTGCACACCGTTCCAATTCCATTTTTTTAATGGCTGAGGAAGAAGAAGAGGAGGAGGAGGAGGAGAAATTTAGACTTGATACCCTGCCTTTCACTCCCCTTAAGGAGTCTCAAAGCAGCTAACAATCTCCTTTTCCCTTCCTCCCCCACAACAAACACTCTGTGAGGTGAGTGGGGCTGAGAGACTTCAGAGAAGTGTGACTAGCCCAAGGTCACCCAGCAGCTGCATGTGGAGGAGCGGGGAATCGAACCCAGTTCACCAGATTACGAGTCTATCGCTCTTAACCACTACACCACGCTGGCTCCCAAAGTCACAAGAAAACAACTTGACCGAGGCCACCCACATTGCTCAAGGCTAAGAAGGGGTTTGAACCAAGCTCACTGCTTCTCTGCCCGCAAGCGCAGTCCCTAAACTCACTTCCATGCCACACAGAAGGGGGTCTGTGTGACCTTCCGTTGGCTCTGCCTTTCCCCTCAGCCACAGGAAGGCAGCTCAAATGAAGGTCCCCCCACCCACCTTCTCCGTTAAACCGTTACTAAGAATAAAAAGCCAGGCGGCCTCTGTTTCTGCTGTGGCTCTACGGTGTGGTCAGATAATTGTACAGCAACTGCTGCTGTAACTGCAAGGCGGCTGTAACCGGCCAAAGGCCGCCCCGGTGCCAGGCTTCCCCCATTCTATTATCCCTTTATTAATAGAAAGCAAATCTACCTTTGCAAGGGCTGCAAGGCCAGAAACGACATTATGTGGTCTTGCAGATGTTTCCCTCAGCTGCGATTTGCCATTTTGGGCTGTGTGTGTTAGAGCAGACGGTCCTCGCAGGTTCATCTGGGAAGGCCCAGGCAAATGCAAGAGTGGCGATTCAGAAAAGTCCAAAGATGTCCCAAGAAGAAGGGCACAGCTCAGCTGTGGAGCACATCCTTTTGAATGCAGAAAGCCTGAGTTTTTATCCCTGCCATCTCGACTCTTTGGGGAAATAAAGAGGCCAGCTTAGCAGACAATGGGAAATAGACTTCTCTACCTGAGATCCAACAAAGGTCCGTACAGTTAAAGCCATGGTTTTCCCAGTAGTGATGTATGGAAGTGAGAGCTGGACCATAAAAAGAAGGCTGATTGCCGAAGAATTGATGCTTTTGAATTGTGGTGCTGGAGGAGACTCTTGAGAGTCCCATGGACTGCAAGAAGATCAAACCTATCCATTCTTAAGGAAATCAGCCCTGAGTGCTCACTTGAAGGACAGATCCTGAAGCTGAGGCTCCAATACTTTGGCCACCTCATGAGAAGAGAAGACTCCCTGGAAAAGACCCTGATGCTGGGAAAGATGGAGGGCACAAGGAGAAGGGGACAACAGAGGACGAGATGGTTGGACAGTGTTCTCGAAGCTACCAGCATGAGTTTGACCAAACTGCGGGAGGCAGTGGAAGACAGGAGTGCCTGGCGTGCTCTGGTCCATGGGGTCATGAAGAGTCGGACACGACTAAACGACTAAACAACAAGAACAACCTGAGACCCTATGGAACCACTGCCAGTCAGAGCAGACACTTCTGGGACAGATGGACACAGAGCCCAAGCTGGTATAGCAATCTTTATCAACCTAATGCCCTCCAGAAGTTTTGGGCCACTCCACCCATCAGTCCCAGCCAGTGTCATGGACTGGTTGGAGGCAGAGGAATGTTGGAAGGAACCAGGTGGGGAACCACCAAGGGAAGAAAGCTCAGAGCCCAGGGAGTGGTGGTAGGACAACGATGAGTGGTCAGAGGGAGAAGACTGGGAGGAGGAGGTGGCAGAAGCTGAAGAGGTAACACGGCTTAGTGACTTGGGAGAGTCGGTGGTAGAGAGAAGTCCAGAATCAGAGGCAGAAGCTGAAACTGGAGAGGAGGAAGGCCAAGAGGCAGAGATGGGTCAGGCTGGTGAAGAGGCACGGCAGTCTCCCTCTTCCTACTGTGACAAGCTTCCTTTTCCCCTGGTCTCCCAAGACCAGAAGAGGCTTGAAGTGGGAGGAGCACAGATATGCAGGCACAGTCTTTGATTGTCCATCTGCTTGGGATTGACAGACAGATAGTCCAAGCTGGTATCAACCTAATGCCCTCCAGAAGTTTTCAACCAACACAACCATCAGTCCAACCCATGCTGCAAGATAAATCTGTCGACATGCAGAGGGCCGGGAGGCCAGCTGGCTAGCCCCAGCTGAGCCGTCTCCTTCCAGGTGTCCGCTGCGAAGACCCATCGGACTCTGTTCCAATGTAAATCAGCAACCTGGGCTTCAGAGACAGGGCACACTATCAGCAGATTGAACTGCACACACAGAATAGGCGTGAGGCTTGTGGAAGCATACTACAACTACAGATTTATTAATCATAAATCAGGACAAAAAAACATGTCGTCTCTCTCGTCTTCTCAGAGAGAATGGGAAAAAGCAAAAGCTATACACACAATGGAAGTTCCCAGCATACCGTGCTGGACTGTAAACAGACATGTGACATGCAACAGTTCCACACGTCTGCTCCTTAAGGTGGAATGGAAATCTCAACAAAATCAGTCAACTGTGGAGGGGTCTTGTCAGGGTGTAATATGCCCAGGGTCCCCTTCATTGTGAAGCCAGCTTGAACGAGGAGGGCCCAAAACCTAGCCCCATCAAAAACAGGAGTTAGGATGGTGCACTGGGGGATATCTCATAGGAAAGCCAAGGCAGATATTAGGGGGGACAGCCACATAAAGGCAGCAACTGAACGAAAGACTAAGTCATTTGCTGGTTGAGTTTGAGCTGAGATGTTTGCCTGAAGAAGACTCGGAGGGAAGGCAGCAGCCTTCAGTAAAACACTGAAGCTGGAAATCTAGCAGGTTAGCAAATTTCCCCTTTGAAGATGACCAGGAAGCCACCACAGGTCAGGAAGTGGAAAAATTGATGCACACCTTACTGGCTAGCTCTCATAGGCACAACAAGAGAGGAGGAGCCAATAGGCTGCAAAGGGGGAGGAGCTAAGTTAAATCCTGGGATGGCTATACTGACATTTCCCCCTCCCGTCTGCAGCTTTGTGTGGCCCACAAAGGGCATCAGTGTGCAAAGTCCCAAGAGACCCCAACTCTCTGCTCGCTTGCACACCCTTGATAAGATCAACAGGGCTTTCAGAGCAGACATGGCTAAGCATTCGTATTTTTAACTAAGATGACACCACCAGGTCACCAGGAAAACAGAGGGGGCCTAATAGAAAATTCTATTAGCATAAAAATGACTTTCAGTGATTAAGGTGCAATAACTTGATTTCTTTGCGGACCCGGGGACAATTCAGAGGTACAAGAATCCTCGGCCAGCCCATTGTTAAGAAGGCTCCGCTTTCTCCGCTGCTGGTTTAGAAAGGATGCAGCTGGCAGATCGAAGGTCAGACGTTTCAAGGAGTAAATTGGTTTAATGTGGCCGCAGATAGCCTCAGCAGAGAACCTAATAAATATGCAGTGAAATGTAAGGAGGGAAGACCGCAGACAAGAGAAACAATTACTCTGAAACCAGGATAAGAGCCATCAGCGAGCTCAAATTAATCAGTGTAAAGAGTTTTATATCCCGGCAGTAGATTTAGTATGCATAGCAGGTACAGGGTCATCAGCTGGAGGGGCTAAGGTTTTCCTTTTTTGCAAGCAGAGCGATGGAGGACAGATAGACCTCTCTGGTCCAAGAGGGGGGATGGGGGCAGCCTTTGTGCCAGAGCCCTGCCCTCCAACTGATCAATCCCTGCCCCCTGAGCCATCAGGCACAACAGCGCCTCCTCTTCTTTTGAATGATTTTGAACCCTCTCCTATCCCATTTAAGTTTCAGGTGAAGTGCTTAAAGGTAAGGTAAAGGGACCCCTGACCATTAGGTCCAGTTGTGGACGACTCTGGGGTTGCGGCGCTCATCTCGCTTTACTGGCTGAGGGAGCCGGTGTACAGCTTCCGGGTCATGTGGCCAGCATGACTAAGCCGCTTCTGGCGAACCAGAGCAGCACACAGAAACGCCGTTCACCTTCCCGCCGGAGTGGTACCTATTTATCTACTTGTACTTTGACGTGCTTTCGAACTGCTAGGTTGGCAGGAGCAGGGACCAAGCAACGGGAGCTCACCCAGTCACGGGGATTTGAACCGCCAACCTTCTGATTGGCAAGCCCTAGGCTCTGTGGTTTAACCCACAGCGCCACCCGCGTCCTGGTGAAGAGCTTAGTTTGCTTCAAATCCACCTAAGAGAGCTACCGATATTTCAGCAGCGCCATACCAAACTGGAGCAACAGCCAAGCAACAGAATTCCCGAAGGAGACTCTCTAAAATGGTCAAGGATAGGTTAGGGTTAATCTGGCCTGCTAGGGAACTGCCTCTGGAGCTTCCAGTTCCAGCAGCCGGGCACCAACTGGGAGGAGCTCAGGTGGAAATGCACCTGGATTCAGACGTCCCTCTACGAGTGCCAAGACTGCATAAACACAGTCTCTCATTGAACAACTTTCAGACAGGAAGTAGTGCCTACTGCCCCGTGTGGGGAACCTTGGAATTCCAGCCTCTTCTAATCTTCTAATCTAATCTTCTAATCTTGCCCTGGGCAAGGAGGAGTATAATGGACTTTGTATCCCAGCTTGGGCCATAAGGTCCACCTGAACTCTCAAGCGCATTTTCTTTCTTGGTCCAGTTCTCTGGTCATGCCTTCCATGATGCTGTCCAACCTTGACTACTCTTTGCTTCTGATTCTTGAATTCTATTCTGGTCCTGCTCCCCAGTTGCCCTTTGTCACAGTGCTGTCAGATGAGGAATTAACTCTTTTATTGCCCAAAGTACACTTACACCAGGCATAGGCAAACTCTGGCCCTCCAGATGTTTTGGGACAACTCGTATCATCCCTAGCTAACAGGACATGTCAGGGATGATCTCAAATCTCCATGATGGAGTGAGCTCCCATTGCTCTATCCCAGCTCCTGCCAACCTAGCAGTTCGAAAGCACGCCAGTGCAAGTAGATAAATAGGTACCGCTGCAGCGGGAAGGTAAACGGTGTTTCCGTGTGCTCTAGTTTCCGTCACGGTGTCCCGTTGCACCAGAAGCGGTTTAGTCATGCTGGCCACATGACCCAAAAAGCTGTCAAACATTGGCTCCCTCAGCCTGAAAGCAACCCCATAGTGCTTTGACTGGACTTAACTGTCCAGGGGTCTTTACCTTTACCTTTTACCTTTACCATAGTAAGGACAGGGCATCCAAACATTATAGGTGGGCCCTGGGAACAGCATTCTTTTCCGGAATGTTTCAGTGTCTTATGACTCACATGCCCTCTTGTTAGCCTCTGTCCTGGGCATTTAGCTATATTCTAGAAAAATAGGTGCCGGTTACTCATCATTACAGTAAGGTCCACAGTTTTTAACAACAGCAACAAAACAAAACAAAAATGGTGCCGGTACTGCGTACCCTTGCGTGCCCCCTGGGGTAAATGGTGGTACTGAGGCAGTTCTTCCTGCTTTCAATACGGTTTTCACCTGCAAATATTTCAGATATACTGCTTTGTTTCTGACCAGTGCATATCCCATAACTTCCTGATGAAACGCTGTCACTTTTATAACACAAGATGCTCTGAGAGTTGGGGGGGTGGGTGTTGTTGTTTTGCCTCACTTTTGTTGCGCTGTAGATCAATATACCCCTCCCGGTGGCAGTAATGTGATAACACTGGGGCAGCGTTATGGAGTAATAAATAAAATTGAATGGTGTATGGACAGTTGCTGGGTTGCAGAATATGCCCACACATAAAAAAAGCCACACCAACCAACCAGTCTGGAAGGGTCGTCAGTGAGAGCAACTGGTTCCCACTGAAGTGGTGATAAATACCGCCTCTCAGCACACAATGGGCACATTCAAAGGAAACATCCAGAATGCAACAAGGGCGTGCTGAAATCACCACATCAGAAAGCAGGAAGGCGATTGCATGCGTATCCCATCACCAAATGGGATGAAAACTTGCCAATACCCAAGCAAGAGATTTGTCTATGATTACTATTTTGGCGAGACCCGTAATTGGTTTGGACACAGGTGCGTTTAGGGTAGCACGGCGCGATCTTTGTTTATGAAAACTATTTGGGGAGAGTCTTGGGCAGGGCCGGAATCTGTGCATCTGTTCAAACAAGAGCAACGCCAGGTGACAGAACTAAACAGGCTTCAGGTGGTCCTCGGTACATCCCACTTTCTAACGAATGCCCACCGCGATTGAGATTTATAAGAAGCAGCACCATTGTTTGCATGAGAGGGTTTTCTGCAAAATGTAAAAAAGCGATGAAAGTCCTTCTGAATGTGCGAATGGCTTAGTTATTACAGGTAGGAGCTGAAATGCTAGAAGGCGATGAATTGCATAGGAAGAAAAGGCATATGTATTTTTCCCTTCGCAGCCATTCGCTGCATTTTGAAGGTCTGACGCTCTATTCTGAGGGCAAGAATATACGAGCTACTTAAAGCGTGGGTTGGTGGTTTTTTGTGGTATTAACTTCAAAGGAGGCAGACAGCAAACAGAGTCTACCTATTGTACGGTATATATCTTTCTGCCAACACAGATTGGATAATGTTCAGCAGGGAAAAAGAATTATGCAGCTGCTAATTCTTCTTGTACATTCCACCCCCCTTGCCCTTATGTTAATCTCTTTGCTCATGGCTTCTTCTCTTTTTTGGTATTCCAACTTAGATAATGAAGTAGAGGAGGTTCTGCCCAAAAAGAGTTTTAATATGATTTGGACAGTTTATGTATTTCTTTACAGGCAATCCCCACATTTATGTGGGGGGGGGGGTTACGTTCCCAGGCTCTGCACATGTGAAATCACGTATTTTTGAAACGCCATTGGAAAAGTCTGCAAACACCCCATTTCATCCCCCCACACCCTGTTCTTATCCCGCCCTATTTCACCCCTTTTTGTGATGCTCTGGGGTCACTCCTGGGTTCTGCATGATGCACGATTTCGTGCACATATTGACCGTGTGTACAGTGGTACCTCTGGATGTGAACATGATCCATTCCGGAGCCCCGTCCGCATCCTGAGTAGAATGCAACCCGCGTCTGCGCAAGCGCGGGTCGCGATTAGCCACTTTGTGCATGTGTGTGACATCATTTTGAGCGCATGCGCGAGCAGCAAAACCCAGAAGTAACGCGTTCCGTTACTTCCAGGTCGCCACGGAGCGTAACCTGAAAACGCCCAACCTGAAGCATATTTATCCCGAGGTATGACTGTAAATGGAGGGGTTGCCAGTGTGGTGTAGTGGTTAAGAGCTTCTTTTGTGGCAATAAAGGCAGGGAAGGAAGGGACGTGGGTTCAGTGGGGATGTTCCAACTTCTCAGCTGTGCGTGCGTTCAGGCAAAACTTGGAACAGTTTTGCTGCAATTAATTATGGAGCAATTAAAGTAAATGGATGATGATGATGTGAACTCGAGGCAAAATCTTGGGAAAGCACAGCCTGTTTGGATTTTGCAACGGCCCCAGGGCTCCTCCCACAATGCAGATTAGGCACCGTTTGATTCGCTGGAGAGCTGTTGATATCAAAAATAATCTCAATTTTCCCTTGGGTGGGGGGATAAGAGGTATGGCCTGCTGCGCGCATCTGTCTATGTGGACAACCCTCAGCTGTGGCCTAGAAAAAGGAGAGTCTAGTCACCCAATTCCAAACCTCAGTTCTTCTTGGGGAGGTGCAATCCAGTGAGCAGCATGTCTAACATTCTCACATTAAATCATGCGCAACATTTCTGTGTGGATGGGGGGAGGGAGATAGCACTGTTGGCCCTGCCCTCCTGTCCTATGTACTACCACGTCTGTGCATTTGCTCTGAACATCTGCAAAGCCACTTCCGACGTAGAAAGGAGGTGGGGTTGCGGGCTTCACCCTCCCACCATGCACGCGGGGGCTGGCTCTCAGCCTCCGCATGATTGAGGGAATCCCTGATTGCATCATCCCCAGGCCAGCCAATTGGCTGGCCTGGGGGGCGTGGCCTGCTCCATTTAATGCAGGGGAGGCCTGGGATCTCCCTCTTTGCCGCTTCCAGCTGCTCCAGTTTGTTATGTAGATGGAAGGTGGGGAGGAAGCGCCATCACCTCCCCCGCATATTGAAGGGTAGTCCGATAAAGGATTCCGGGGGGCGTGGCCCTGTCCGAAGCCTATGGAGGTGAGGGCCTAAGGCACGCCCCCTATCGGTGACCCTAGGGGAGCTCCTAGTTGATGTGCATCAGCAGGACTCCCTCTACTGGTGGTTAACCCTTCCCGGACTTCAAGCGAACAGGCTGAAGCCGGATAGTCGGTTAGGACCAATGCCTAAGCCAATACCGCTCATCACCTGTAACCAATAAAGTTGTGGCCATATTTAGCCCATTAACCTTAAATATCTGTGACTTTATTTCCACTGGGGGGAGGCGGGAACTCGCCACGCAAAGGGTTGCCCACTTATGGGGAGTATCATGCGCTCGAGGATCCTGACTGCATGGCGCACCAATGCACATTGAGCTCCTCATACACTGGTGGCCCTTTAGAGGTGTTTAGTGCAAAGACACAGAGGCAGGGATTCACAAGCTATTGGACAGGGGATGTGAACACAGCTTCTCCATCTCAGTGCAAATGTTGTGCACGTTATTTAGCACATAACCGAGACTCAGGGGAAAGAACTTTATGTGGTAGTTAGGGAGCCATCTGCCAGAGTCCCCATATTTTAAAGGAATGATCCTTTAATGATTAGGATCAGGGATACCTGGCATTGTTTCAGAGGGTGCTGAGTCAGTGTTATCCTGAATCAATAAAAGCTGCCTACATGAACAAGAAACTCCTGCAAGATTCCGCAATACAGTAGCTCTTGGCTTACTATCCCAGGTAGGGTTGAAACCTCTCTCTCCTCTAATATCCCTGGAAATGCCAATCACAATTCATAGCTCTCACACCCTACAGGCACATTTGGGTGGCACCCTCGATCAGCCAACTGTTAGAGGGAGGGAGGGAGGGTTGGGTGAAAGAGCTTACTCTCCATTAGCAGAGTTAAGCACAATGGTGATTATTGCATCTGTCTCCATCCACCTTTATACAAACATTTCCCATGAAAATACTTAGGCTAGAATAAATCACAGACACTTAGCTTTGCAAATAAGCGGAGATTTTACCCACAGTAAACTTTTCCAGAAGTTATAGCAAACAAAGTCTCCATCTTCTGGCAGTAAAATAAAAATGGGAAAAGATTCCAAACGACTTTAAAAAGAAAAGAGCTTGGTTTCCTTACAAAAAGGATCATGGGATATTTGGGTTAGCAGGCTGCACAATTTGCTTTTTGGAGATATTCAGTCCACTTGGCTTTTCTCGCAGCTGGGAGCCAATGGCCGCATGCCTGCTAAGCTACACCCACTGGCAACCTGAGCTCTGGGCTCAGGTTAACTCTTTTGTGTACGCAAGTGTGAGTCAGTAGCTGTATATTGCAATAATGACCGGTGGCCCTGCCTGCCACAACATGTGAACCCCAGAAGGTTGTCCATGAATGGATGCAGCCAGCAAACTGAAAAAGGTTCATCACCCCGGCACAACTTACAACAACAAGCCCCAAAGCAGATCACTTTGGCTGTATGCACGGTTCCCACCAATGACTGTTGTTCGCTTGAAAACCACTTAAAGTGGACAAAGTTCCTTATGATCCTCACCCATGCCAACTCATTGTTATTTTACCTTTGTGTGAGATACCAGATGAGCCAAGGGCCCCTTCTGAGATCATGATCAAGCAGGCCCTAAGAAGAATCTGCTGGATCAGGCGTGTCTAGTCCAGAACTCTGTTCCCACAGTGGCCAACAAGATGTGAAGTCTGGGATTCCCAGGAACTGATCTTCAGAGGAACGCTTCCTCTGACAGTGGAGGGAGAACAAAGCCATTGTAGCTAGTAGCCACTGATAGCCTTGCCCTCCATTATTTGTCTAACCCCTTTCCAAAGCCATCCAATGTGTTAGGCATCACTACCCCTTGTGGAAGCAGATTCCATAGTTGGAATCAAAGGATGCTTTGGTGGTCCATGAGAAAAACTCCATGGTTGAAGAATGCATTTATTAGGACCAGCCGAAATATCCCAATTAAATATACTCGGAGTCAAGAGTGGATTTCATCCTCTTTATTCAGCTCATAGTCGTGAGGAGGAATGAAAGTTCCCCCAGAATGTCTGCTTTATATACATTATTTACACAATGGGCCTCACGTGATTGGCTAATTCCAGGATTCTCCTGTAGGCCAATCAGGTTGTGGATTCACTTGCACCTGGAGCTGGATTGGGTGGCTCCTGTGGACCAATCAGACTGCTGCATTCTGGGTCCTATTGTTCTAGGACAAATCAGACTGCTGCATTCTGAATCCTATTGTTCTAGGACCAATCAGACTGCTGCATTCTGAATCCTATTGTTCTAGGACCAATCAGACTGCAGCATTTTGGATCCTATTCAACTCAGTACATAACACCCAAAATGGCGAGAAAGCTTTCACGTTCTCTAGAACTCTTTATTCAGGGTGGATGATATGCAAAGTGCAGGCGGAGGGAGGTGGAAAACAAAAGCAAAGAACCTTTGGCTGGATGTTGCAGCCATAAAGTGTGCAATTAGGCTCAGTTTCAAGATGGAGACTGGAGACAGATTGAATTAAGAGTCTGCCAGGTACTGCTGCCATCGTGCGACGCCTAGGATTCCGCAACAAGAAAGCGACTGCTGGCACCCTTTTTGAAAACGTAAAGCCCAGCAGCTACCCCGCTATATCTTGAGCATTCAGCCTGAGACAGAGTTCTGAAGCCCTTGAGAACTTGCTCTGTCCATTCCTGGCTTGGCATAGCTTGGCCACATTACTCAATGCCCTGGAAACCTGCTGAACAGATGACTGCAATGCACTGTATGCAGCCCTGCTCTTGCGGAAGGACCGTAGCTCAGTGGTAGAGCATCTGGTTTATATGTAGAAGATTCCTGGTTCAGTCTTTGGCATCTGCAGGTAGGGCTGGCAGCAAAATCCTAAAGAGCCGCTGCCAGTTAGATGGATCAGTGGTCTATAGATTCCTATGTCCTCTTTTGGAATTACAGTGGTACCTCAGGTTAAGAACTTAATTTGTTCCGGAGGTCCGTTCTTAATCTGAAACTGTTCTTAACCTGAAGCACCACTTTAGCTAATGGGGCCTCCCGCTGCCACTGTGCCACCGGAGCCGGATTTCTGTTCTCATCCTGAAGCAAAGTTCTTAACTTGCAGCACTATTTCTGGGTTAGCGGAGTCTGTAACCTGAAGCATCTGTAACCTGAAGTGTATGTAAGCCGAGGTACCACTGTACTGCACTGTGGCTTTTGGAGTTTTGCAAATGTGTGAATAAATCTGTCAATGGCAGCTAAAGAGAACCTCCATATCCAAAGGCTACACAGAGATCCCTGCTTGCAAGCGTCCTACAAACAGCTGGCAGAATAAGTAAGGCAGAATGCTGCACTAGAGCAGTGTTTCCCAACCTTTTTTGGGCAAAGGCACACTTGTTTCATGA
>JAXCMG010000039.1:9192063-9202932 GCA_034642415.1 Podarcis siculus
GGGGGGGAGGGCGAGCGGAGGCAGCGGCGAGCCCCGTTCCTCCCCATCCGCCCCATTCCGTGCAAGGAGCGCGAACAGGTGTGAGAAGGGGGTCAAACCTGCGGGTCGGCGCCGGGGAACCTCCAAGCGGTGGGGGTGAGGAGGCAGCAAAGCGAGGCAGGAAGGAGAGCGCGGCTTGGCGAAGTACTCGGCGGCGAAGGCCAGCAGGTCCGGCGGCCGGTGCCGCAGCACCTCCACCGTGTAGCCCTGCAGCAGCTCAGTCAGACCCGGCGGGATCTCGATGCTCATCTTGTAGCCGAGGCGCGCGGGAGACTCAACGGACGGGCCCGGGAGAGAGAGAGAGAGAGAGAGAGAGACACGACGGAGAGAGAGCGGGAGTCCCTGCTCGCCGTCGCCACCGCTACAACTACTGTGGCGGTTGGTCGTGGTCGTCGCCGCCGCCGCCCACCTCTATCTATCTCTCCCCCTCAGCTTTCTACGCGGGCCTCGAGCCGGAGGTGGGGGGTGGCCGCCGCCGCTTTCTCCGCCTCCACGTCCTGCCTCCTCCTCCTCGAGCCCTCCGTCAGCCCTGAGGGAACCGCCGCGCTCGCGCCGCCGCTCTCTGACACGCGAGAAAGAGAAAGGAACGGAGCGACGGGGTAGTCGGGGGAAGGAGGGGCCGGAATGGAAGCGCGAGGCGAGCTGCGCATGCCCACCAGGAAGCGGCGGAGAACGCCACAGAGAGAGAGAGAGAAGCAAGGGAGGGCGGGGAGTGGGCGGGAACACGCTTCATGCGTCACAATAACGGACAAGAGGCGCTCAAGGGATAGATTAGGACCTAATTTGACTTTTACAAAAAAAAAAAAATCTTTCGAATTTTCCCTGCGGCACACCAGGCAACGTCTCGCGGCACACTAGTGTGCCGCGGAACACCGGTTGGGAAACACTGCACTAGAGTTAGACCCTTGTCTAGTATGATCTCAAAAAGCATGGGGGAAATGCAGAGAATACTTCACAAAACAGTGCCCTAAAATTCATACCTGGACTTGTTGCGATTACTGTGCCTGCAGGAGACTTTGTGGATATTTAAGTTATAATTAAAAAAATCTTAATTATTCATAAAGGAAACAGCTTATAAGAAGTAAATAAGGATGCCAGAAACAGGATAAAGGAAGTCTTTTATTTGGTTAGTTGTATTGCTGTATATTATGCTTGTTGTTTGTTATGTTTGTGTCTGATGGGGGTGGATTTCTGTGTTGGGGGGTGGGGGGTTTGTGTTATGTTGTAAATAAAATTTCCAATATATATATATATTTTTAATAGAGTTAGACCCTTAGTTCGGTGCAGCTCTTCTGTTACAACTTTTTTTTCTCCTGCTCCATAGGGTAGGACATGAAACAATGGATTCACGTTATAAGAAAGGAGACTCTGACTAAGCATTAGGAAGAACTTTCTGGTGGCAAGAGCTGTTTGACAGTGGGATGCACTGCCTTGGAAGATGATGGACTATCCTGCACCGCAGAATTTTAAACAGAGGTTGGATGGACATCTGTCATGGATGCTTTAGTTGAGATTGCTAAATTGCAGGGCGTTAGACCAGATGGCCCTTCTAACTTTACAATTCTTATATTCTTATCTTCAGATGATCGCAGTCCAAAATGCCCCAAGGCTTTGGGGAAATAACTGATTCTTTCCTCCCTCCCTCTCTCTCTCTTTATAATGACACTAGAGTTTTGGGTGAGATTTGCTTTGCAGTTCTTAAACGCTGTGTGTTGGCAGCCCTGGTGCACCATTGAAATAAGCAAGGAAGAAAGGAAGAGAAAAAAAAAAAGAATGGAAGTGAAAGAGCACTGACTAATGTGTTGGGAGTCTCCATTTGGCTCTTGGCATTAGAAAAATAAATAAAAAAACCCAGCCTCTTATCCCCTCCCTCTCTTCATCCTCCAGGGCTCCCTGCCAAAGGAAAATAAACCAAGCAGCTATCTCACTGACCAAGCCTGTACAGTCGTGCTGCTGAATGGGAACATGGCAAGCAAAACACTGCTGGACAATTATACACCTGTGTAATTACTGTAAGCGCGGAACAGACCCCGCCACATGCTCCTGAGCCTTATCCCCAGCGCTAATCTTTATATTCAGAAAGGGAAGAGCAAACCTGGTCGCTAGCACTGCCAGACTGCAAACTAAGTGCCATTTGAGCCAGTGGCCTCAACTGAGCCTGTGTTTTTCCCCATATATATTTTAAACTGAGCAGGAACAGGAGTCAGCTTGCTGGTGCAAAATACAGGGTGTGCAGCTATCATCAGCACAGGACTGGTGGGGGTGGTATCCTGTCATTCTTGGTAATTATTATTATTATTATTAATTATTTATACCCCGCCCATCTGGCTGGACTTCCCCAGCCAATCTGGGCGGCTTCCAACAAAATATTAAAATACAGTAATGCACCAAACATTAAAAGCTTCCCTAAACAGGGCTGCCTTCAGATGTCTTCTAAAAGTCTGGTACAGTGGTACCTCGGGTTACATACGCTTCAGGTTACATATGCTTCAGGTTACACACTCCGCTAACCCAGAAATGGTGCTTCATGTTAAGAACTTTGCTTCAGGATAAGAACAGAAATCGGGCTCCGGTGGCGCGGCAGCAGCAGGAGGCCCCATTACCTAAAGTGGTGCTTTAGGTTAAGAAATGTTTCAGGTTAAGAACGGACCTCCGGAACAAATTAAGTACTTAACCTGAGGTACCACTGTAGATGTTCTTCTCTTTGACATCTGGTGGGAGGGCGTTCCACAGGGCGGGTGCCACTACCGAGAAGGCCCTCTGCCTGGTTCCCTGTAGCTTTGCTTCTCGCAGTGAGGGAACCAGCAGAAGGCCCTCGACGCTGGACCTCAGTGTCCAGGCAGAACGATGGGGGTGGAGACGATCCTTCAGGTATACAGGATCAAGGCCATTTAGGGCTTTCAGTTCATGATCTGTGTACATGCCAGCAACACCTCTGAGCCTAGAAGAGGAACGGCACATTCTGTGAGCTCTCATCTCCCCCTCCTTTTCTCTACCCTACTTGGTTCGCTGTTGTTTATGGGGAACAAGGAAAATCGTATGACACCCTTATGGCAGGTCGAAGGAAAGTTGGCATTACAGCTGCCATCATCACTGAGTATGCTGGCTGGGGCTGATGGAAGTTGGAATCTAACAATATCTGGAGGACAAAAAGTTCCCTATTTCTGAGGAACATCTCCTCCCACATGACACCCCCCCGGCACATGAAATCTTGCCACCTTGCTCTGGGTTACATCTTATAGGGAGGTGAGTTCAGCCTCAAGCAGCAGGGTCTTCTCTGCTGCAGCCCCAATGCCTGGGAGCTTTCTCCCAAAGCAGGTTCCCACTGCCTCCTCTCTGCTAGCTTTTCCCAGACAAGCAAAAGTCAATGTATCCTGGCTGAGCTTTGAAAATTAGAGCTGACTGCTCTGTGCTGTGTCCTAGAGCTGTTTTGCTGTGCTTGGTTGTTGTTTTTTTGTTTTGTTTTTCACAAACAGTCGTTTTATTGCTTTATTTAAGTTTGCAATACACTGTGATCCAAAGCTGTCAACTTTTCCATTTTCTTGCGAGGAATCCTATTCAGAATAAGGGAATTTCCCTTTAAAAAAGGGAAACGTTGCCAGCTATGCTGTGATCTGTTTTATGAACAGCAGTATATAAATCATTTTAAATAAAGGAATGAGGGAGAGGAGAGGTGCGGCCACAGAGATGTCCTAACCTGCATTTGAAGACTTAAAAAAAAAACTCACCAAAAGATCCTAAGAAGTTATTGGATCCATGTGCTGCTTCTGGACACATTTTGATTATTTCATGGGTTTCAGGTGCCAGCCATAGTGCTTTCTACCAGGCAGGGCCGGCCCACCCATAAGGCAACTGCCTCAGGTGGCAGGATCCACAGGGGAAGCAAATCCCAATGCAAATTCCCACCCCCTTTGTTCATGACGTAAATCTTCACTCACCCTTTCTTCCCTGAAAAGGAGGGGAGCACCATTTTGTGATTTGCCTCAGGTGCCAAAATGTATTGGGCCAACCCTACTACCTGTGATGTGCTGCTCTCCAGCTGCTTTAGACTACAACTCCCATCATCTTTTATCATTATCCATTTTGGCTGTGTTGAAGGGGTTGCTGCCCTGTACTGTCTCAGGCCAGGCCTGCCTAAAGTTAGCCAAGCTTCAAGGGTGGCTGGTTGCAAGCACAGAGGGCTACAACTAGAATCAGGCAGGCGGTTGCTGGGGAAGAGGTCTCAGAAGCCCTGCCATTCTTGCGAAAACTCTCTGTGCGGACCTGTGGATTCAGACCACTAGCTGCCTTAGGAATACATTGTGCAACAGCCTTGAACAACGCTCCCTGATTTTCCTTGCAAACTCTCCATGCAAAACCTGACAATAATAGCCAGGAAGCCACTGGAACTTGGATTGCTTTCTGTCATAGTAAAGTCGTAGCCAAATCTAGTTTCAAAGAAGAGGAAGCTGAGCAACAGCAGTGAAGAAATAGAAGCAAGCGAATTTATCTTTAAAAAAAATAATGTGGGTGAAAAAAATCTGCTTTGGTTTCTAGAGAGGCGGGAGTTTCAGTGATGAGTCTGAGGAAAGTCAGTGGAAAGCCAGTACTGGGCAAGCTTGGCTGTTTCCATGTTCTTTGCTTTGTTTACTAAATACAAGTTGAAATGCTAGATTAGATAATTGTCTAGGGCAGCGATGGGGAACGGGATCCAGCTGGCAGGCCAGATCTTTATCGTTCTGACATCCTGTGGCCCAAGTATGACAGGCGAACAAAGTTGACCCCTGTCCATCACCTGGTGGAGGAGTTTGGATTTGATATCCCGCTTTATCACTACCCTAAGGAGTCTCAAAGCGGCTAACATTCTCCTTTCCCTTCCTCCCCCACAACAAACACTCTGTGAGGTGAGTGGGGCTGAGAGACTTCAGAGAAGTGTGACTAGCCCAAGGTCACCCAGCAGCTGCATGTGGAGGAGAGGGGAAGCGAACCCTGTTCCCCAGATTACGAGACTACCACTCTTAACCACTAAACCACACTGGCTCTCACTGGTGGTGACAGCTATGAACATAGCAATGCAAGCCTTGGCAATCAGCTGGCCTTCAGGGCCTGCACATACTCCAATGACCAGGTGATTTTCAGGGCTGGCACTACACCTTGCACGGAGCTATACATGCCCCTTGGGCTTAGTCACAACTTCACCTGCCCCATATATGACATCAGGCACAGGGCAGGGAGAAATGGCTTGGCCAAAGCAACCTTGCAAGAGCCAGATGGGGAGGCCTAACTATGCTTGCAGACCAGAGATTTCCCCCATCCTGCTCTAGGGCACCAGGAAATTTTCCAATGCACATGGAACATTTGCAGTGTAAATTACCAAAGCTTGCCCAGGAAAGATTCTGGAAAACCCATATTGTTGACCAAAACACAGCTTGAAGGCCATTGCTGTAGAGAACATTTCTACTTTGGAGCAAACCACACACACATACCCCCAAAAAGTACTAAAGTGTTTTGGACAACAAAACATATGTTCATTTTCACTTATGAACAAATAGGACCAGATGTTGATGGTCTTGCATTCACAGCCGAACCTTTGTTCAATCCATGGAGACAGACGGTGTGGCAGCAATTCCCTGCCCTGCCCTCCCACTCCTTTTACCTCTTAACTATGTTCTCAAGTAGTTGAATTTATGGAGACTGTGGGCTGAAAAGATGTAGGAGGGGAGAGGGGGAAATAGACTAATTATATCCCCACACCCATTCTGAAATTTGGGAGGGGACCAGTCTCCCCTATAATTACACCCACGGAGATGTGAATTAATAGTTTCTGTGTGTTCAGCATGTTGAGCTGCAGCTCAGGGTCAGCTTGACCAATCTGCATGTTCTTGGTTCTTACACTATTATTACCATTCCACGTCAAATTACACGGTGACATTCAAAGATGTCTAGGATGCCAGAGCCTAATATTTCTCTCAAATGTCAGTGGTATCTCAAGGACACCTGCGTGAGTCATCAGGTTCAGCCCCTCCCCAGAAGCAGGAACCTTTCTTAGAAATACTTACTTCAAAAGACTAATCAGTGATCTTCCTCGTGTGAGAGGGTGACCTTGGCTGGAAGTGATCTCACTGTCTCAGGGACTGAACCCATCCATGCCTAGTCAACAAAACCTAGACCTGGTTCTCCATGGAAGGGTTAGTTTTGTTTGTGAAAGGACCATGCTGGAATGTTCCCTCCAATTTCACTGCCCACAACCATGGGGGGGGGGCAGAAGTCTTTCAGCTAAGGGGGCATGTAGAGGGAGGACTCAAAACTCAAAACATGACTTCTGTCGCTTGACTGCTGACAGCCACCATGTTGAATTCTCCTCAATATATCTCCCAGCAGGATGCTATGTCATGACACAACATTGTTCCAAGGAGCATTCTGGGTAGGAAATGGTGATCTCTATGGGTGGCTACCTGAATACATCCTGCTAGCCTCATTCCAGAGGCATTATGGGGGGCGGGACATGGCATCCGGTGGCAGCTGGCCATCAGGAAGAGACAAAAAAAAAAACAACCAAGAACAAAACGTGAAACACAGTGTGCCGCAGCTAATAGACCACCCCATGCAAACTCTGAACTGTATTTTATTCTCTATCAAAACTGACCCTCTGATTTGGGGGCGGGGGTTCACAGCCCTGGTCTTGAATTTTGCACAAAGTTTTACAAAGCACTACTTTGGAAGAGTGGCGTAGCGTGGGTTGTCAGCACCCGGGGCAAGGCAAGTAATTTACGCCCCCTAACCCGTGGATTTGCGCCCCCTAACCTGTGGATTTGCGCCCCCTAACCAATGGATTTGCCCTAACCCCAGATGTTGCGCCCGGTGCGGCCCGCCCCCCCTGCACCCCCCACGCTACGCCACTGCTTTGGAATGTACCACTTCAACTGCAGTTGAGGGGTCACAAATGGGATGTGAATGAGATCAGCCCACACACCCTCACTGGCAGAGGGCTTCTGCTCAAGGTTCAATCAGGATTTGACATCCCCTCCTTTCCATAGCATATTGGAGTGCTTCCTGTCACATGATCACATTGTGGACTTTCCTGTTCCTGTGTTCCATTCCAGTGGAGGCCACTGGCAGGGCAAACTCAACACAATAGCAGTGCAAGATGAGGAAACCTAGATATCATAGCAGTGGAGTGGACAACTCGCCAGTGATAGCCATTTTCAAGCACATCCCCATGGTGGCTGTAATACACTGCCCAGTTCTTTAAAAGCTCATATGATTGAGAGTATTCAATTGCTCAGAATGGTCATCCCTTTTCATCCTGAGGTCTACATTCCCTTGTGGGTCAAAAAACAAACCTCCCCTTTACCCCAGCCTTATTACCAATTCTCAAAAGAAGAAAAACCTGACAAGTCTCCACTCTTTTGTCATACCCCAAGCACTTCCAATTTTTCATCTCCTCTTTCCTCATATGATTCACAAGTTTCAGGAAAATGTGGAAATTCTAGCGCTGGGAATTTCATTGGAAGTTCATATGGGGTCATGCAGTAACTTGCTGATGTCATAAGTGCTGGGTTCCCCTTCCAGTTGTTGTTTTGATGATGGCAATGATGACATATCTTTTTGCCCGGGCTTTCCCTGGATCCCCAAATATCTGTTTTAGTTCCTTCCATATGCTTTCTTGTCTTTTTATATTGCTGTTCTATTGGTTTTAGGTTGTAGTTTGGTTTTAAAGATATATTGCTTGTTTGTCTTAGACCGTACACGGCTCAGAGATTTTTGAACTAGGAAGCGGTTTAGAAATGATTTTATCTAAAACAAATGCTGACATTGTTTTGTGAATTGCCTCCCACATATGTTTCCCAGGGTGACTTGCAGGCAGTTCGAATCCCCGCACCCAAGTAAGCTCCAGTTGCTCTATCCCAGCTCCTGTAGCAGTTCAAAAGCACACCAGCACAAGTAGATAAATAGGTACCGCTGTGGTGGGAAGGTAAACGGCATTTCCTTCACGGTGTTCCGTTGTGCCAGAAGCAGTTCCGTCATGCTGGCCACATGACCCAGAAAGCTATCTGTGAACAACTGCCAGCTCCCTCAGCCTAAAGTGAGATGAGCGCTGCAACCCCATAGTCGCCTTTGACTGGACTGAACCATCCAGGGGTCATTTACCATGGGCATAGCCAAGGGAGGCAGCTGCCCCCCCCCAGATAAAAACTTAACTAACTGAACAATCACGTTGGTTCTGCCCCAACTAAAGTCCTGCCCCCCCACCGAGTTCTGCCCCCCCCCCACAAAAATCCTGGCTACGTCCATGTCATTCACTTTTTAACTTCACAGGCAAATCTTTTAAAACACCTGAAATATTTTTTTTAAAAAAAACATACAAGAACTGAGTAAGGGTTGAAAACACACACAAAAAGAACACCTGAAGCAGAAACCTTTTCAACGAACTGGGAAATTTGAGAATGTGTGTGTCACACACAGGAGGATTTGACAACTATTACATGGAATTCTTGTTGTTCATGAGGAAATAAAGCTCTGGATCAAAAAGGGTCGCAGAAGTAAACAAAGCAATAACACAATTCAAAATTCAGATTAATTCAAGTAGTGATTATTTGCGTTTTTATGTAAATTGATAGCCTAGTCTTATAAAATGTATTTAATTCCAGTGTAAAGTACAAATTTATGCACAGTTTTTGACTGGCATGAGGAGATTCCACATAACACAGAGAAGTATGTGCCACTCAACCAAACGCTACTGCATGTTTAATTAAAAGCTTCTTCCGTGTGGTGCCTGCCTGTAATTGCTTCCTGTTCATCATGCCCAAAAAATATTGATGAATTGCCCCTGAATTGCCCCACTTAATTCCTTAGTTCCAGGGGCTTTAATTACTGTTTCCTCTCACTGCTTTTATTTTTATTGCTCTACATGATGAAAAAGTAAAATTAACAACAGACAACAATAACTAAAGTGGGGGATAAAGGGAGCCTAATTAAGAGACAATTCAATAATACCATATCCCCCACTGGTCAGGAGAAATTATAGGGGCAGGAGCCACAATAAGAAAGCTTCTGATTAAGAACTACTTAATTAGTCATTGCAAAAACTTCTGTTTAATTTAAAGAACTAGCACCTCAGTTTGCATTTTCCCCTCTTCTCTGCTTGTTCCTCCCCCCTTCTGTGTCATGACTTCTAGACTGTAAGTCTGTTGCTCTGGGAACCTTTTTGGCTCTCCCTCTCTATATAAATAAATAAAAATAACCAAAAACTCATAAGCTCTGAAAATCCACACTATGAAAGCAACTACTGGGACAGTGGGTGGTTGTTCTGGATTCATTAATCTAGAACTGGAGTGTGGTTTTCTGTGCACAATGTAAAATGAACACATACTGAATCAGTACTAGGAGGTTTTATAAACCCAGTACAGTGGTACCTTGGTTTTAGAACGCTTTGATTTTGGAACTGACTTCCGGAACCGATTACGCTTGAGAACCAAGGTACCACTGTATGCAATTGCACTAGTATTTTGCAAAGATGTGTCTTCAGAGAGTCCACTGATATTCTTGAGAGGGGTCCATGCAAAGTGGGGAAACGAGACTTAACCGAAAAGACATCTCCACATTCCACAGCTAGTGTACTAAACTGAAACACTGAAAATAAATTATGTTCCGAGAATAAATCCCCAAACCCAATGCATTATTCAAATCAATCAGATTTGCATAACCATGTTGCTTGCTTAGAGGTTGCTTGGTCAAGGAAGATGAATGAAGAAATCCTCAAACTGATGTCGGATGGAGAGCAAGTGGGTATTCAGACATGTTTAAAAAAGGTAAGGGACCTCTGACTGTTAAGTCCAGCCGCAGATGACTCTGGGGTTGCGGTGCTCATCTCGCTTTACTGGCCAAGGGAGCTGGCATTTGACCGCAGTTTTTTTTCATGTGGCCAGCAGGACTAAGCTGCTTCTGGCACAACGGAACACTGAAACCAGAGCAGCGCACTGAAACACCGTTTACATTCCCACCAGAGCGGTACCTATTTATCTACTTGCACTGGCGTGCTAGGTTGGCAGGAGCTGGGACAGAGCAATGGGAGCTCACCCCATCGTGGGGATTTGAACCGCCGACCTTCTGATCAGCAAGCCCAAGAGGCTCCGTGCTTTAGACCACAGCACCACCCATGTCCTGTTTAGACACGAACCCACCCACAAATACCACAAGCTCGGGTGCTGTGTTATGACTGCTGTGCCTCCGAATTGGGGCTACCAAAAAAGAAAATGAAAGTGCCACTGTCATGCTTGAGGGAACCACAAGGTTTGTTGGATTACAAGCATTCTTTACGACAAAAGGTCCAAGAGAAGAAAAAAAAACAGAAAAGCCGAATGGGACTTGAACATGTTCAGTGGCGGCAGGATGCTGGGAGTCTGTTGAATTGGAGGAAGCAGGTGGACAGAAAACCAACCAGAATGGAAGAGAGTGGAATGGATAATCTCTGGGTTGTAGAATCATAGTTGGAAGGGACCCCAAGGGTCATCTAGTCCAACCCCCTGCAATGCAGGGATCTCAACTAAGGCATCTATGAGAGCTGGCCATCCAACCTCTGCTTAAAAACTTCCAGTGAAGGAGAGTCCATCACTTTCAGAGGGAGTCGGCTCTACTGTCAAACAGCTCTTACCTCCAGGAGGTTCCTCCTGATGTCTTGAACAAGAGCACTCAACTGGGCAACATTTTATTTCACTTGCTATGTTGCACACACAGTTGAGCACTTTTTCAACAAATATGGGGCGGTAGGCAACAAATTAGGTCCACCAGGGTAAGGATAGATAGATAGATGATAGATAGATAGATAGATAGATAGATAGATAGATAGAT
>JAXCMG010000039.1:9202942-9243741 GCA_034642415.1 Podarcis siculus
GATAGATAGATAGATAGATAGATAGATAGATAGATAGATGATAGATAGATAGAGATAGAGATAGATAGATATAGATAGATAGATAGATAGATAGATGATAGATAGATAGATAGATAGATAGATGATAGATAGATAGATGATAGATTAGATAGATAGATAGATAGATGATAGATAGAGGTCAGTGAGCCTCACCAGCAGGGGCTCAATGGTCTCACTGCGTGCCTCTTCATAAAAGGGACATCTAAAGAACAAGTGCTCTGGGCTTCCTATCTCCCCCAATGAACAGGCGCAAAGTCTCTGAGCGTATGGGACTTTTTAAAAGGCTCCTTCCAGGACTGGCGAGGGCAGAGCCGAGCTTCTGGTGAGTGTAAAGGCCCTTCTTGCATTTTTGGATACCAGAAAGAAGAGATATGCTGCCGGGGCGGCTATATATCTCTCGCTTTCTCCAATTTTATAGGCCAGGGTAAGGACTTTTGACAGCTTAGTGGAATATTCCCCCTTTCTTCTCGCCCTGTGTACCCCTAAATCTGTTCTGGAGGTTCCCCAAACCCTCTGGAACAGATCTGGGGGGGGATGTGGGAGCACAGAGCAACGGCAGGGCGTGGGGGAGTTCCCCTGTGCAAATGGAAATCCTTGCTCTGGCAGATCTACATTGTTTGATACTGCCCAACTGTGTCCTCCTCACTCAGCTCTAGAGCTCAAAAGGCAGGGCTGTCCGTCTGAGCCACTGCCCTTGAAGAGGGCATATTTAGAATAATAGATTCACAGCATTGTAGAGTTGGAAGGGACCGTGAGGGTCATCTAGGCCAAGCCCCTGCCATGCAGGAATCTTTTTGCCCAGCACGGGACTCGAACCCACTGCCCAGAGATTAAGAATTTCCATGCTTGCTCTTCCAACTGAGCTATATTTGCTGGAGCACATTGCCTTTGCAATCAAAACAAAAGAAATGACTTTCAAAAGCATCCTTTAGCACCAGTCTGAGCCATCGACAAGACCCACAACAAAGGGATGCAGGGGGTGTGATAGTTTTGTGGTGAAATCCATCGCTACAGTGTGGTTTCAGCCATGCAGTGTGTAGAGAGAGAAAGTGCTGACTCTTGCATGAACACAGCGGAAAAGCGATGAGATCCCACAACAGGCCTTTGGCTGAAACGGAGAGATATGAAGACCCTCCGTGGGGTAAAATATCAGGAACAACCACAGCTCTCTTCTTCGGAGGCTCTGATTGACTACTTTGACCACAAACTTAAATGCTGTTGTAGGATTGGGGCAATGACATGAATTTACATGCTTCCTTCGCTAGGAACATAACTGGACACCTGAACGAAGTGCAGTCTCAGAGAGATGAATTCAGATTTCAATCCCAGCTGCAGGGATTTAACAACAGGAAGACTTTCTACTGTAGCACAACTGCTTTTATTTCTTTTTATAAGATTTTATTAAGACTTTTCATAATGCAGTACCAAAAAAACCACAGAAAAGAAGAGAAGAGAAAAAGAATACAAAGTCCTCTCTCACAGGTAAATCTTAACTCTTACACCACTCAGAAAGAGGTGAATTCTCCCAGCTCTCACCTGGGAGCTTCCCTTTCTTCTTCTGGCCTCCCATCCTGGGAGATCTTCTCTTCCCTGCTTCTCACACCGACCATCCATCACCTTCACAATTCAAAGTGTTGGGGCTGACCTTTAAAGCCCTAAACAGCCTCGGTCCAGTATACCTGAAGGAGCGTCTCCACCCCCATCGTTCTACCCAGACACTGAGGTCCAGCGCCGAGGGCCTTCTGGAGGTTCCCTCACTGCGAGAAGCCAAGTTACAGGGAACCAGGCAGAGGGCCTTCTCGGTAGTGGCACCCGCCCTGTGGAACACCCTCCCACCAGATGTCAAAGAGAACAACAACTACCAGACTTTTAGAAAACATCTGAAGGCAGCCCTGTTTAGGGAAGCTTTTAATGTTTGATGCATTACTGTTTTTTAATATTTTGTTGGAAGCTGCCCAGAGTGGCTGGGGAAGCCCAGCCAGATGGGCAGGGTATAAATAAATTATTATTATTATTATTGTTATTATTGTTGTTGTTGTTATTATTATTATTATTATTATTATTATTATTATTATTATTATTATTATCTTCATAGCGCAACTGTTCAAAGGGCCTCACATGCATTGAGTTGGTTCGCACGACATGCTAAGCCAAACCTCATTTCTTTTTGGGCCACAGCTTGTAGAGGCAGTTTGGTCCAGTTCAGAGGCAGTCCCAGTTCAAACAACACACTAAACCAAACCTGGTATGGCATGGCAGCAAAAAAGGACCCAGGGTTGCGAGATCATCTCCGAGAGCTTGTAATGTCCACTTACTGTAGACAAATGGGCCGAAGAGTCAAGAGAGACACTTCCTTACGGTGCCTTGGTGAGCTCATGGCAGAAGAGTTTGGATTTGATATCCTGCCTTTCACTCCCCGAAGGAGTCTCAAAGCAGCTAACAATCTCCTTTCCCTTCCTCCCTCACAACAAACACTCTGTGAGGTGAGTGGGGCTGAGAGACTTCAAAGAAGTGTGACTGGCCCAAGGTCACCCAGCAGCTGCATGTGGAGGAGTGGAGAAGCGAACCTGGTTCACCAGATTACGAGTCTATCACTCTTAACCACTACACCACACTGGCAGAGGTGACATTTGAAGCAGCAACCTAGCTGTGATTTAGGCATCCCAGTGGGGCTTTCCAAAGCTTACAGAGGTCCTTTCCAAATCTACAGTTCCTTGATTCTATGGCTTCTGAATTGATAACTATGTTTTAGACACTATGTTATGCCAGTTCTCAATTTCATTTCATTTATTTTTTGCATGCATGCTACTGAATTGTACTACTTTCTGGTGAATGCTGGTCTTCTGCCTAGCAGTAGAGGGTTGTCAAGTGCACTTATTTGGGCTACAATGTTATGCTTTCTTGCTTAGCTGTTGAAACTAACTCTGCAAACATGCACAGGGCTCCGAAAATCCTTAAAATCACTGACAGTGAATGTCAAGTAATCATAGCAATTGTAAGAACATGTTTATTACCCTGAAATGTGAAAAAAATATAATATGGGGGCTGCAAGGGAATCTATATTTTGGAAATGGAGGCTCTCTCAGGTAACGCTGGAGGAAAACTTTGGTTTGGTTTGTAGTTTACAATGCGCAAAGCAAAACAGACCCATCTTGTGAAATCTGCACTTTGCTGAATTTTGCAGTGTAGTTCTCCAACCAAAAATGTGTATATCAGGGGAAAGTATGGATTAAAATACGCATACTATTAAAAATAGCATTTAAAATGCATTATATTAGGGGGAATTGCTTGCAAACAAAAATGCTTGTGAAAAAAGAAGAAATCTGCTCTAAAATGCTGACGAATTTTCGTTAGGACAGTCTTTAACAAACAAAAAAAGCAAAAGGATGTGGAAATGTGGCAAAGTGAACTTAACACAAGACTGAAATAATGAGAAACTGGGAGAAACAGAAATCGACAGTTTTGTCGAACTTTATTCTTGGGGGATAAATACCACTGGACTCGGGGCTAACCCATTCAACTGCCGTCTTAAGCCTCTGTGTGTATATTCCCTGTGTGTTCCTGCGCTTAACCCTTGCTACACCTGCTTCTTCCTCTGCCCTCCTCCTATGTTTTTCGCTCCCCTTTACAAGGACCAACCTCCTTGGATCAATGCAAGTTATTTGCTTGTGTTGCACAGGAAAGCAGCACATATAATGACAGCACTATAAATAATATTACTAATAACATCAACAGCAACACTAAAAGACTTGCTTGTTTGGCTCGCGCACCATCTTTCTACGACGCGAACCGATTTTGTCAGAAAATACAGAGAACCTAGAGCTACCACCCACGTTTCGCCTAGAGCAACAGTGAAAGCAAAATCCGGATAGTTTCTCATGCGAAAGATGCAAGGAATTTGGGAGGAAAGCAAAAAAGAGTTCCGTAAAGACTAATAAACATTCGTGGGGTGGCAGTGGCAGTTGGACTTCCTACATGTCGCAAAGCAATCACTGGATTTTTCCTAAAGAGATATTTGAGGCGAATTTTGAGCTTCTTCCTCAGTTAAATTTCAAGGAAATGTTCGGTACAGCTAGCAAAGTTTTCCAGCAAAGTTTGAGGGAAATGTTAAGCCTCTGAAGTCTTTGGATGAAAATGTGTGTTTGTGTACAAACATAATAAACACATTGTGTGTGTGTGTGTGTGTGTGTGTACAATTTCTTAACAGATATCCATGAGACGATTGTGCCTCAGAAATCCCAAGAGTGATAAAAAGTTCAGTGTCCCTAACCTTGGTGTGATTTAAGGAAACCCACAGTCTAACCATCAATGGATTGTTTAAACAATCTGTACTCCAGTCAAAGCAATTCCTACAAGACTGATGATATCAAGCTGCTCTTTACTAAAGAAACTGAACAACGCACTATTCCCGAAAGGCCATATAGCAGTTTTCCACGAAGATTTCAGGTACGTATTATGCAGTAGAAGAAAAAGCAAATGTACACATTCTGGCTAAGAAAGGGGAACAATTCAATTCCATTTACATTTAAAAGTGAACCTGCCTAATTTGTACTTTACAGAACAATATGCAAACTGAAAAACAGCCATCTTTTTATTTAAAAAATTCGCACCTCTGAATTTTTCAGGGCACTTTTCCAAGCAAGTAATCTGTACAAAGTTGCATATAATGGATTGCGTGCATCTCTTATTAATGACAGCATACAAAAATAAGTTATATTCGGGGGGTGGATGCTTTCCAAAAACGTGTTTATCAGGGGAATTGCATGCAAAACTTTAGGAGTAATTTGATGGTGAACTTTCACAAGGGAATTTTTCTTTTTTTAAGAAAAGAAAACAGATGTAGAAATGTGGAGAAGTGATCTTAAGAATGGAAAAATGGGAAACATAGATTGACAGATTTGTTCATCTCTAATCCTGACCTCATTCAGGGCTCATTCAGCTATGAGAGGCAAGAGGTTATACTGATGGACGATCAAGCACATTGCTGCAATTTCTATGTCACACCATAAGGTATAAAATATTATTTTCACCATCATGAGCCAGAGAATGTTTGCAAAAAAAAAAAAAAAAAATTAAACCAACATACACCTGAGTCTGCAGTCCTATACACACTTACTTGGGGCCTACTTCTGAGTAGACACACAGAGGTTGAACTGTGAAAAGACAAAGTGCCAAGGCTCCAAAGTACCTCATCTGTTTCCTAGTATCTGATTTGCAAAAAGGGGAAAAAAAGCCACACAAAAGTTGCACAAAGCTATTAACAGGATATTCCGTCCTGAGTTTCGGATCACAATGACACAATGGTTATAAGATAGTTTCTTGTTTTCCGCACATAATGACAGACTTCTTCCCTGAGAGCAGTGGAACCAGTCGCTTTGAGTGGCTTTTAAAACTACAGCCCTGAGCATCCGCAACATTAAATTCCAGGGTAAGTCTTTACTCAACATGTTTGTTGAGGCACAAAGGAGCGTAAAGGCGACCGTCAGATGTACCAATCAAACCCCATGCAAAAGAGAGATTCAAACAAAGCTGAAAGAGACAATCTTTTCAGATACAAAAATCCAGCATGCCCAAACTCACAGTAAGGCACTAAAACAACAAGGTATGTCCATGCCACATTTTAGCAGCCAAAAAAAGAAAAGAAAAAGAAGATTAAAAATAATGTTTTGAATCCAAAATGGGGAAAAAACATGCAAAAATTGAAGATGCTGTTACTATCTGCTGGGTTGACGTCAAGCCAAGACGCCAGTGTGTTTTGGAAGGATTTAAGAAGCACTAAAAAGACAGGAGAGAGAATCACAGCTTCTCCTTTGAATAGCAATTAACAAAACATGTTGGCTGTGATAAACTGTAAAAGGAGAACAGCAAACCGAAACACGCTATGGCACTTCAGGCAGACTGGAAACATTTTTTTAATTAACCAAATTAGCCTCTGCACAGAGAAGACAGGATGCTTCCTTGTGATTAAATAAACTTGGAAGCACGGAAAATAATAAAGTCCAACCACCCTTTCTCGGGGAAAGAGCGAAGCAGGGGAGAGAGAGAGAGAGGAGACTAGCCTGACCTACCTCCGCAACTCTTTCCTCCTCCTTCCCCCTGGAGCCTTCAGTCGTAAAAACGTGCTGTTCTGTTTTAGAAAGACATCTGCAAAAAGGCATTCTCTCGGTGCGTCTGCAGCAGAACGTAGTAGCTTGTCCCTCATTTGAAAGAGGAAAGTTAAGCCCTTCTAGGAGCGGTCTGAAGGATTCCTTCCCACCACTCCCTCTAAACCAAAAGAATTTGGCAGCCAGCCCTGCCTGTCCACCTGTACGAAAGGCTTAGCAGTACGCGGGGGAAGCTAGCGCCTGTTTCGGATGCTCCCTTCTCAGCAACTGCCTTCTTCTGAAAAGACTTTCTCTCTCTTCCCTCCTTTCTTCTTAAAGAAAGGCAGGCTCTTGCCCAGGTTTCTGCCATCTAAGCAGCCGTTTTGCAAACCGAAAGCACAGGCTCCGAATAACTAACTAGGCAAACGGCAGATTTAAAAGGCAGATATAGTTAAAACATAATTAAATTAGGGGAAAATGCAATCAGTAACACCTTAACTATTAAGAATGCATTCCTTCTGTGCAAATTTAAAAGACATCCGTGGATCACAGAGAGCTTAATTTACACACACACATGCAATATTGTGCTGGAATATATAGTGAAATGTGTTTGGGGATATGTGTTTAGAGGGGAGCAGGGAGGAGATTGTTTGATGTAGGTTTGTCTCTGCTAACCTGGTTACAGGTTACTGGTTACAGGGAACCAAGCAGAGGGCCTTCTTGGTAGTGGCACCTGCCCTGTGGAACGCCCTCCCACCAGATGTCAAAGAGGAAAACAACTACCAGACTTTTAGAAGACATCTGAAGGCAGCCCTGTTTAGGGAAGCTTTTAATAGTTTAAAATACAATAGTATTTTAATAATCTGTAGGAAGCCTCCCAGAGTGGCTGGGGAAACCCAGCGAGATGGGCAGGGTATAAATACAGTGGTACCTCAGGTTACATACGCTTCAGGTTACAGACTCCGCTAACCCAGAAATAGTGCTTCAGGTTAAGAACTTTGCTTCAGGATGAGAACAGAAATTGTGTGGCAGTGGCAGCAGGAGGCCCCATTAGCTAAAGTGGTGCTTCAGGTTAAGAACAGTTTCAGGTTAAGTACGGACCTCCAGAACGAATTAAGTACTTAACCTGAGGTACCACTGTAATATATTATTATTATTATTATTATTATTATTATTATGCCTTCCAGAGGTTGTGACTACAACTCCCATCAGGCTGGCTAGTCTAAAATCTCTGGAGGGCACCAGTTTAGCGAAGGCAGATACAGGGCATTTTAAGGGTAGTAGATTTGGGACGTTGATGGAGTATGAAATGGCAGTTGCAGAGGGATCCAGCCAGTTGGAAGAAGGAGAGGAAAAATGGGTGAGGAGGGTAGAGGCGATTATCTGGGCAGGAATGTGTGTAGGAGATTACTAGTTCTATCTGCATCCATCCCAGGCTGAATTCCTGCACGTAAGGGACTGAACCCCTACCCTGATAGCTTGATAGCACATGCCATGCTATTATTAATATATATAATACAACTGCAGTAAAATGAAGTGGTAGAATCCTGTGGTGGTAGAACAACAGACCCTCCAAGTGTCCCTATTTTCCAAAGACTGTCCTGGATTTACAGAAGCCGTCCCGGTTTCTGATTTGATACTAGAATGTCCCACTTTTCCTTAAAGGTAAAGGACCCCTGACCGTTAAGTCCAGTCATGAGGTTGCGGTGCTTATCTCGCTTTATTGGCCGAGGGAGCCAACGTTTGTCCACAGACAGTTTTTCCGGGTCATGTGGCCAGCATGACTAAGCCACTTCTGGAGAAACCAGAGCAGCACACGGAAATGCCGTTTACATTCCTGCTGGAGTGGTACCTATTTATCTACTTGCACTGGTGTGCTTTCAAACTGCTAGGTTGGCAGGAGCAGGGACCGAGCAATGGGAGCTCACCCCGACACGGGGATTCGAACTGCTGACCTTCTGATCGGCAAGTCCTAGGCTCAGTGGTTTAGACCACAACACCACCCACGTCCCACTTTACCTTAGGACGTCCCTATTTTCATCAGAGAAATGTCGGAGGGTATGGAATAGATAGTACCACTACAGGTTTTGGAGGTCTTTTCTTTTGAATGCACTACCACATTTTTATTTTTATTTTAAATACCCTTTTAAAGCAGCAACAAACTTTTGCACCAAGGAGAAATTAGCTCAGCTCCTTCCCTCTTGTGCTAGATTTGCTTTGCTTTTAAATCTAAGGGTTGCCATATGTCCTCTTTTTCCAGGACACCTCCTCTTTTTCATGGGTATGTAAAATGAGAGTCATCATAGCGATCCACAGTTAAAAATTGAAGTCGGCAAATGTGTCCTCTTTATTGCTCTTCAAAATATGGCAACCCTAAATCTCCAGTCCGCCATATTCTGTTCTACCACCTCAGGAGCAATTTAGCTCTCAATTCCCATCTCATTCTGCATGCTTGGCCCTCCAGCTTTCAGCTTCCGAGCTATCCACTTGGAAGATCCCCACTGAAATCCTGACTTTACTATGAACCATTCTTTGGGTGCCTTTAGGCATGTCTCCCCTACTCCTCCCCGCCCCCAGCCTCAGTCCTTCCATCTGCCAAATGGGAGCGATAATATTAATCACATTTATGAGGTTGCTGTAAGGACTGCTGAGATCAGAATGCTCTAAATAATCCCATGGAAAGGCTAAATTTGATTACCCTTATCGACGACACCCAAAACTTTATCCAGCCCAAGTTTTCTGATTGCTAAGGGCAGAGCTCCTGAAATATGACCAAATAATTCAAATGACGAACAAGCCGCAATCTGCATGCTAAGAAGTTGGGCAAGGCTTTGTTTAATTGCAGAAGTTGAATGCTTAGTGGAATTATTATTATTTTTTTTAAAAAATGTTTTGGAATCCTTTGGTTTCTGAACGTCCTCTCCCACCTTTCTCCTACGATCCCACACCCAGCCCGCTATCAGCAACTTCTCTGGCTACTGGCTTTCTAAGGAGTGTCTGGGTACATTAATCAGCAGAGCCAGTGCAAACCATATGCCTGCCCCGAGATAAGGTCCTAGCAAAATCTGGGCCATGTCCAGTAAATGCCAATCTACCCAGCCTTGGAAATGAAGAAGAAGAAAAAAGAAAATTGCCTCCCAGTGTTTTCCCGGTTATATCGCCCTCGGAGGAATACACCCTTTGTATATCTACTCTTCCACCTCCCAGTTTGAGCCCCCACTGAACATGATTTCTGGGAGGAGGGTGAAGTGTAGAAAGAACAGAAAGCTAGCTTTGTAAAGTCGACCATGGGAGGAGAGAAGATGAAGGGCAAAACCCCTGGCATAACCAGAAAAAGGCAGTAAAGGTCTCCCCTTAAAGGGCTGCCACATGGAAGGTGGAGCAAGCTTGTTTTCTTTCTTTCTTTTTTAACGTTCTTGTGATACATATGTATACATTGTCATATTACATTACATGACTTAAAGGCAAAGGTAAAGGGACCCCTGAACATTAGGTCCAGTCGTGGCCGACTCTGGGGTTGCGGTGCTCATCTCGCTTTATTGGCCGAGGGAGCCAGCGTACAGCTTCCGGGTCATGTGGCCAGCATAACTAAGGCGCTTCTGGCAAACCAGAGCAGCGCACGGAAACGCCGTTTACCTTCCCGCCAGAGCGGTACCTATTTATCTGCTTGCACTTTGACATGCTTTTGAACTGCTAGGTTGGCGGGAGAAGGGACTGAGCAACGGGAGCTCACCCCGTCGTGGGGATTCGAACCACTGACCTTCTGATCGGCAAGTCCCATTACATGACTTATTATAGTATAATTTCCAACATGTATACAAAGTTTATATACAAAATTTATATACCTAAAGAAAGGGGGGGAGAGAAAACAAAGACAAAAACTATTCCAAAATCATATATGTACCAACACTACAGACTTTCTGTCAACCACGTTGTATATTCCTTTTTTAGAAATGAATGTACTCTTATTATTGTACAGTGGTACCTCGGGTTGCATATGCTTCAGGTTACATATGCTTCAGGTTACAGACTCCACTAACCCAGAAATAGTACCTCGGGTTAGGAACTTTGCTTCAGGATGAGAACAGAAATCGTGCAGCGGTGGCGCGATGGCAGTGGGAAGCCCCATTAGCTAAAGTGGTACCTCAGGTTAAGAACAGTTTCAGGTTAAGAACAGACCTCCGGAACGAATTAGGTACTTAACCCGAGGTACCACTGTATATTCCTTTACATTTTATCTAATACATTCCTATTTCAATATGTACCCTTTATCTTATTTTCTCAACTCAATTTCTCTCCAACGTCAATCGAATGCTAGCATAGATAGCGAACCTTTACTGTATATTTGAACATATATCTTATATCTATCCCACTTTTCCATAAACTTTTGTTTTGAGTTGCCTCTCAGGCTGTTTGTCAACTGCGCCATTTCAGCAAATTCTTGTAGCTTGTTATCCCAATCCATTATTGTCGGGGCTTCTTCTTCCTTCCGCCCCTTTGCCACCAAAGTCCGAGCTGCAGCCGTTGCATATAAGAATACCTCTCTAAAGGCCTTCGGGAGCAAGCGTGTTTCCTGCTGCCCCAGAGAGTAGGGACCAAACCAACAGAATCAAAACACAGGGAAGGAGATTCCGATTAAACGTTGGTAAGAACTTTCTGGTGGCAAGAGCTGTTCGACTGTGGAATGCAAACTTATGCTGAAATGGCAAAATTAGCTGCCAGACGAAGAGGGTATAACGGTGAAGCGTTTAAGGAGGAATACCTAGACATCATCTTAAAAAGCAGAGACATCACCTTGCCAACAAAGGTCCGTATAGTTAAAGCTATGGTTTTCCCAGTAGTGATGTATGGAAGTGAGAGCTGGACCATAAAGAAGGCTGATCGCCAAAGAATTGATGCTTTTGAATTCTGGTGCTGGAGGAGACTCTGGAGAGCCCCATGGACTGCAAGAAGATCAAACCTATCCATTCTTAGGGAAATCAGTCCTGAGTGCTCCCTGGAAGGACAGATCGTGAAGCCGAGGCTCCAATACTTTGGCCACCTCATGAGAAGAGAAGACTCCCTGGAAAAGACCCTGATGTTGGGAAAGATGGAGGGCACAAGGAGAAGGGGAAGACAGAGGATGAGATGGTTGGACAGTGTTCTCGAAGCTACCAGCATGAGTTTGACCAAACTGCGGGAAGCAGTGGAAGACAGGAGTGCCTGGCGTGCTCTGGTCCATGGAGTCACGAAGAGACAGACATGACTAAACGACTAAACAACAACAACAGAGACCATTGATGGATTATCTATCAAAGTATCACCCATACATGAAGTCGAGGGCAGGATTTGAAATAGAAGCAGTGGATTACTGAAAGAACTCAGAACAGCAAAGTTCAGATATTAAAAGCACATGTATTGTAAAACAGCTAATAAAAAGAAGTAAAAAACCAACAATAGGAAAGGAGGGTTGGGAAGTCAAGAAGAAAGTGATGTTGATTTTTTTTTGTATAGGATGGTAAATGTTTTGGAATTTTTTTGGAGATTTAATAAAATTTTAATAGATACAGTGGACACTCGGGTTGCGAATGTGATCCATGTGGGATGCACGTTTGCAATCTGCAGCGTTCGCAACCCACGTCTGCAAACACACGGGTTGAGATTCGGCGCTTCTGCACATGCGCAAAGCGCAATTTAGCACTTCTGTGCATGCACGACTGCCGAAACCCGGAAGTAACCCGTTCCAGTACTTCTGGGTTTCGGCAGTCCGTAACCCAAAAAAACGCAACCTGAAGTGGCTGTAACCCGAGGTATGACTGTATTGCTGTTTTTCTAGAAAAGGAGGCGCAGGAGCTCCCACTTTTTTAAGGGGCAGCCTATATAATCTGGCAAGTAGGACTAGTACAGTGGTACCTCGGGTTAAGTACTTAATTCGTTCCGGAGGTCTGTTCTTAACCTGAAACTGTTCTTAACCTGAAGTACCACTTTAGCTAATGGGGCCTCCTGCTGCTGCCGCGCTGCCGGAGCATGATTTCTGTTCTCATCCTGAAGCAAAGTTCTTAACCTGAAGCACTATTTCTGGGTTAGCGGAGTCTGTAACCTGAAGCGTATGTAACCTGAAGCATATGTAACCCGAGGTACCACTGTAATCGCTGTCAACTTTTCTTTTCCAGCCTACAGTTCACCGTCATTATTTTTCCAGTATGTGAAAAAACCACATAACAATCACATCATTAATTATGTCATTACATGTGGCTACAGCTTTGGGCTTCCCCCAATGAATCCTGGGAAGTGTAGTTTGTTAAGGGTGCTGAGAGTTGCTAGCAGATTCCCTGTTCGCCTCCCAGAGTTCCCTGGGAAGAGGGATTTCTTTTAGAAGTCCACTCACCGCTTTTGGTGCTGCGACATTGCGGGACGGAGGAGGCTTCGCTGGGCCCGGACGGAGGAATTCAAACTGCTATGCTCTTCCTGGTGGGCAGAGGAGGCATAAGCCCCGCCATCTATCAGGAACCAGATCCTAGCTTGCACCCTGCTTTGGCGAATGGGCGTGCAGGCTGGGACCTGGGCTGTGCCAGGGGGCGGAGCTGATGAAGCCGCCAGTGGGCTTCCCTCTGATCTGCCCCTTGCCCATTTAAGCAGCCTACATCTGGGGCTCAGCCTGTTGGTTCCTGTGCCAGGTTTTCCTGCCCACCCACCCATGGTTTACACTGCCAGTCAATGACTTTGCTGCGGCTATGGTGGTCGCCATTCTTTATGGGGCTGGGTAGGAATTTGCCCACCGGGCTAATTGGCACTGACCCGGTGGTTTTGCCTACCTCATAGCAATCGTCACAACTGGTTGGGCATTGGGGAAATCCTTTGTTTTGGACGGAGGGGAGGTTGTAGTCTCCGCCTGCCCCTCCAAACGCTGGGGTATCCCATTAAAGGGATCCAGGGGGAGTGGCCATGTCCATGTGCCCAGGGGGGCCAGGGCCAAAGGCGCCCCCCCTCCCACAGCGGTCCCTGTGGGGTCACCCTATGAACCCCCCCCCATCTGGAATGACCACGCGTCACTTCCGGCAGGCGGGCTGGAAGTATTTCGTTTACCCCATGCCCAAGCCAAACCTCTTTTGTCTTTACAGTGGTATCTCAGGTTAAGAACTTAATTCGTTCTGGAGGTCTGTTCTTAACCTGAAACTGTTCTGAACTTGAGGTACCACTTTAGCTAATGGGGCTTCCTGCTGCCACCACACAATTTCTGTTCTCATCCTGAAGCAAAGTTCTTAACCCGAGGTACTATTTCTGGGTTAGCGGAGTCTGTAACCTGAAGCATCTGTAACCTGAAGTGTCTGTAACCCAAGGTACCACTGTATTCAATAAAGTTGGGCCTGTTTTGACCCCAAACCAGTCTTATTGGTCTCTTATTTCTATGGGTTGGGGGTATGGGGAGTCTGATGTCTGGTCCTGCAACCACTCTGCGAATTGTTTCTCTGTGAGGGGAATATTAACCTTCTAAAAATTCTCAGCACCCTTAACAAAGTACAGTTCACAAAATTATTTGGGGGAAGCCGTGACTGCTGGAAATGATATGATACTGCTTTAAATGTATAGTATGGAGAGGGCCTTAAAGATTTCAGCAGACTAAGAAAAAACTCCCCAAGATTTTCCTGAGTTGAACTGAGCCACTGATGTATCTTCTGCTTATAGTCACAAAACTTTATTTCCTTCCTTCTTTCTTCCCTCCGCCTCTTTTTGCTGCAGGCAAACATTTAATATTGCTTCTCCCGAACTAAAATATCCAGCTGACCCGATTTCCTCCCTCTGCTGCCATCCTCCGTATTACGTCTCAAATGTGCTCCAAGACTGAGAATGTATTGACCGAGTTCCAGTTGGAAATTAAACTCTTTATGGCCTTCCTACAAATCCAATGAAAATTATATACATGTCCATGAAGAAAATATGCTACAGTCAAAAGGCTGGCTCTTCTAATCGGCCACATTGCACCACCTGTTGTTTAATAGATGACCTGTCTTAGCAATCCAGCAGAATGGTGCATTTTTCACTCCAGGTTTGAAACGAAAAGACGTGGGTTTTATGCACTTCTAAGTAGAAGTTGCTGATAGCTGCAGTTGAGATTCCCCACGTCACTAGTGGCAGGGCCAAAAACAACAGCAGACAGAGAGAGATTTCACCACTTGCACATGCGCAGAAGCACAAAATGACGTCACACACATGCGCAAAAGCGTCGAATGGCAACCCACGCGTGCGCAGACACGCCACTGCGGGTTGCATTCTTTTTATGCTGCGAACGGGCCGCCGGAACGGATCCCGTTCGCAACCAGAGATACCACTGTATTTTGCTGTTGCCACAGACCACCATTTCACCCCCACACAATGCCTCAGACACAACATTGCTGAGACACTGGGCAGTGTGGGGCTGCCCTCCCCAACCAGTGTTGACTATGTTCTCCAAAAACGATAACTCTGCTAAAGTTTTGGGGGTTTCTGAATAAGAAAAAGAATTGTTTTTCTGTTTATAATCACTATTATTTGCAAGATCTTTCCCCCCTCCCTTAAACACCCACCCACCCTTGGTTATTCCATCACACTGTCACAACAGAAACATTGCTTGTGGGGCGAGGGATGTGGCGTGATGCTGAACTGTGAAGATTGGCAGGGAAGAGTAAATTAATTTCCTTAATTGGGCGGCTGGCACTGGCATCAAGGAAAACCTGCAGCCCATTTGCATGAGGCTGGGACGGAAGAACTTTTGGCTTTAAGGAACTGGTTTTGGAACTGGTTGGTGGATGATGCTGACTCCAGAGAAGGAAAGGGCGTTGAGGGAAAGAGGCAGGGAAGGGTGGCTGTGGAAACTTGGGCAACAGGAGGGAGAAACTTTAAGAGACCTTTCGTTGCGCACATAACACCAGCGTACAAAGCGTTAGAATGCTAGAAAATCTGCAAATTGCTGCAGAACTGTGGAGAACTGAATTCAAAGTTGAAAATTCGAGAGACAGAGAGAAACAGATCTCTAAATAAACCAGGGCTGGTTTTGACGTTTATAAACTCTAGTTGGGCCAACCTTTGAAGGTGCCCCGGAAACTACAACTAATCCAGAATGCGGCAACTAGACTGGTGACTGGGAGCAGCCACTGAGACCGTGTAACACCGGTCCTCAAAGACCTACATTGACTCCCATTAGGTTTCCGGGCACAATTCAAAGTGTTAGTGCTGGCCTTTAAACGGCCTCAGCCCAGTATACCTGAAGGAGCGCCTCCACCCCCATCATTCATCCCGGACACAGAGGTCCAGCTCCGAGGGCCTTCTGGTGGTTCCCTCACTACGAGGTTACAGGGAATCAGGTAGAGGGCCTTCTCGGTAGTGGCACCCTCCCTGTGAAACGCCCTCCCACCAGATGTCAAGGAAATAAGCAGCTATCTGACTTTTAGAAGACATCTGCAGACAGCCCTGTTTAGGGAAGTTTTTAATGTCTCATGATTTGTTGTATTTTTAGATATTTTGTTGGAAGCCGCCCAGAGTAGCTGGGGAAACCCAGCCAGATAGGAGGGATATAAATAAATTATTATTATTATTATTATTATTATTATTATTATTATTATTGCACTCCCAAGGCTCAATGTTGAGGCAAAATCATTTTTTAAAAAAGTTATGTTTACTATCTCTTAAACTATTGATTTTATAAGGCTGAAAGACCATCTCCTTCCCGGGAGATGGCAGCTTCTGTGGCAGCTCCTAAGCTGTGAAACTTCCTCCCCACAAAGGTGCACCTCACACCTTCACTACACGGTTTTCGGGGAATGCTGAAGATGCACCTCTTTACCTCAGCCTTCGACGCCTAAGATGTATCATTCTAGGACCCACCCATCTCTTGCGATTGCTATTTGTTTCAAACAGATCTCAATCTTGCTTTTTAAATAGTTGCGACCCGCCTTGGGACCTTAAGGGGAAGGGGCGGGTCAATATTCACCACCACCTATATTTCGATAATTGTTTTGGTTTTTTTATAACAATATTTATTAAGATTTTAAAGATACAACAAAGAAATAAAAAAAAAAAGAACACCAACAAAAATATCAAGAAAAATAAAATCAATCAAACAACAAGAAAGAAAATACACAAAATTACAATAAACCTTATTAACTTAACTTCATTAGCTTGTTTCTTTTACCTCCTCACACCTCCCTTTTTTGTATTCTGCTCCAATTAGCTATTTCAGCAAATCCTTTCCATCTTTCCCCAATTTATAACCATTAATTTATCTTAACATAATATAATTTTACTTTCCCTCCTCTCCTTCAACAATCTATTTGACTTAAATCCTTTATGGTATTTATGCAAAAGTCACATAATTTCATTCCAGCCTCCTTCTAAACTTCCTCAATTTTGCTATATTTCTGTAGGTAAACTTTAAATTTCTTCCAGTCTTCTTCCAACGACTCCTCTCCCTGGTCCCAGATTCTGCCCGTCATTTCGGCCATTTCCATAAGGTCCATCACCTTCATCTGCCATTCTTCCCGGGTGGGCTATATTTCGATAATTGTATTATAGCTACTTGTTTTTAACCTCTCTTGAATTGGCATTTTCTCAGCTATTTTATATATACTGCATTCAGGTTTTGCTTTCACAAGCAGCCTATAAATGTCATTAAATAAAATAAAACACATCAATAAATAAAATCCCTTCAGGCACTGCTGGCCGGGAGTCCCAGGCAGACACACTTGGAGAAATCTTCACATTGTGGCCATGCTACAAAAGTGACCTGGCACGACACAGATAGGATCTCTGTTGGATAAACAGAGAGCTCATTTATTTGGGTATATTGTTCGGAAGTCCTAAATAAACGGGGTTTGAAAACGCCGGGCGCCCATTTCAGATAGACAATGCTCGGAAACGCGGAAATAATCTTCCCACTTGCCGTGGTACCACAGAGCTAATGAAACAGATGAATTATATATAGAACGGACCTGTATCGCTTCTCCCTCCCCACCTTCTGGGGAACATTCAGTCACACAATACGGCTTCCTATGGCAGCGAACACCCGGCAGGGAATATGCAGCTCTGTGCTATCACTCTCCCCATCAGACTGCTGTCAATCGGAGCCCATAACTTGACCATATAGTCTAAACACAGCGGGAGGCTCACCCCAGTCTTGCATTCTTCGCCCGACAGAAACTCGAGTTCCCATATCCACCCTGAACTCTTCCCTCTCCTTCCTGGGATGGGTGGAGGTGGCAAAAGCGCAAAGCCTTATTGAGTCAAAAGAAATACAGGCTTTAATAATAGCAATATAAAAGGGCAAGCTTTTGTTAAACAGAAATAGAAAGCTGAGCAAGACTGCCCCTTGCAGGAAGTCCGAATGGCCCAAAAACGCTGTGGTCACCTCGACTCAAAAAAGGGTAAGGGTTCAGAAAAGGGCAACAAAGATGATCAAGGGCTTGGAGCAACGTCCTTTGTGAGGAAAAGCTACAATATTCGGGGATTTTTAGTTTAGGGGAAAAAGGTGTGTGATATAGGGGTACAAAATGGTGGATGGTTTGGAGGAAGTAGATAGGGAGAATTTTTTTCTCCCTTGCTCATGATACCAGGAGCCATCTAAGGAACCTGAATGTTGAATGATTCAGAGCAGACAAAATGAGGTGTTTATTGGCAGAATGTATCACTGTGGGTTAAACCACAGAGCCTAGGGCTTGCCGATCAGAAGGTCGGCGGTTCGAATCCGCGTGACGGGGTGAGCTCCTGTTGCTCGGTCCCTGCTCTTGCCAACCTAGCAGTTTGAAAGCACGTCAAAGTGCAAGTAGATAAATAGGTACCGCTCTGGCAGGAAGGTAAACGGTGTTTCTGTGCACTGCTCTGGTTCACCAGAAGTGGATTAGTCATGCTGGCCACATGACCCGGAAGCTGTATGCCGGCTCCCTCAGCCAGTAAAGCGAGATGAGCGCCACAACCCCAGAGTCGGTCATGACTGGACCTAATGGTCAGGGGTCCCTTTATCCTTTACATGCCAAATTGTGGAATTTGCTCTCACAAGCCGCGGTGATGACTAAGGCTGGGTGATATATCAATATATCATCCAAAACCGGTTTGAAGTCCATATTGTGATATTGGTTTCATAATTTTTGTCCTGGCAATATATCGCAAACCATGAAGCCAGCTGCATAGCTCCATCCTTATTTCAGACACTGTGATATATCGGTATATTATGATGTTTAGCTGGTGATATATCGCAATATTGAAAACCAGATATCACCTAGTGAGCACTACCAACCCGAATGGCTTTAGAAGAGGATTTGGCCAAATCATGGAGGACACGGCTATCAATGGCTACTCGCCACAACAACTACTGTATGTTCTACCTCCACTGACAGAGGCAATATGTCTCTGAATACCAGTTGTGAGGAATCACAAGTGAGGAGAGCACTTTTGTACTCGATTTCTGCATGTGGCCACTGTGAGAATGGGATGATGGACTAGATGGGCCTTTGGTGTGATCCAGCAGGCAACACGTCTATCCCTGTATTAATTCTTTATGAAATATGCATATTCTAGAGTGAAGGGGCGGGGGCTTGATATCTTTTGAATGCTACGTCGTATAATGCATGCAGACAGAGGAATGAGGAATTTCCAGAAAAGCAGAAATAATAATAATAATAATAATAATAATAATAATAAAAGTTTAAAAGATGCTAGCTTGTTTTAATCACCCTCCCATTGTATAGTTAACAGCAACCTGACACACAGAAATGTATCAGCTTTTCCTAATGTGGAGATAAGGGGTGGTCAAAGCTTCAGCTGCCTGCACCGTGTGTGTCGGGTTGCGTTCAAGAGATAGGCGGAAGAGCAGTAAACAAAAGGAGAAAGTGGCAACCCAAGATGCAGGCATCTCTTAGATCAGGGGTCAGCAAAATTTTTCAGCAGGGAGCCGGTCCACTGTCCCTCAGACCTTGTGGGGGGCCGGACTATATTTTGGGGGGAAATAATGAACGAATTCCTATGCCCCACAAATAACCCAGAGATGCATTTTAAATAAAAGGACACATTCTACTCATGTAAAAACACGCTGATTCCCAGACCATCTGCGGGCTGGATTTAGAAGGCAATTGGTCCGGATCCGGCCCCCGGGCCTTAGTTTGCCTACCCATGTCTTGGATTGTGCCTGTGGCACCCATTGTGAGGTATGTCCTTAGCTCTTTCACATCATGTCATTTTGAATGCCTCGCCATTTCAAAATATGTCTTCTTCCCTTCCCCCCCCCCCAAAAAAAAGGTGGAGGGAGAGAGAGAGAGAGAGAGAGAGAGAGAGAGAGAGAGAGAGACAGAGAGAGAGAGACAGAGAGAGAGAGCACTCTGCTGGCCCCCTAAATCAAGGAAGGGGGAACCTGTGGCACTCCATGTTGCTGGACTTCAATTGCCATGTGTCCCTGCTAAAATGAGCAATAGCCGGGGTTTGTGAGAGTTGCAGTCCCACAAAATGTTGAGGGCCACAGGTTCGCCAGTTCTGACCTCCTGAGAGAAGGCTAGAGTCCAGGAGTTCAAGCTCCAGGAACAAGGAGCAAGAAAGCACGGTTCCTCCATTTCTCTAACCACCCAATATATCTAACTTCTCCTGGAGGCTCCTGGCAGAAATGACAAAGGCTGGAACTTGGGCTGCTCAGCAAGCCAGAGCTCTTCTCATTTATACTTGGGCCATCTCTTTGCTTATGGGACTTGAGACACTTAGCACATCTGCTTTACCATTTAGGGGAATTTGTGCTCCTCCAGTGGTTGCTGGACAACAGCTCCCATCAGTCCCAGACAACTTAGCCACTGGTCAAGATTGAAGGGAGTTGGAGTTCCAACATCTAGGTCACACTTAAATCACTATTGTACTACTTCGACAGTCATGAATTTGCCCAGAGAATCCTGGGTGGTATAGTTTGTTAAAGGTGCTGAGGGGTATTAAAGGTAAAGGCACCCCTGACCATTAGGTCCAATCACGGATGACTCTGGGGTTGCAGCGCTCATCTCGCTTTACTGGCCGAGGGAGCCAGCGTACAGCTTCCGGGTCATGTGGCCACATGACTAAGCCGCTTCTGGCAAACCAGAACAGCGCACGGAAATGCCGTTTACCTTCCTGCCGGAGCGGTACCTATTCATCTACTTGCACTTCATGCTTTTGAACTGCTAGGTTGGCAGGAGCAGGGACTGAGCAGCGGGAGCTCACCCCGTCACGGGGATTCAAACTGCTGACCTTCTGATCGGCAAGTCCTAAGCTCTGTGGTTTAACCCACAGCGCCACCCGTGTCCCTTAGCTTTGCTTATGAAACACAAATAAAACACATGTGCTAAATTAGGTTGTGTTCTAGGGCCCTTCCTCAGACAGAACAGTTTCTTCCAGACTTTTAGGTGTGCTAGGTTGGCAGGAGCAGGGACCGAGCAACGATAGCTCACCCCGTTGTGGGGATTCGAACCGCCGACCTTCTGATTGGTAAGCCCTAGGCTCTGTGGTTTAGCAGACCCCAATTCTCCTCACTGAGATACAGTTCCCAGAGTTCCATTGGAAGAGGTATTGATTGTCACACCACTCTTGTAACTGTAGCTCTGTTAGGGGAAATAGAGGTTCCTCGTCCCCAATTTAGGTCAAAGCAACGTCTGCTTTGCCAGGAAGCTCTCCAGGGTCCTGTTGTACTCACTCTGCCCTTGTAATCTGGATCCAGTTCCTTGGAAGCCAATACCTGTTGCCTGATACGGACCGTCAGGTGACAGATGACTCCAGCTGCAGCCAAGCCCCATTCAGACTGTCCCTGGCACCCCTCAGGTTCTCGGATCATTTGATAGAAGACAGAAAAGCCCTTTGGCCACTGTCCAAGGAGAGCTACTGTGATCGCCCCTTGACACAGAGAGCAAAGAGAACACTTTTTAATCGGTCTTACAGATGGTGATAGAGCACAAGGGAAGGGAGAGCCTCTGAGCAATTTGGAACGCAAGCAATTTAAGACCTGCAGATCAAATATGGCAAGTTATTTGTTTGCTTCTGCACAAGAGGAGATGGTTCCAGAAATACCCTTGAAAAGAATCAAAGCACTTCTTGATCCAAAGCCAACCTTTTCTTCCCGGCACTGTGTTGCAAGTAAGCAGCCCACATAGAGTTCAAGTGCCAAGCCTGAGGGAAGGAAGGTCTTAACAGCAGCAGTTGAGTCTTCTTGGTTGGCTTCAAGAGCATGAACTGAGCGAGGGATTCCCAAGGCTCATGTGATGGCCTGGGAATCTGATTCAGAAGCTGAACCTGAGGAGTCCCAGCCTGCACAGGAGTCCCCACCTCCAGGGCCGGCTAAGCCGGGGCAGGGGCTTGAATCTGAAGGGCCTGCACCTATGCCGGATCCTCAGGAGCAGACACCAGATGTATCCACTCTGGCTCCGGAGGTGACCCATTGCCTGCAGGTGTGCCTCTCCCAGCCCTGCCAGGGGAAGGTGAAGCTGCCCCTGGGTCCAGTAACCCTCCAGCCTCTCCTGAGATGCAGAGGCTCAAGGCAGAGAGGCGGAAGGAACTAAGTTCTATCAGGAGGAGTGCTCGCCTTAAGGCCAGGAGAGGCGGGTCACCTGTGGGCCAGGACCGCCCCTGGCCTCAGAGGAGATAAAGGCCAGTCAGCCCAGTCCCAGGTTGCGGGAGCAACGTAGTTGGAAACCTGTTTCTGCCAGCACCCAGACCTGTTCTTCAGGAGTTCCTGACCATGCCCGGCTTCTTGCTTTGGACCCCGCTTTGCCCCTGGTGGACAGTCTCCAGACCCTCAACCCAGGACCGGACTCTGGCCACGCTTCTCGGTAACACCCCCCCCCCCGGGTCCAGCACAGCTCAACTCTGAAGCCTATTTTCAACATCAGGGCCATTGAATTCTACACTTTCTTGCATGGGGTAGGGAGGTCCGTCAACCCCAGATACTTGAGCACTGATACTTCCATTGGCATTCCTTAGTGTGGATGGTGAACTTGTGGCTCTCAAGATGTTGAACTACCACTCCCATCATCCATTGGCCATGGTGGCTGGGCTTGATGGGAGATAACAACATCTGGAAGACCAGATGTTCCTGTACTCTAAAGGAAGACTCAACACAACTCTTCAAAACTTGGCCATTCCTATTCCATTGGAAGATGATGGCATTAAAAATATTACGCACCCACAGAAAGAAATGTTACTTTAATGGGAATTGCAGCATAATCTCTAGATAAGTTATTTCTCCAATGGATGGAGAATTAGCTCTGAATCCCAAATGCTTTGTTAGAAGCTTGGCTTGAACCCCTCAACCTGCTTCTTCCATATGACACAATATTTGGGGCTGTTTCCTCTTCCTTCACCCAATCTGGCTATGATGGTCATATAAGCCTTAGCAACATCTAGACTGGATTGCTGTAACATTCTCTGTGGAGCTGTCTTTAACGACTGTCCAGAAACTTAGGGTATTTCCAAACACAGCAGCCAGGCTATTAACTAGAACCAGGCTATTTCTTTTAACTGCTCTTTTGTACGAACTACACCGACAACCAGTTTTTCTTTTTCAAATAACATGTATTCCATTTCATACTTCAAAGGAGTGTCAAAGCGGTTTACCAACGTTGCAAAAATAACACAAATCCTCATTCTGTTTGCACTAGGGCCTGGGTATTTTCATGTTTGTATCCTGTTAAAAGAACTACATATTAATCGTATTGTGATATGCATAGAATATACATTCTAATAAGAAATAATTTAGAAAAAAGGAGGGAAAGCATAGTTGTTAACAAACATAAAGGGCTCTTCTTATCAAGGATATCCTTATCAAGAATATCTAACAGGACATCTCATTGGCTCACGTTCTGCCAATTTCTGACCTTTATTCATTTAAACAGGTATTTGGCCAGGTTTTTATGTTAATTTTTTCTTTACCCCATCCTTACAACCTGCACTTTTGATACTGATTATCGTTTTTTACTTTCTGCTGTTATTTGTCTGGTGTTTTTGTTTGCTTGCTTTAAGAAAAATAATAATTCATTGAATATGGTAGCTCCTTTGAGTGCTTAACCATGAAATGGAAAGGCAGGATCGAAAACTTGAGACAAATAAATTTAAGAAATACATCTGAGCAGTTCACCCATTTCCCCTATTAGCTTAGTTTTAGGGGGTGTTAGGAAAACCTGCTTCTTTACTACACAACTTTCAAGCAGACCTGAATCCCCAAGGCATAATAATAATAATAATAATAATAATAATAATAATAATAGGCTCCCGTAGATTCTTTTCCTTTTCCCATGAGTAAAGCTGCAGTCCCCGATAAGGGCAAAGCAAAGCCCCAGGCCAAAACCAGCATTTCTCTTTGCTGCTCGAGGATAAAGATCAGGCAGCGAAATCACACTGTAAAGGATAAACTCTGCAACAAATTCACCCCAGATCAGGCGGGGCACTATCTGTGCACAATCATGTAGCAATAAAGGAAACACGCTGCAGATCTCATTCCTGCCGATGTCTTCCCCGGGAGCTGTCCTTTTGCAATCAATGGCATCGGCTCACGTGACGAAGAACTTGTACGTTCAGTCCTTGCGCTCCGGAAGAGGCGACTGAGCCAAACCCACAGGATCGATAAAGCAGCAGCATATGCAAAAAAAACCTCTGTGTTTACTAATGTTTCCAGCAGCAAAACCGAACACAACACTGATTCATACAAGGCGCTCAATAGCAATAAGTTATTTGTACAAGCCAAAGCTGAACTTGTTCATAATTAATGGTAGGCCGTTTTTCTGCAGGTACTTTGAATAGTGTCGAAAGAGATAGAGAGGAAAACCACACCCCATTTTGCTGAGTTGTGGTAAAGGTAAAGGACCCCTGACAGTTAAGTCCAGTTGCGAACGACTCTGGGGTTGCGGCGCTCATCTCGCTTTACAGGCCAAGGGAGCCGGCATTTGTCCGCAGAAACCAGAGCAATGCAAGGAAATGCCGTTTACCTTCCCGCCGGAGTGGTACCTATTTATATACTTGCACTGGCCTGCTTTCGAACTGCTAGGTTGGCAGGAGCTGGGACCGAGCAATGGGAGCTCACTCCGCCATGGGGATTCGAACTGCCGACCTTCTGATCGGCAAGGCTCAGTGGTTTAGACCACAGCGCCAGCCGCGTCCCTTGAGTTTCGGTAGCTCCTTCCTAAAATATCTGCTTACCCAGATTGATTGCCCCAATGATGGCATCATCGTGAAGCACACTGACTGTTTCTGATTTTGCAAGCATTGGTTGGCTCCACAAGTTGGACACTTCCTGCTCACGAGGGCCATAGCTCAGCAGCAGAGCATTCACTTTTGCACGGAAAAGGTCTCAGGTTCAATTGCCAGCGACAGTTCCAGGTAGACCTGGGACTGTCACCTGCCCGGAACCCTGGAGAGTCTTTGCCAATCAGAGTAGGCAGTGCAGAGACAGATGGGCCAAAGTTTTGACACGGTATAAGGCAGCTTTCTGTGTTCCTACGTGATCCCAATTTAATTCAGAAAGAACCAGGAAAGGAGGGATGACATATACAAATCAGTGAGAGGGAGCTTAACCAGAGTTTAAAATGTCAAAGTTTAAATAATTTTCAAGCAAATTGCTAAAATTGCCAGTTTCAACCTAAAAAATCTATGCTGGAGTACTGGATAGTCACTTGAGCAACCCCCGAACTAACAAGAGGAAGGCAACAAGTAATGAAAGGGGATGGAAGATGAAAAGTACATTTCCAAGCACAATTCAGAGTGTTGGTGCTGACCTTTAAAGCCCTAAACAGCCTCGGTCCAGTATACCTGAAGGAGCGTCTCCACCCCCATCGTTCAGCCTGGACACTGAGGTCCAGCGCCGAGGGCCTTCTGGCAGTTCCCTCACTGCGAGAAGCCAAGTTACAGGGAACCAGGCAGAGGGCCTTCTCGGTGGTGGCACCCACCCTGTCGAACACCCTCCCACCAGATGTCAAAGAGAAAAACAACTACCAGACTTTTAGAAGACATCTGAAGGCAGCCCTGTTTAGGGAAGCTTTTAATGTTTGACGGACTACTGTATTTTAATATTTTGTTGGATGCCGCCCAGAGTGGCTGGGGAAACCCAGCCAGATGGGCAGGGTATAAATAAGAAATTATTATTATTATTATTATTATTATTATTATTATTATTATTATTACTACTACTACTACTATTACCATAACCTGGAATCTGTGCCTCTCATCCTAAGAGTGGCAAGGATGGTAACTGAGCCTGAATGGGGTTAGGGAGACTCCTCTGTCTTCATACTCAAGCTTGCATGCCACAGAGAAGGACTTTGGCACTGTCTTCTTCTCCCTGATAAGCTACCTTTTTGTATACCAGACATTCTGGCCAAGGGGAAGCTGCGGGTGGGCTTTCAGGTCGCTTCCTTTGGTACACCAGGGACTGTTACAGCCAGAGGCAGGAAGGTTGCCTTTAATAAAGATTCCTTCAGATGCCTCGGACAACAGACTGGGCTTGCATGTAGACTGACTGGAATCAGGAAGGAAGTTTCTCAAGGTCAGGATGACCACTGATCATGTGTGTGTGTGTGTGTGTGTGTGTGTGTTTAAGTTCATTGGCCAATCTGATCCAAAGGAAAATCTTTCCTGACAGATCCTGCACATCGCTGTTTTAATTTCTATTCCCCACCCTTTCTCCTTTTGTCCTGCTTTTTCATCTTCCCCCTGCAATGCACAACTTGGCTCGATTGCTTGATTCACCTGGGGCCGGTGGCTTTTCAGGCAACTGAAACTAACTTGCGTCACACAGTAATCTGGATTGCATAGGCGACTCTGTGCAGGGCAGTGGGCAGTGTCACAGAGGACTGAATTGCCTGCATACAGGGTAGTGCTATTAATGGTTACTGGCCACATGGAACCCTGGCAGTTCAGTATACCAGTGGCTCGGGATACCATGTGTTTAGGAAACTATTAGACATTAAAAGCTTCCCTAAACAGGGCTGCCTTCAGATGTCTTCTAAAAGTCTGGTAGTTGTTGTTCTCTTTGACATCTGGTGGGAGGGCGTTCCACAGGGCGGGCGTCACTACCAAGAAGGCCCTCTGCCTGGTTCCCTGTAACTTGGCTTCTCGCAGTGAGGGAACCACCAGAAGGCCCTTGGCGCTGGACCTCAGTGTCCGGGCAGAACGATGGAGGTGGAGACGCTCCTTCAGGTATACTGGACCAGGGCACTTTTGAGGAATTTGGGATGTATCAGACACATCACAGAGGCAGCAATTGGGGAAAGAGCATCTTTGCCAGGCAAGTGAAATAACGTGACCTCAAAGAGGCTTCAGCCAAAGGACTCAGGCCCTGGGAAGACATAAGCCATGCATAGAGAAGGCCACATGTCCACAGAGTGTCCACTGTCCCCAGGAGGCAGGGACAGTGATTCCTCAGAGCAGGGAGGGGCAGCATGGAGAGGGCAGATAGTGTCAAGCATCTGTTTGCCTTCATCAGGCAAACCCGCACAAAAGCCCAGCAAATGAAAGGACTCAGCCAGTCTTCTGTGTCGGGGTCAGCCTGGGTGGAGGGCAGCACACTGGACATCTGTACTGCAAAGGAAGGAACTTGGGCTGTTTTTTGTGCCCACAGCACAATGACTGCGGAGAGGTCTGGCCTACGGAGAAAAGATAAATGGGAGCTGGGAGCTGGGCTGGGGAGGCAGGAAGTGGGTGGGTGTTGCAACAACTTCCTTGTTCAGTTTATATCACCCTGGTTCAGATCTTCACTTGACCCACTTAAAGATTTATGGCTCTCAATATAGTGGTACCTCGGGTTAAGTACTTAATTTGTTCCGGAGGTCCGTTCTTAACCTGAAACTGTTCTTAACCTGAAGCACCACTTTAGCTAATGGGGCCTCCTGCTGTCGCCGCACCGTCAGAGCACGATTTCTGTTCTCATCCTGAAGCAAAGTTCTTAACCCGAGGTACTATTTCTGGTTAGTGGAGTCTGTATCCTGAAGCATATGTAACCCGAGGTACCACTGTATCTGGCTTCAAGAGCCCCTTCCTGGAGTAATAGAGATTCCACATCCCAAAGCTGCTTGGATATTATCAATATATTGACTACAAGACTAAGGGCTTCTCCCTCTTGCCCCAATCTTTCCAGGCACAGATCCTTTCTTAAAAGCTCTGTGTCCAAACGTGAGTTTTTCTGCCTGCAAAAACCCATTCTTTGGCGCGCAATTGGAGCAAACTTCAACTGGGGTTTTCTGTGCATTGCTGTTCGCTCTGGCGGAGTTCTAAAGATCAGGTCTTCACAGGGAAAGCTCCAGAGCAGGAAAGAAAGGGTGCTCAGAAACAGAGGTTTTGATCACAGACCACGCTTGGAAAGCACAGAGGAAAGCGAAGTGTGGATAAGCCCCAAGCCTCGGGGAATCCCCATCCCGGGGATTCGAACCTCCGATCTTCTGATCGGCAAGTCCTAGGCTCTGTGGTTTAACCCACAGCACCACCCGCACCCCTGCAACCCAGCACAGAACACTACTTTTAAAGGATTCTTTTCTCTCTTCCAGGCTCAGACAAAGCAGCACCAGCCCCTCTGATGAAGCAGGTTAATAATAATAATAATAATAATAATAATAATAATAATAATAATTTATTTATTTATACCCCGCCCATCTGGCTGAGTCTCCCCAGCCACTCTGGGCGGCTTGCAATCGAGTGTTAAAAACAATGCAGCATTAAATATTAAAAACTACCCTAAACAGGGCTGCCTTCAGATGTCTTTTAAAGATAAGTTAGCTGCTTATTTCCTTCACATCTGAAGGGAGGGTGTTTCACAGGGCGGGCGCCACTACCAAGAAGGCCCTCTGTCTGGTTCCCTGTAACCTCACTTCTCGCAATGAGGGAACTGCCAGAAGGCCCTCGGCGCTGGATCTCAGTGTCCGGGCTGAACAATGGGGGTGGAGACGCTCCTTCAGGTATACTGGACCGAGGCCATTTAGGGCTTTAAAGGTCAGCACGAACACTTTGAATTGTGCTCGGAAACGTACTGGGAGCCAATGCAGATCTCTCAGGACCAGAGTTATGTGGTCCTGGTGGCCACTCCCAGTCACCAGTCTAGCTGCTGCATTCTGGATTAGTTGCAGTTTGGATCTGGTGCAATTGTATGCCCGTTTAACTTTAAGGCTTGCTTTAAGCCAGCTTCTGGTGCATGGGGTTGGTCGCTTAGTGGGAAATGTACGCTGAAACCAATCCAAATGGCTCAAGCAAGCAAGCCTTGCCCATTGCATTCTGCAAATGGTAGCATAACCTTTGCAAGTCGAAATGCTTCCTTGCGCCAACACAGGACATCAGCCCATCTCAGTATTGTGAACATCTGCGTTTAAGAACCCTGGGTCACCAGACATTGTTGGACTACAACTCCCATCATTCCTGACCATTGGCAAAGCTGGCTGGGGATGATGGGAGTTTATACTCTAATTCTATTTGTTGTTTTTTAAAATTTAGATGCTATTCAATACCATTGTTTCCAAGCCGTGTGCAACAGAGATACAGAGGACTTCCTAAACCTTTCCTCCCCACGGATGACTTGAAAACTGCTGAGGATCTTGCCGGACCACTATTTTGCAGTGTTTGAGTTACAAACAACAGGACTTTGGGGGTCTGTTTCAAAGCAGGACTTCTGAATCGGCGCATCTCCAAACCCTGAAGAACTGACTTGTCAAGAGAGGCGTCAGGTGTGAGCCTTGTAAATTCCACTTCTGCGACGAACCCACGATCGCCAGAGTTACTTAGCCGGCTGATTAGGAGGAGGGGAGAGCCCTACAAAAATGCCACAGTAGCTACTCCTATCATCTTGTGACGTCCAAAAGGCATCTCACTCATCCAAAGATTGCTAAGGAGTTGTTCCATGAGAAGATGAGCACCCGCTGCCCTTTACCCAACTCCAGGCAGACCCTTCCCCCATCCGTTTTCGTTTTACCTGTGCGACATTTTAACTGGCTGCACAAATCTGCCCTATTATGTCCTTGAGCATTAATTAACTCATCAAGAACATACGGCAACCGCCTGATGTCTTGGGAAAAGGATTCTGGGTAATGGCTGCCTGTTCCCCTTGATTTTCATTTGCATTTGACTTTGCTACCCGATATACGGTCTGGAAAAACCAGAGGGGGGGATGTGACACACACACACAAAAACCTTTTTTGAAATTTTGCTTGTAGCTTCTGCTAGGAGCTGCTCCTTCTAGGAAGCTGGGGCCAGAGGCTAGTGAAAGGGAAAGGGTGAGAGTGTGTGTTAATGATTAAATACCTGGGGTGTTTAACCATAGCAACCTTCATTTATCGACTTCAGCTGGTGGCAAGCAGAGAGATGTTCTCCTATAGTTACCTAAGGCCAGGTCACTGTGCAAGTCCAATATGTCATACGGTGCAGGATCCTCAAACATGTGATCACAATGAGTGTGTGACTAAGTCAGGGGTAGCAAACATGGTGCCCTACAAGATCTAGCACCTCGGCCAGCAGGGCCAATGGTCAGAGCTCCGCAGAGCTGTAGTCCAAAACTTTGAGAGGTCAGCATGTTAGCTAGCCCTGAGCTAAGCCTATTTTTCCAAAGGCCTCCAATGCAAAACGAGAGACGAGAAAAGTAAACTGGGAAGCTGTACATGTACAAAGTTCTGCTATCTCAATGTTAAGCAAGACAATATGTATGTATGTATATGTATACAGAAGTTTTGTTGTTGTTTAGTCATTTAGTCGTGTCCGACTCTTCGTGACCCCATGGACAGAGCACGCCAGGCACTCCTGTCTTCCACTGCCTCCTGCAGTTTGGTCAAACTCATGCTGGTCGCTTCGAGAACACTGTCCAACCATCTCGTCCTCTGTCGTCCCCTTCTCCTTGTGCCCTCCATTTTTCCCAACATCAGGGTCTTTTCCAGGGAGCCTTCTCTTCTCATGAAGTGGCCAAAGTACTGGAGCCTCAGCTTCACGATCTGTCCTTCCAGTGAGCACTCAGGGCTGATTTCCTTCAGAATGGATAGGTTTGATCTTCTTGCAGTCCAAGAGTCTCCTCCAGCACCATAATTCAAAAGCATCAATTCTTTGGCCACCAGCCTTCTTTATGGTCCAGCTCTCACCTCCATACATCACTACTGGGAAAACCATGGCTTTAACTATACGGAAGTATACAGAAGTATAGTGTCTTAATCAAGGGAAATGGTACCACTCTTTTCTGCCTTTAGCAGACCACACCTGGAGTACCGTGTCCAGTTCTGGGCGCCACAATTTAAGAAGAATATTGGCAAGCTAGAACGTGGGCAGAGGAGGGCAACCAAGATGATCAAGGGTCTGGCAGCCAAGCCTTATGAGGAATGGTTGAGGGAGTGAGGGATGCTTAGCATGAAAAATAGGAGTCTTGAGAGGAGGTCTGATAGCCATCTTCAAATTTCTCAAGGGCATGGAAGATGAAGTTGGCTTGTTTTCTCTTGCTCTGGAAAGGAGGACCCAAAATGACAGCTTCAAGTTATAAGAAGGGGGATTCCGACTCAACATCAGGAAGAACATTCTGACAGTAGCAGCTGTTCGGCAATGGAATGGTCTCCCTCGGGAGGCTGTGGTCTCTCCATTGGAGGTTTTTAAGCAGAGGTTGGATAGCCATCTGTCATGAATGCTTCGGTTGAGATTCCTGCATTGCATTGGACTAGATGGCCCTCGGGGTCCCTTCATAGCTGTCAACTTTTCCCTTTTCTTGCAAGGAATCCTATTCGGAATCAGTGGAGTAGCGTGGGTTGTCAGCACCCGGGGCAAGGCAAGTAATTTGCGCCCCCTAACCCGTAGATTTGTGCCCCCTAACCCGTGGATTTGCCCTAACCCCAGATGTTGCGCCCGGTGCGGCCGGCCCCCCTTGCACCCCCCATGCTACGCCACTGTTCGGAATAAGGGAATTCCCCTTTAAAAAAGGGAAACATTGACAGCTATGGGTGCCTTCCAACTCTACAATTCTGTGATTCCATGTGTATTTACATGCATATTTCGATAGATGGGTGGTCAGGAGTTGCTGGGAACTGTGGACAGCTGCCCCATGTGGTGAGCCAGTGAATTGGGAGTGGCACCCTTCTCCATGAAGTAACCTTCACAACCCTGAACTGGCTCCATCCCCATTGGCTGCCTGGAAAGTATCGGGTATCAAAGGACCTCCTGTTCCAGATGAGCTTTGCTTGTGCAGCAAGGCCATCTTGAACCCTAGTGTGTTCCTGTATCCTTACCAGACATTTATTAATTACAGTCATACCTCTTGTTACGTTTGCTTCAGGTTGTGCGTTTTCCCGCGGCAACCTGGAAGTAACGGAATGGGTTACTTCCAGGTTTCGCTGCTTGTGCATGCACAGACGCGCAAAATAACGCCATGCACATGCGCAGAAGCAGCAAATTGCGACCCACGCACACGCAGACGTGGGTTGCGTTCTTTTCAGGTTGTGAACGGGCCTCTGGAATGGATCCCGTTCGCATCCAGAGGTACCACTGTACCAACATTATCATCCTCATTTAGTGTATATATTGCTTAGTTGCCAAAGTAGCTCCTAAGCAGTTGAGGTTTTGGTTCTGGCTTCCTCCTTAATCTGCGTTTCCATTCACTTCTGACCCACTTTTTGGTCTTGACTACTGGCCTCTCCCATGGTTCCTGACTCACCTCGGACTGATGCCCAGCCCTGATATATGCAGATAGGTAGGGAAGGATTCCTGCCCAAGAATTGAAACCAGGAATGGAAAATCTTTTTGGCCAAACCCTTATTGGTCCCCATCCCCATTGGTCAACTCTGACAAGTGGGTGTGACAGCCCTCCTGCCAATCATCTGACCAGATGACTGTCAGCTGTGTTGTCAAAAGTCGCTTGTGCAATGCTTCCCAAGCACCAACCACCAGCAGGTTGTTGGAACTGCAGCCTTTGCCAGCCTGATGCTCAGTGTTTCCCAAGCACCAGGCTGGTGAGTTTGCTTTCTGCAGCGATGGGCTGTGCAACTGGGGAAGTCATGCAGGCAACCACCAAAGGTCTGGAGGGTGATTTCAACCCTGCTTCCTGCAGGGATTAGCTGTGCAATTATAATAATAATAAATTTTTATTTATACCCCATCCTTCCCGATTCAAAAACCGGGCTCAGGGCGGCTAACAACAAATTTAAAACACTTAACTAATGCAACAAAAAAGAGCATAAAATACAGTATAAAACGTGAATAACAATAAATTCAGAATTCAATTTAGGGGGGAAATCCATCCAATAAACATTAGATGATCACCAGGGCTAGCTGGCTAAGTTAGTCCTATTTGGGCCAGTGAGGAGACCAGGGAAGAATTAGCTGTGGAATCCCAGAGCGGGTAATCTTCATAAAAAGGGGAGGGGAAGGAAGGGGAATAAAAGATCAGGCTAAGTTCAAATTGAAAGCCAGGCGGAATAGCTCTGTCTTACAGGCCCTACGGAAGGAAGTCAAATCCTGCAGGGCCCTGGTCTCACGGGACAGAGCATTCCACCAGGTCAGAGCCATCACTGAGAAGGCCCTGGCCCTGGTGGAGGATAATCTGACTTCCTTAGGGCCCGGGACCTCTAAACTATGATTATTCATGGACCTTAAGGTCCTCTGCAGGGCATACCAGGAGAGGCAGTCCCGTAAATATGAGGGCCCTAAGCCACAAAGGGCTTTAAAGGTCAAAACCAGCACCTTAAACCTGACCCGATACACCACAGTGCAACTGGTAAAATTGCCCGTGGGGATCTCAGTTGTGCAGCTGGTCCAGGCATGTCTGTTCCTCCTCCACATGTGACATCACAACTGGTGCCAGGTGTGGGTCAGGTGAATGGCTTTGTGGGACAAATTAGGACCCATGCCTGGCCAAACTTCACCTGCAGGCTGGAGGTTCTCTTCTCCTTATTAAGACAATAATAGTTTAGATAGGCCAAGAGTCTGAGTAGGAGGTGCCATATCATGGACTGAGTCCATGATATTTCTTGTTAAAAAGATATAAGGACTGGAAGAGGCCTTAAAGCTGCTTCAATACAAAGCAGCTTTATACACTACTGGCTGGTGAGTCAATTTCTCAATTACTATTTTCTAAGCCACAACTTTTGTTGGGATCTGGACATTCTTAAGAATGGCCAAAATCAATCATTTTATTTTCCTTGGAAATTTGGGGGGTGGCACTAGAATGATAGCTGGGAACATGAACCGAGAGCACTCTGTTGGTCACGACATCAACTTTTGTGACATTTCAACCCTGGCCCTGTTCTAATCTTAAAACAGACCAGTAAATGCCAACATTGACCGAGCTTATAGCAACACACATTGCCCTTACAGTAAAATGTATCAACTTACTTTGCATAATTTATTTGATTTCTGCTGGTTACATGAGAAGGTAATGGGAGCTTTTTGGCGCTGTGATGCACCACTTTTAACAGTTCCTAGTTAAAATTCCCATGTTACTTGTTTTCTGTTGGATCCAGAAACTACCTCATCATGTCAATTATCTGGTGCACACACAAGAAGTTACTGAAACTTGCAGCTTTACGGCTTGTTGGGTGTGTGATGCATGTTTCAATCGCATGGTTAGAGAGCTAGACTAAGACTGGGGACACTTAGGCTCAAGCCTCTATTCCCCTACAAGTGGTTTGATGCTTGTGTCCTGCAAGTAGGCTTCCCATATGCATCTGCTTGACCAATGGAAACAGAATACTAAGCTAGGCAGGACTTTGATCTCACCCAGTGGAGTTCTTCTTATATTCTTAAGCTCACTGAGTAACTCCCTCAAAGTCTAGTCTACCCTATGAGGTTGTTGTGACGATGGAATCATGGGGATATGAATAGATAAAGCAAATACTTGCTTCCCCCAGGCTCCCCACATTCCTTTCTCTCTCTCTCTCTCTCTCTCTCTCTCTCTCTCTCTCTCTCTCTCTCTTTCTCCCACCTAGAATAGCTTATACACTGGGGGCTGAAATCTCCAAAAAGGATGTTATTGTTTTTCTGTATGCCACAACAGCTGCAAGAATACTGCTAGCGAAGAATTGGAAGAAACAAGATTTACCAACTATCGAAGAATGGCAGATGAAGATGATGGACTATATGGAACTTGCCGAACTGACCGGGAGACTCCGAGACCAGAGAGAAGAGACGGTGGAAGAAGATTGGATAAAGTTTAAGGGATATTGGAAAAAATATGTTAATATTTAAATCTTAGAATAGCTTTGGAAGTGGATATAGGCGGTAGGGTTAGAAGTAGAAGATAGTGTATTTTATAAGTGATAAAATGTGAAGTTTTTTATGGTTAAAGTAAGTGTGGGGGGAAGATGGTTAGAAATTATGATATATGTAAACTGCTAAAGATGAATTAAAATGAAAATCAGATAGGTGGGACTTGGGGAAGCCCACTTAACAATGTTTAGAAAAATAAGGATATGACAAGAATTTGTTTGTATTGTTTGTCTTTTCTGTTTGTGTTGTAAAATGAATAAAAAAATGAGGGGGGGGGATAGAATAGCTTATACACCTTCCTCTGCCCCAGCTGCAACAAAACATATCTCTCCTGCATCAGTCTCTACAGCCACAGCAGGCGCTGAAACCCTCCAACCCCAAAGGCACACTCCTCCATTGTCTCCCAAGACAGGCGGATGCCAACAAACTTAGAAAAACTCACACACAGTCCTGAAACAGTCTCTCATCTAGGCAGGTTGATAACCCAGACTCGGTAATTTATATTTTGAAACTCATTTTAACCTTGACCTTTAAAAAAACCATCTTATTTTTCCCCCTAAACCCCTTCAAGGTTTTATTTACAACAAAGCAGTATGCAAGGTCTAATAAATAAATAATTTCCGCAGGGGGGAGCATGTTCTTATGCATCCTCTTTGCTGCCAAGCTGGTCTGGGCAGGCTCTCCTCACCTCTGATTTCTCAGCCAGACCCCACAGCCTGATTCACAGCCCATTCCCTGGGTCTTCTCCTTCACCCTTGTCACCTTTGACCGTTGCCTGGCCTCATCAGAGGCATCCAGCTTAGCCCTCTTAGTAGGTAAAGGGACCCCTGAACAATAGGTCCAGTCGTGGCCAACTCTGGGGTTGCGGCGCTCATCTCGCCTTACTGGCCGAGGGAGCCGGCGTACAGCTTCCAGGTCATGTGGCCAGCATGACTAAGCCACTTCTGGCGAACCAGAGCAGCGCACGGAAACGCCGTTTACCTTCCCGCCGGAGTGGTACCTATTTATCTACTTGCACTTTGACATGCTTTCGAACTGCTAGGTTGGCAGGAGCAGGGACCGAGCAGGGATTCGAACTGCCGACCTTCTGATCAGCAAGTCCTAGGCTCTGCGGTTTAACCCACAGCGCCACCCGCGTCCCTCTTAAGAGACCCATAATTCCTCTTCCAAGAATTCCTCTTCCCCCTTCACCTCCTCTGCTCCTTTCATTGGCCTCCTTTGCCTTATTAACCCAGCGTGTGAACAAACAAGGCTGTGTGGCACCAGTGACCCCTCGGAAGGAGCACCGACCCAAACCAATAAAATCCTGCTTTCCTTTTTGAATATTCACATGAGCCGAATCACGTTTTGGCAGCTCGGCTGTTTCTCGAAATGGCAAGGAGGAAGACAGTGACCAGGTGATGGCCTGCCTTTCTAAAATATTGAACTGTACAGCAAGTCCCTCCTGGTTTCCCCAGTGCTGGCAACTGCTCTAGCCTAAAGCTGTCCCCTCCTTAACTTAAAGAAAACAAAAGAGATTATTGTGGACTTTAGGAAATGTAAATTGAATATTCAGCCACTTATTATTGAGGGGAAGTGCGTGGAACAGGTCTCGGTGTTTCGATTTTTGGGAATGGAGTTGAGAGATGACCTAACCTGGGGAGAAAACAGCACAGACCTGGTGAAGAGAGCACAGCAGAGGTTATATTTTCTGAGAATCCTCTGGAAAAACAATCTCTCAAAGGACCTGTTGATGGCATTTTACCATTGTACTGGTGAGGGTGTATTAGCTTATGGTCTGTGTGTGTGGTTTGGGAGCTGCACAGTAAGGGAAAAAACAATGCTGTCCAGGGTTGTAAAGACTGCGGAGAGAATAACTGGGTGCACTCTTCCCACCTTGGATCAAATCTATGCTTCCAAGTGCCATATGAAAGCTGCAGAGATAGTGCAGCATAGTGCGCACCCCGCAAATGATCTCTTTCAGCTTCTGCCTTCTGAAAGAAGGTACAGGGCTATAAAGACTAGGACTAGCCGCCTGAGAAACAGTTTCTACCCAAATGCGATTTTGGTTTTAAACACGGTGTAAGGAGTCTCTGTGGGAGTATATTGTACAGTGGTACCTCGGGTTACATACGCTTCAGGTTACAGAATCCACTAACCCAGAAATAGTACCTCAGGTTAAGAACTTTGCTTCAGGATGAGAACAGAAATCGTGCTCCGGCGACGCGGTGGCAGCAGGAGGTCCCATTAGCTAAAGTGGTGCTTCAGGTTAAGAACAGTTTCAGGTTAAGAACGGACCTCCAGAACGAATTAAGTACTTAACCCGAGGTACCACTGTATTTAAAAATGCGGTATCAGAATTTTTAGGAGGCTAACCAGATTTTAATGGCTGGGATAGCAGGCTTGTTGGTTTTTGAATGTCTTATGTAGATTTTTCAATTTTGTTGTTCTGTATGGGACAATGATCGCCGAAGAATTGATGGTTTGAATTATGGTGCTGGAGGAGACTCTTGAGAGTCCCATGGACTGCAAGAAGATCAAACCTCTCCATTCTTAAGGAAATCAGCCCTGAGTGCTCACTGGAAAGACAGATCCTGAAGCTGAGGCTCCAGTACTTTGGCCACCTCATGAGAAGAGAAGACTCCCTGGAAAAGACCCTGATGTTGGGAAAGATCACAAGGAGAAGGGGACGACAGAGGATGAGATAGTTGGACAGTGTTCTCAAAGCTACCAGCATGAGTTTGACCAAACTGCGGGAGGCAGTGGAAGACAGGAGTGCCTGGCGTGCTCTGGTCCATGGAGTCACGAAGAGTCGGACACGGCTAAACGACTAAACAACAACAACATGGGACAACGACAATAGAGATTATCATATCATATCGTTTTGTATTGTATCGTATCCCTGCCTCGGAAATATAAATGCCATCTTCCTTACTGCCAGGCTGGTCTTGCCTGACTCTCCCGCCTCCAGTCCCTCTGCCAACCGCTGCTGCCTCAATTCCTGTGAAGGCAGATTGAGGAATGCAATGTAACCGCAAACACCCTCTCGCCTCTCCAAAGGAGAGATGACCTCAACTCCCTCTCCCCCTCCGGCCCAGCCCAATCTCGCTTCTGAGGCCGGGATGTTTTGCTTATCCCTTCCTACACGTTTTCGCACAGCTCGCCCTTCAGTCTCTGAATGCCCCCGAGTTCGGCACAGAGGCGGCCAGGGTTTTTATTAACTTGCAATTAACGCACAAGCGGTTCGTAAGGGTGGGGGAGTTCTCTCCCTTTTCGTCCTACTGACTTTGAGCGAATGATAAGGCGCCAGGAGATTCTGGGACATTTAACAGATGCAGGGCGGGCATATTTCAGCGGGGTTAGGCCGTTGCAGCAACACAAACCAACTTCCCCAACCCCCAGCAAAATAGCAAAGGATCTCATGACAGCTTAAAGACTAGGAATATTGTTACAAAAGTTGTGTGTCACACACCTCACTCTCTACAAGATTCCAGGGGGGTCCAGGCACTCCCTCAGGTCTGCGTTCCTTTGGAGAATTGAGACACAGCAGAGAGTGTCTTAGCTTTCAGAAATATGGTTTATTCACCTATTTATACCTTCAGTCTGCATGGAGGGAGTCCAGATCTTACAGCAGGGGTCAGCAAACTTTTTCAGCAGGGGGCTGGCCCAGTGTCCCTCAGAACATGTGGGGGGCCGGACTATATGGGGGGGGGAATGAATGAATTCCTATGTCCCACAAATAATGCAGAGATGCATTTTAAATAAAAGCACGCATTCTACTCATGTAAAAACACGCTGATTCCCAGATCACCTGCGGACTGGATTTAGAAGGCGATAGGGCCGGATCCGGCCCCCGGGCCTTAGTTTGCCTACCTATGTCTTACAGCATGGTCATTTCCAGAGGGACTTGTCCCCCACAGCAGTGCAGCCAGCCTTCAGCCAGCCTTCAGCCAGCCTGCCCAAGATGGATCCCCGTCTCTCTTCCTCCTCTTTCTTCTTCCCAGAACACCTTGCTAAAAGTCTCCCTTTTCCTGTCTCTTCACACCCACCCTGGCACCTGTCTCCCCAGGCTAGAGGCTTCCTCTCGGATGGCCCCTTTGTCATGTTAACAGATTTGCTCTTCGCTAAGCCAGTGTTATGTACTGAGTTGATCCAAGTATATTTCAGCCAGCCAGGCTGATTTGCATGAGCCAGTCCAGGAATTCCTTGTCCAGCAGTGTTGTGCAGCCTGTACTTTCATCCATATCCCAATTAATGCAAATCCTACCATTCATTAATTTCTAGGGCTTAGTGGGAGGTCCCCTGATCTATAACACCATATGTGACTTGCAGCAGAGCTTCTGGCATGGAAGCCATGAAGCGAGAACCTAAACAGGAAGGTCCGTTTTAACTCAAAAGAGACTGCTATTATGGCTATTCGGAGCACACATCTAAGCGCTAGTCTCTGGGAATCGCAGGTTGGAAGAGTGTTACTGTGCTCAGCTCAAGCTTGGGGGAATTCCCATTATGTCATCTGGTTGTTAATAATAATAATAATAATAATAATAATAATAATAATAATAATAATAATTTATTTATACCCCACCCATCTAGCTGGGTTTCCCCAGCCACTCTGGGTGGCTTTCAACAGAATATTAAAATACAATAACCTATTAAACATTAAAAGCTTCCCTAAACAGGGCTGCCTTCATATGTCTTCTAAAATTTTGGTAGTTGTTTTTCTCTTTGACATCTGGTGGGAGGGCGTTCCACAGGGCGGGTGCCACTACCAAGAAGGCCCTCTGCCTGGTTCCCTGTAACTTGGCTTCTCGCAGTGAGGGAACCACCAGAAGGCCCTTGGTGCTGGACCTCAGTGTCCAGGCTGAACGATGGAGGTGGAGATGCTCCTTCAGGAATACTGGACTGAGGCCGTTTAGGGCTTTAAAGGTCGGCACCAACACTTTGAATTGTGCTCTGATATCAGGATTCTGAACTAGATGGGCCTTTCGTCTGATCCAGCAGGACTCATCTCCTTACAAGAAAGAGGGAGAAGGGAAACAGAGACGAGCTGGAATTTCTTGAAAAGGAGTTTTCCGAGAAGACATCTTCCAAATTTTCTTTTTGGCCTCCTCCCTCAAAAAGAGGTGGGTTTTGTGGAATATTCTCCAAATATGCCCCAGCATTTTTGGAGTGGCAGCTCCCATTTGTTCCCCCCTCCTTCCCCACCCCCTATGGGATGATGCTCAGACTGGGGGACACTGTTGGGGGTGCAAAATGGTGGATACGCTGTGAGCAGGGTTGCAAAAAATAAAAATTGGAGGGGAGGAAGAGGGGAAAAGCTGTGTTGGTGATGATGGGCAGTCCCTCCCTACCCACTCCACCCAAAAATGTTAAAGAGACTTTTTGCCAAAATGGCGTACCCCCACAATTTTGCAGTCTGCAAATAAGGTGGAGAAATTCAGGGGGCATTTTTGCTCAGATCTGGAAAGAGTCTAGGGACAAGTGGTCGAGCAACGAAAGAAACAGCAGTACGCAGGGGCACTGCCAGTGTTTGGAGTGTCGGATTGGGACCTGAGAGAGACCAGGGTTCAAGTCAAGAAGGTCACTGAGTAACCTTGGGCCAGTTCCTGCCTCTTGGTCTAACCTACCTGGCAGGGATTTTGGGGGGATTAATGGAGGGGGAGAATGGAGGATGAAATTGATGGACTATGCAGAATTAGACAAATTAACAGGAAGGATTCGAAACCTGTGAATCAGAGATTCTTAGAAGACTGGAGCAAACATATGAACTATTTGAAAAGTAATAGTGAGGAACGGATTACGGAAGTAGGACTGCAAGAAGTTTTGTAAGGTGGATCATTTGAAATATTGCAAGAAAGACTATGAAGAGAATTACAGTGGTACTTCAGGTTACATACGCTTCAGCTTACAGACTCCACTAAGCCAGAAATATTGCTTCAGGTTAAGAACTTTGCTTCAGGATGAGAACAGAAATCATGCTCTGGCGGCGCGGCAGCAGCAAGAGGCCCCATTAGCTAAAGTGGTGCTTCAGGTTAAGAACAGTTTCAGGTTAAGTACAGACCTCCGGAACAAATTAAGTACCGGTACTTAACCTGAGGTACCAGCTGTATTAGTTAAGGGCAATTAAATGCAATGCAGAAATTAAGAAATGCAGAATAAGTGATAAAGAATGGGGAATCATCAGAGGTGTTGACGGAAATCTAAAACATTGTATAAGATGAGAAGTTTATGTTGTATGGCTGTTGGAACTGATATGTTAAAAAATCAATAAAAATGTATAATTAAAAAAAAGATATAAATGCAATGAACACGTCAAATAAATAATGGTGATCGTTGCTCAGGCAGAGGCAGGGAGGGTATTTCTGTTCAGATTCCATCTGCTAAGAAAAGGCTTTCTGTGCAGAGAGACTTTTTTGCTTTGACGACATCTCCTTCTCCTCCCTTCTCTGCTTCCCACGCATTTTGGCTTCCCCACGCCTGGTTCCATCTCTGTCCATCTCCAAAGCCCAGGGAGGGGCGACTCTTTCATTCATGTCCTCCACCACTCCCCCTCTT
>JAXCMG010000039.1:9243751-9331707 GCA_034642415.1 Podarcis siculus
GTTAGCCAGCAGGCTGCCCTTAAGAGAGGACAGGGAGGGGGAGGAAGAAAGAAAGTACTTCTTTACACAGCGCATAAACTATGGAACTCACTGCCACAAGAAACAGTGGTGGCCACCAACTTGGGTAGATTTTAAATGGGGCCGGATAAATTCACAGGGGAGGAGGTTATCGACTTGGTGAAGACTTGACGTTTTCATCCCCCAAAAAGTTTTTGATTTGAGTTTCTACTGAAAGGAGGCTGCATTTTAATGTTGTATTTTAATCTTGTTTTTTAAAGTTGTATTTCAATCAATGGTTTTTATATCTGGTATTAGCCGCCCTGAGCCCGGTCTTAGCTGGAGAGGGCGGGGTATAAATAAATTTTATTATTATTATTATTATTATTATTATTATTATTATTATTATTAGCCACAATGGCTATGTTCTGCTTTCGCTGTCAGAGGCAGCAGTGTTTTAATTTGCTTTTCAGCTTATCGTTGATTTTAATAATTTTTTTTTAATGTTTCGGAGTTGTTTTAAACTGTTGGTTTTTTTTTACTGGCAATTCTTTTGCTTCATTCCCTTTGTAAACTCCTCTGAGGTTTCGCTACAAAAAGAAAGAAAGCAGCGTATAAATTTTGTGAAGTAAATAAACAACGTCTCCCTCAGCTCCATCTTTAACCCAGCCTGAGCAGGGGCGTGACTCCACTGGTGTGACACTCAACCCTGGTTCCCTTCATCTAGCCCTCCTTCCATTCCCTTACTTTGCTCTCCTCCCTACCTCCTAATCCTATATTGGAAGCTCCTTGGGGCAGAGACCCGTCTTCTCCTTCCCTTAAGAGAGCTCCAAAAAGCCCTGCCAAACGATTTTGGCTTCACGGGAAATGACAGCACTCGCACTCGCAGTAAATACTAAGGAATATTACGAGTTTCTTGAGGGAAGGAGCGTAGTGCGGTGAAGTAGCAAGGATGCACGTCAACAAGATTAATGGCACTTCTCATTCCTAAAGATTTTACACACACACACACACCCAACATATTGGCGCCCTTTTCCGGCCACTTCAGAGACCCAGACTGCTCCAGCTCTCATTACAAGCTATTAGGACTGAACAACATGTTTTGAAATGAGAAGCTTCTCTATTCTCCCTCATTTTAAGTTCTTCGTAAAAAGAAAAAACTGGAAAAGAAAGGAGTCCGCCCACATCGGGGGAATTTCTCCCCAGCTGCCGATTCAAAGTTCCTCTTTTCCAGGGAAAAGTGACTTTGACACAGGAATAACTTGACCACAGCAAGGCTAAGGCCTGCAGGAGATATCAGCCAAGCCTGGAGGAAAGGTCTTCCTGCAATTTATATCCGGGGATAGGCTGTAATCCGAGCTGTTGTCATCATTATCATTGTCATTATTATTATTTTAATTAATTCTGCCCACACCCCAAACATAATGATGGCAGCAACCTGCATAACTTATGCAAATAGGGAGCCAACTTGCATAATCGTGTCTCCGGATTTGCAAATTTTGTCGCTAGCCGCGGTTACACAAGGCATGAATGGGCTGACCTCGGATGCTGGAAATCTTGTCGGCACATCGTTTCACAATTCCAAGGCTGAAACTTCCAGGTAATCCTTTGCACCGATAAGGACTAGAAACTTGTGTAAGGAAATAGTGGCAGCTGAGAATCCCAGTGGCCTGAATTTGGCATCCACTACCGCAATTCCCACCCCGCCCCTTTGGACGGGAGGAATTGCAACAGAAAAATCTGATTATTGTTGAAAATCCATCTGCACACCGGAAATAATTATGGCCTACCTCTCAGGGGTGTTGTGAGAAGCACAAAAGATCATAAAGCACCTTCAAAAGACCTCGTGCCTGAGGAGTGGCAGGATCCACATTTTCCATCCTTTCTCTACCCTGAGGAATGCTAACAAGATTGAGAGATTACATCTGGAGCTGTAGATTCATGCGTATAATCAAAGCACAAAATAAAGCCCAGGAAACGCTTTAGCTAAGATTCCTGCATCACAGGGGGTTGGACTAGATGACCCTCACGGTACCTTCCAACTCTACAATTCTGTGCTTCTATGAACCTCAGCCTGAACACCTACCATGGTGTGGTTCTTAAGAGTGGTGGACTTGTAATCTGGTGAACTGGGTTTGCGCCTTTGCTCCTCCACATGCAGCTGCTGGGTGACCTTGGGCCAGTCACACTTCTCTGAAGTCTCTCAGCCTCACTCACCTCACAGAGTGAGGGAGGGAGGGAAAGGAGAATGTTAGCCACTTTGAGACTCCTTAAAAGGTAAAGGGTAAAGGGACCCCTGACCATTGGGTCCAGTCGTGGCAGACTCTGAGGTTGCGGCGCTCATCTCGCTTTATTGGCCAAGGGAGCCGGCATACAGCTTGCCTCTCAGCTCACTGCCTCTCAGCCTAACCTACCTCACAATGTTGTTGTGGGATGAAATGAGGCGGGGGGAAACCAACTAGGCCACCTGGAGCTCCGTGGAGAAAAAGGAAGGGGCCTAAATGCAATTTACAAACAACAAACAAATGAGAAGAGGTGACAGGCGGCTATTTTTCTGCAGGGCGACACGCTGTCTCGGTGGAACACAAGCCTAGACGTCGTCACGGTTCATTCATGGCAACAAGACTGCCTCAGCTTGGCAGTGCAGAAGCAGGCCAGGGAAGGGAAAAAGATGCTCTCGGGCTTTTTGAAGGCAAGTGCAGAAGCCCATTTGCCGCCCTGCCCAAAGCGCTACAAGGAGACTTCGCTGCCCAAAATACATGGCAGCCTTCGACGCTGGTTCAGTAGGTGGGCAAAGGCTGTCAGCTCCTGTCGGCACGGGAGGAATGTGAAGTGCCAGCCTGCAAACAAGGGCACCGTCTGAAGCGGGTGGAGGGCAGCTTGGTCTCGCAACGCCCCTTTGGGATTGTCAGAGACAATTAGGGTGGCTCTCTTCTCCCGTAAATGAGCACTTTCAGTACTCGATCCGAACACCACAGGTGGGAAATTGTAAGTTGTCTGCTGACTCAGCCTGCGACACTCCATTCTCTGCGTTCATGGGTGCAGCAGAGCGCACAACGTAATGTCAGAAACATTTGCACTTAAACATGGTTTTAGCCAGTGCATATTTTCCCCTCCAGGGGATACCGGCACCTCTTTTGTTGGTTGTTGTTGTTAAAAAGTGTGGCACGTACTGTAACAATTTCATGGTGAGTACTGGTGCCTATTTTTCTGGGGGGCAGGGAGCACTGGTTTTAGCTCACTGTTCCTCTAGGCTAGTGGTTCTCAACCTGTGAGTCCCCAGATGTTGTTGGACTACAACTCCCATCATCCCTGAGCTCTGGCCTTGCTAGCTAGGGATGATGGGAGTTGTAGTCCAAAAATATCTGGGGACCCACAGGTTGAGAACTGCTCCTCTAGAGCATGGGTAGGCAAACTAAGGCCCGGGGGCTGGATCCGGCCCAATCGCCTTCTAAATCCGGCCCGCGGATGGTCAGGGAATCAGCGTGTTTTTACATGAGTAGAATGTGTCCTTTTATTTAAAATGCATCTCTGGGTTATTTGTGGGGCATAGGAATTCATTCTATTTTCTTTTTCCCCCAAAATATAGTCGGGCCCACCACATGGTCTGAGGGACAGTGGACCAGCCCATGGGTGAATAAGTTTGCTGGCCCCTGCTCTAGAGAAAAGGACGAAGACTAGTCTGGCACCTCCACAACCCTGAGTGAAGGCAATCTGGAGGTCATCTTGTAGACTCTGTTGCAAGGTGGAGATTGCAGGCTGAGTTGTCCCTTCCAGGTGCCAGACAGAGCTATCAGGTTACACACCTAGGATCCCGAGATAAAGCAGCCACCTGCAAACTGTTCTGCTCAGTGACCTCATCAGGAGGGTGTTTCCAGGGAGCTGTTTCTCTCCTAGACACCCAGAATCTGCAGCGACGGAACTATGGAACTCTGCATTAATACCTGAGTGCAAATGCAATCCATAAGGAGCGTCTCCACCCCCATCGTTCAGCGCGGACACTGAGGTCCAGCGCCAAGGGGCCTTCTGGGGGTTCCCTCATCGCGAGAAGTGAGGCTACAGGGAACCAGACAGAGGGCCTTCTCGGTAGTGGCGCCCGCCCTGTGGAACACCCTCCTATCAGATTTCAAAGAGATAAACAACTACCTGACATTCAGAAGACATCTGAAGACAGCCCTGTTCAGGGAAGTTTTTAATATTTAATGCTGTACTGTTTTTAACACTTGATTGGGAACTGCCCAGAGTGGCTGAGGAAACTCAGCCAGATGGGCGGGGTATAAATAAATTATTATTATTATTAGTAGTAGTAGTAGTAGTATTATAAAAGCCACAAAACACAGAGCTGAAAACAAGAAGAAGAACAATCATATCTTTCATTCGCCAAGATAGGTGTATTTTAAAATATTCCTCCTGTAAGTCGAAGCATTTTTACACCGCTTGAAACAAATGCACCGAGTTGCGTCAAGTGAAACAAATGACTGGGAGATTCGTGATTTTTTAAAAAACAGAAACACCCCATCCGCAGGGCACCAGGTTGGGAAAACTTGGTCTAAATTGTTCTGGAAAGTCCACCCTATGTGGGCAAGAGCAAGAGCACGGACCCATGCGCTAGGATGCCGTTCATGGCTGGAAGCCATTTTGATTTGTTTTTATTAGTTTTTATTAAATATTACAAGAAAATAAAAAGAAAAAAGAAATAGAAAGAAAAATCAATACATAACACTGTAAACACATTTGTCTATGTATTTTCCAACATGCGGACTGGAAAAGAAAAGAGACAAAAGATAAATGAAAAGGAAAAGGAAAAAGAAAAAAATACCGTATTTTTTGCTCTATAAGACTCACTTTTTCCCTCCTAAAAAGTAAGGGTTAATGTGTGTGCGTCTTATGGAGCGAATGCAGGCTGCGCAGCTATCACAGAAGCCAGAACAGCAAGAGGGATTGCTGCTTTCACTGCGCAGCGATCCCTCTTGCTGTTCTGGCTTCTGAGATTCAGAATATTTTTTTTTCTTGTTTTCCTCCTCCTAAAACTAGGTGTGTCTTGTGGTCTGGTGCGTCTTATAGAGCGAAAAATACAGTACTTTACATAATCAATAATACCAAATTTATACTTCAAACATTACAATATATAAATCCTAGTTAAAATATTCTAAAAGACTTCCACCGCATTCACCACACGTCTCTTAGTTTCTAGTTCACCTTTACATCTGCCATTTTGAGAGGCTGTCCTTGGGTAAAGCAAGACTAACAGGCTTTTCTATAATACATATAGGTTTAACTGTACCAAAAATATTGGCAGCATGGAGCCTCACCCCTTTCCACCCAGGTGCTTGGGGCAACACAGAGGCAATTAAGCCACGGTAATAACAATTAAAGCGGATTTAATGTATACACAATGTAAGAACATACTGTATTAGTAAGGGAGACATTGTGGTATCATTCAGGCAGGGCGCAGGTCTCCTCCCTTCTCCACTGAATCACTTTTGCAGAGAGCTAGTCATTAGCATCCCAAGAGAGGGCCAGGTGTTTGGATTCCTGGTGGGTCTTCAGGGAGGTCTGGGTTTTATTATTCCCCTTCCCAAATGAGTTTCCAATCTGGCACAGCCTCTGCATTAATAGCCTTACGTGAAAGTTGCTGCAACGAGGGCAAAGTGTGCTCTTTCTGCAAAAGGGAAGCGAGGTCCCTTCTGCTCAAAGGACTGCCCCGCTCAATTTGCCCCATTGCTATATCTGTAACGGGACGCGGGTGGAGCTGTGGGTTAAACCACAGAGCCTAGGACTTGCCGATCAGAAGGTCGGCAGTTCGAATCCCTGCGATGGGGTGAGTTCCCATTGCTTGGTCCCTGCTCCTGCCAACCTAGCAGTTCAAAAGCACGTCAAAGTACAAGTAGATAAATAGGTACCACTCCAGCAGGAAGGTAAACGGCATTTCCGTGCACTGCTCTGGTTCGCCAGAAGCGGCTTAGTCATGCTGGCCACATGACCCGGAAGCTGTACGCTGGCTCCCTCGGACAATAAAACAAGATGAGCGCTGCAACCCCAGAGTCAGCCATGACTGGACCTAATGGTCAGGGGTCCCTTTACCTTTACCTTTACCTTTATATCTCTAACAGGCCAAAATCATCTTCTGAAATCTACTGGCTCTGTTCCAGGGGCCACACAGAACGGCATTCTGGAGATCTCCTAATCGGAGGCTCCTGGGATTCCCTTTTGCTTGACGCATGCTTTGATCGTGTTATATGACAATTAATTCCCCCTGGTGCGAGAGATTTCCCTTCTCTGCGCAGGGAAATCAGGCCTTTCCCACTGAATCGGATCTCGCCAGATGCACGGAAAACCCAAAGAGAAATTTTACTGAACCGAGCTGCAATTTAACAGGTTAAGGCTGACGAAAGTGGTACAACATCATTTTAAAGAACAGCAAGACTCACATACACCCCGGTTGTTCTCTGCACCTGAAGGAGAACCTCAGGTCTCACACCCTCTCAAGTGCACATCCTCCCAAAGAACTCCATTAGCCAGAGATGGGAGCCCTCCATACTTCCGTTGGACTCCAACTCCCATCAACCACAGCCAGAATAGACAGCGGTCAGGGATGATGGGAACTGTAGTCCTGAAACATCTGGAGGGCCAAAGCTGGAGGAGGAGAGGACAGGACAAGGGATGGAGAAATTGGGTAACTGTGCCCCTGAAGGACCAGGTGCGTAGCCTGGGAGTCATTTTGGACTCACAGCTGTCCATGGAGGTGCAGGTCAATTCTGTGTCCAGGGCTCTATGTGGGGCTACCTTTGAAGGTGATCCGGAAACTACAACTAATCCAGAATGTGGCAGCTAGACTGGTGACTGGGAGTGGCTCCCGAGACCACATAACACCGGTCCTGACCTTTAACGCCCTAAATGGCCTCAGCCCAGTATCCCTGAAGGAGCATCTCCACCCCCACTGTCCAGCATGAACACTGAGGTCCAGCTCTTCTGGTGGTTCCCTCACCCTCCCACTAGATGTCAAGGAAATAAACAACTATCAGACTTTTAGAAAACATCCGAAGGCAGCCCTGTTTAAGGAAGTTTTTAATGTTTGATGCTTTATCGTGTTTTTAATATTATTATTAATATTTTGTTGGGAGCCACGCAGAGTGGCTGGGGAAACTCAGCCAGATGGGCGGGATATAAATAGTAAATTATTATTATTATTATTATTATTATTATTATTATTATTATTATCATCATCATCATCATCATCATCATCATTTTAGAAAGAGCTGTGAGTGGAAGGGTGTTCTTTCACCTTCCTCTGGACCAGGATGGCCAAACTTGGACCTCCAGATGTTTTGGGACTACAACTCTCATCATCCCTAAATAACAGGACCAGTGGTCAGGGATGATGGGAATTGTAGTCCCAAAACATCTGGAGGGCCATGTTTGGCCATGCCTCCTCTGGACCCTCTGGGAAGCTCAACAAACCTGCTGCACCTGGAACTGGGTGTGGGGAATACAGCTGAATGAGATGCAGCTGTTAGCAGCCTCAGGAAGGACCATCTGCCTTGGGCCTGACCATAAAAAACAAGTCTAGAGTGAGAAACTAGGGTGGTGTCTACTGTTTCCAGGAACTCTTTTCTGAGAAAGCTGATAGTTTCCTTGGACCCTGGGTGAGAACCCTGCAGCTGAGAGGGAGGGTATGTCAGAAGAAAAATGAATCAATATTTATTGAAAGTGAGGAGGAATTAAAGAACCTTTTAATGAGGGTGAAAGAGGAGAGCGCAAAATATGGTCTGAAGCTCAAGATCAAAAAAACTATGATCCTGGCCACTGGTCCCATCACCTCCTGGCAAATAGAAGGGGGGGGGGAGAAATGGAGGCAGTGAGAGATTTTACTTTCTTGGGCTCCTTGATCACTGCAGATGGTAACAGCAGCCACGAAATTAAAAGACGCCTGCTTCTTGGGAGAAAAGCAATGACAAACCTAGACACCATCTTAAAAAGCAGAGACATCACCTTGCCGACAAAGGTCCGTATAGTTAAAGCTATGGTTTTCCCAGTAGTGATGTATGGAAGTGAGAGCTGGACCATAAAGAAGGCTGATCGCCGAAGAATGGATGATTTTGAATTATGGTGCTGGAGGAGACTCCTGAGAATCCCATGGACTGCAAGAAGATCAAACCTATCCATTCTGAAAGAAATTAGCCCTGAGTGCTCACTGGAAGGACAGATCCTGAAGCTGAGACTCCAATACTTTGGCCACCTCATGAGAAGAGAAGACTCCCTGGAAAAGACCCTGATGTTGGGAAAGATGGAGGGCACAAGGAGAAGGGGACGACAGAGGACGAGATGGTTGGACACTGTGAGTTTGACCAAACTGTGGGAGGCAGTGGAAGACAGGAGTGCCTGGCGTGCTCTGGTCCATGGGGTCACGAAGAGTCGGACATGACTAAATGACTAAATAACATATATATTACAGGCATGGTTAAACTTGGCCCTCCAGATGTTTTGGGACTACAATTCCCATCATCCCTGACCACTGGTCCTGTTAGCTAGGGATCATGGGAATTGTAGTACCAAAAGGGCAAAGTTTGGCCATGCCTGATATATTCATAACTTGGTCCTCATTTAACATTTTTACACGTATTTAGTGTAAAAAAAATATTAATTTACGTTGTCTCTTGTTGCTTCGGGTTTTTGTGTGTGTGCTGTTTAGGGAATTTTTAAAATATATTAAGTAGTCTGGAAATTAAATCATCCATAATCAGTCCATCGCCCAGCCCTGTTCAACAGGCTAGAGGTGGCCTATGAAACTCCGAGTTCAAGTCCTCAGTTAGCAGATAGGTATATTGTACATAGGTAAAGGTAAAGGGACCCCTGACCATTAGGTCCAGTCGTGGCCGACTCTGGGGTTGCAGCGCTCATTTCGCTTTATTGGCCGAGGGAGCCGGCGTACAGCTTCCGGGTTATGTGGCCAGCATGACTAAGCCGCTTCTGGCGAACCAGAGTAGCGCACGGAAACGCCGATTACCTTCCTGCCGGAACGGTACCTATTTATCTACTTGCACTTTGATGTGCTTTCGAACTGCTAGGTTGGCAGGAGCAGGGACCGAGCAACGGGAGCTCACCCAGTCACGGGGATTCAAACTGCCAACCTTCTGATCAGCAAGTCCTAGGCTCTGTGGTTTAACCCACAGCGCCACCCACGTCCCCATATTGTACATACTCATTGTCAATTAAAACACAAAAGGGGGGAAGACTGGAGAGGAAGGATTGTACCCAGGCAACCACTTGTACCTGACTGCACCCTCCACTCGTCTCGCAGTTTGGGAAGCCAGGATGCAGAGGGTTAATGCGGGACCTTCTGCTCTGTGCTGATAAAAAGACTGGGAACTGTTCCCAGGCAAAATCCTTAAAGCCCTGACCTTATCTGCTTTCAAGTTACTCCTCAAGAAAGAAAACCACCCACAGCCCACTCTCTTTCCAAAACACACAGGAAGCGGCAAGCTGATAATTTCTCCACAGGTGGTTTCTGCTACCTCTCTGACCCGGGTTAACCGTTTTTCCCCCCTCCCCTCCCTTAGGCTGAAGAATACATTTTGCTTTAAGTCTCACTCTTCTAGATATATTACAGGTCTTGCTTTTAAAGTGCGACTCGCCCAAGCTGCGGGAAGCAGGTGGCTAGCAATGGGACTGGATGGAAACAGAAACCAGAAATTTCTTCTGAATAAGAGAGGCTATTCTTATGTACTTATTGACTTAATAACTTAAGAAAATAAGAAGAGCCTGTTGGATTAGGTCAAAGGTTCATCTAGGCAAACTAAGGCCCGGGGGCCAGATCTGGCCAGAATCGCCTTCTAAATCCAGCCTGTGGATGGTCCAGGAATCAGAATGTTTTAATAATAATAATAATAATAATAATAATAATAATAATAATAATGGGACGCGGGTGGCGCTGTGGGTAAAAGCCTCAGCGCCTAGGGCTTGCCGATCAAAAGGTTGGCGGTTCGAATCCCCATGGCGGGGTGCGCTTCCGCTGCTCAGTCCCAGCGCCTGCCAACCTAGCAGTTCGAAAGCACCCCCGGGTGCAAGTAGATAAATAGGGACCACTCCGGCGGGAAGGTAAACGGCGTTTCCGTGTGCTGCACTGGCTCGCCAGATGCAGCTTTGTCACGCTGGCCACGTGACCCGGAAGTGTCTCCGGACAGCGCTGGCCCCCGGCCTCTTGAGTGAGATGGGCGCACAACCCCAGAGTCTGTCAAGACTGGCCCATACGGGCGGGGGTACCTTTACCTTTTAATAATAATAATAATAATAATAATAATAATAATAATAATAATAATAACTTATTATTTATACCCCGCCCATCTGGCTGTGTTTCCCCAGCCACTCTGGGCGGCTTCCAACAAAAGACTAAAATACAATAGCCTATTAAACATTAAAAGCTTCCCTAAACAGGGCTACCTTCAGATGTCTTCTCAAAGTTTACATGAGTAGAATGTGTCCTTTTATTTAAAATGCATCTCTGGGATATTTGTGGGGCATAGGAATTCATACATTTCATTTTTTTCAAAATATAGTCCAGCACCCCCCTGCAAGGTCTGAGGGACAGTGGACCAGCTGACCCCTGATCTAGTCGTAGAATCCTATGATTCTATAGAATCCTAGAGTTGGATGGGACCATGAGGGTCCCATTCTGCAATTCAGGAATCTCAGCTAAAGCATCCATGACAGATGACCATCTCTGCTTCCAATCCTCCAAAGAAGGGGAGTCCACAGTCTCCAGAGGGAGACCATTCCACCGTCGAACAGCTCTAAGAGTCAGAAAGTTTTTCCTGATGTTTAATCAGAATCTCCTTTCTTGTGACTTGAAGCCATTAGTTCGAATCCCACCTTCCAGAGCAGGAGAAAACAAACTTGCTCCATCTTCCATGGGACAGACCTTGAGATATTTGAAGATGGCTATCGCGGGTGGCGCTGTGGTCTAAACCACTGAGCCTCTTGGGCTTGCTGATCAGAAGGTCGGTGGTTCGAATCCCCGCCACGGGGTGAGCTCCCGTTGCTCAGTCCTTGCTCCTGCCAACCTAGCAGTTCAAAAGCACGTCAAAATGCAAGTAGATAAATAGGCTGGCTACCTTGGCCAATAAAGCAAGATGAGCACCGCAACCCCAGAGTCATCCGCAACTGGACCCTAATGGTCAGGGGTTCCTTTACCTTTATCATCTCTGTATTCAGTCTCCTCTTTTCTAGGCTACATATACAGTGGTACCTCGGGTTAAGTACAAATATATGAACTATTTGAAAAGTAATTGCAAGGAACAGATTACGCTAGTAGGACTGCAAGAGGTTTTGTAAGGTGGATCATTTGAAATATTGCAAGAAAGACTATGAAGAGAATTATTAGTTAAGGACAATTAAATGCAATACAGAAATTAAGAAATGCAGAATACAGTGGTACCTCAGGTTAAGTACTTAATTCGTTTTGGAGGTCCATTCTTAACCTGAAACTGTTCTTAACCTGAAGTGCCACTTTAGCTAATGGGGCCTCCCACTGCTACCGCACCTCTGGAGCACAGTTTCCGTTCTCATCCTGAAGCAAAGTTCTTAACCCGAGGTACTATTTCTGGGTTAGCGGAGTCTGTAACCTGAAGCGTATGTAACCCGAGGTACCACTGTCCCCAGTTCCTTCAACTGTTCCTCATAAGGCTTGGTTTCCAGACCCTTGATCATCTTGATGATTTGGGGTCCCCTCCCCTCAGTTAAGCCCCCCCCCCCCCGGCTATGACTTTTTAGACTCCTGCAAAGCACTGGCATTTCCCGCTTGTGTGTGGATGCTGTTGTGTTGACTGCAAAACTAAGAGTGTGCAGAGAGTGAATTTGCTCTGTGTGTGTGTGTGTGTGTGTGTGTAATATTCAGTGGCCCATTTCACACGGTGACTCCATCCCCCAAAGGGTCCCTGAGAAATGCAAAACTCGCCGAGCCACAAGTTTAATTGGGAAGTGCAGTGGGAGGGTGGAGGGGAGTGATCTTATTTATCTACCGAGAAGTCAAATTCCCAGAGTCTCTTCCCAGAAAACTCCTCCCCACCCAGCTCTCCCCAGCACCTTTTTGCAAAAAAAAAAAAGCCCATAGCCTCAGCCCAAGCAAGCCATTAACATTCCCTTCGTCTTGTAAATATTGCCTGAGAGATCCAGCCTCTCTCTCAATTAATTGTGGCCTGGGGGAGAAGGAGATAAGTGAGTGCTAAAACTTTAGCTACAGCTCCACAGATGGTAAAAATAAAGTTTGATGTGACAAGCGAGGGCAGCCTGGGGAATAGGGAGCTGGTTTCGGAGTAGACACTTGCTGTTTAAAAAGAGAGAGAGAGGATTTTCGTAATAATATCTCGCTCTTAAAAAAATAAAATGAATCTGGTCCCAGTCATTAGCGTGTTCTCTGTTTCACTTAATGATTTTTGTGGTCGGGCACTTTTGCACTTTCGGCTTCCATTGCTGGAGCAACTGTGCTGACATTGTAATTATTTGGTCCTTAGGTGTCCCTGTGACACCCCCACCCGCTTGATATTATTCATGGCATGTTTTTTCAAGAGGCCATGAAAGGTGTCTCTCCCGGGAAAGGCCTGGGGATGAAAATTCTGCAGCCGAGCCAAAATAAAATTAAAATCACTGCAAAGTTTGTTGAGTGTTGCTTATTTCCACCATCCCACAACTGGGTGCAAAGTCTGCTTCCATTGTTTGGAGGGGTGAGGTTTGGGTCTTTTGCAAGCGTCACCCAAGAATGGCCATAACCCAGAAAGCTTCCAGAGAGTGCCCTGCAGGCAAAATTTCCTAGATTGGGAGAGATCCTGCCTGAAACCCTGGGGAGCCGCTGCCAGCCGGTGTCAACAACATTGGGCTAGGTCAGGGGTTGGCAAACTAAGGTCCGTGGGCCAGATCAGACCCAATTGCCTTCAGGATCTGGCCCATGGACTGTCTGTAGATCAGCGTGGGGATTCTGTTTGTTCGGGCTGCGCCATTCCCCCCCCCCCTGTGCCATTCCATTCCCCTAATCTCATACACACACCATAGTGGCGCCTCCTCCCTCCCTCCTACTGGCTTCTCCCCACCCTGCCTAGGGGAGGAAGGGGGCTGGGCTGAGCTGGCTGAGCGCCATTTTAAGCAGCCCCTCTCCGGAGCCAGCCCTTCCCCCCGCCACTGCCACCCTGGTGCTCCTGTGGGCCAGAGAGCGAAGTGGACAAGCTCACTGTGCCTACCCACGAGAAGCAGCAGTGGTGGCGGCAGTGGTGGTGGTGGCAGTGGTGGCAGCCCCAGGGAAGGTAAGCGCAGCGGCTGGGGCTGGGTAATAATAATAATAATAATAATAATAATAATAATAATAATATATTACTTATACCCCACCCATCTGGCTGGGTTTCCCCAGCCAATCTGGGCGGCTTCCAACAGAATATTAAAATACAATAACCTATTAAACATTAAAAGCTTCCCTAAACAGGGCTGCCTTCAAATGTCTTCTAAAAGTTGTTGTTCTCTTTGATATCTGGTGGGAGGGCGTTCCACAGGGATGGTGCCACTACCGAGAAGGCCCTCTGCCTGGTTTCCTGTAACTTGGCTTCTCGCAGGGAGGGAACCACCAGAAGACCCTAATCGCTGGACCTCAGTGTCCAGGCAGAACGATGGGGTGGAGACGCTCCTTCAAGTATACTGGACCGAGGCCGTTTAGGACTTTAAAGGTCAGCACCAACACTTTGAATTGTGCTCAGAAACGTACTGAGAAGAGGACTACCTGCCCCCCTCACCTCTTCTTCCAGCTCCCCCCCTTCTCTGGCACGCCACAAGGTCTGAGGGACAGTGGAGTGGTCTGCGGCTTTAAGAAAATTGCCAACCCCTGGGCTTGGTGGAACTATGATCTGACTCAGTATAAATTGCCATTCTATATGTTCCCTGAATATCATGATAGAGCAAGACCCCTGCTCTCTGAGGGCTCATCCCCACTTTGTCTCACCACTTCTCCCTGAGAAAACCCACATTGTATTGCTGAATCAGACCAGACAGCAATGGGGTTTTCTGCAGATTGCTGTTTGTTCCAATTCAGCAGTAAAGAACATGTTTTCAAGGGGAACGTTGGTCATGAAACCACTCGCACCCGTGCCTAGGCAGCGTGGAAGAAGTGGAAAAGTTCTTAGGCATGCTCTTTCTAGACACGGGACAAGAGGGACGAGCCCTTAATCTTTAGATCATAGAGGGGTTTGGGGCAGGTGGACCTCATCATGCTGTGATAATACCAGGAAGGTCAGAGGTCCCCTATCCTTTATTTGATCTAGCTCAAAAGCTTCCTTGGTGTCACCAGCAAATACAATTGAAGTGGATCGTGGGTGGGGAAGCTCACACAGTGAGGCGGACCCCAAAATAGTAAAACTGGAAGGTAGAAGCCACAACAGGGCTGGAGATTCCTCTGGAACTATAACATCCAGATGAGCTCTAAGGGGCTGGTTCCGCAAGTGGTGAGAAAATGGCAATTAACCACAGGGGTGGTGCCTACATCCTCTCATTCTGCCTAATTTATCCCCTAGCTTAATTAAGAAGAGGAGACGGCTTGCTCCAGCTTTTTAAGGCAAGCCACAACACCGCCAGAAAATAAGCGATCCCACGGGCGTTCTACAAAGAAGCATTTCTTCTCATTGTAAAAGACCAACAGGTTACTTGTAGAGCAACCAGGCCTGTGTCTAAAGATGCAATGAAACATCTTTTTTACAAAAATAAAATAACTTTCTTTTTTAAAGCAAAAGCCACAGCAGCGAGAGATTTCATCTTTCTAGACCCCCTCCGTATAATACAACGCTGCCAAACGGGACCCCCATGCTAATATATTTTCCTTTGCATTGTAAGGTCCCCATTACGAAGTCCTGCAAGCAATACTTTCAATACCAAGGGACAAGAAAGGGGAGGAAGGGGGGGGGGAACCCTCGCTGGCTCCCGGGCTTTCTTTGAAGCGTGCTTTTTCCAGGATGGACAGCGTTTTATCTTTTCACAAGCAGCTCTTAACCATGGAACAATTCTGACAGGGGGCTCGCGGAGGCCAGAAAGTTGGTCTCCAAGCGGCATTTCTGAAACGTTTCGTTAGCTGCGCCTCCGGGTTCCAGGGGAGCGATTCTGCCAGGAGGCGCGTCGAGAACTTCCAAATTAGTTGCCGGGGTCTCGGGATACTGATTATTCATTTCGTCCAAATATTAGCGAGCGCCTTCTGCCCTTTTCAAAGCCTGCACGTAGGATCTTTGATGCATTGTGCGACTTGAAAGCCCAGCACCTGAAGAAGGAAGAAGACTCCCCCACTCCTTTTTTTTTTTAAGCCGGGGGCTGGAGGGGGGGGGAAGCCAACGCTTTCATATCGAATGAATTCCGTTCTCTTCTGCACAATGCATTCAATGGCGTCGGAACCGTGACCTGCCTTGTGTCTGAAAGGGCTGAAATCTCAGACGTGCAAGGATGAAACAGCCGCTCGTATCAATACAGGAGTGTAAATGCTCACAGCTCTCTATTAAGAGGAGGACATTATCTACAGCCCCCTCCCTCCCCCCAGCCATGGAAAACCAATGAAATTGGATGCAGAGACGGCTGGCCCGGGAAGGGGTGTCTGCGCTAAGAAGTGACCCCTTCTTCAGCTCAATCTCTTTCTCTCTTTGGGGTGCGTGAGGACGGGAGGGCTGGAGTGGAGCACAGCTGGAAGCCAGGCCAACCTAGATTCATTTCCTTTTGAAAAGACACCCTCTCTCTTTGTTAGCGATGTTGCAAACTACCCATTATCGCGCCCTGCTTCTCATCTGCTCCATGAGAGCCTTGTCAGATGCCTACAACTCAACAGTGGTCCTGCTATTATCCCCAGAAGTTGAGCAGACCTTTCCTTTCAGGAGGAGGTGCGCTATAGAAAAGGGAAGTTTTATGAACGCATCCCTCAGATGGAAGCCAGAAGACTTAGGGAGCTTCTACGTGTAGGAAAATCAGGCACAGCTTCCCCAAGAACCATGAGCCATATGGACTTGGGGACACAGGAAACTTCCTTATACTGAATCAGACCATTGGTCCATTTAGCACAGTACCGTCTACAGCAAGGTTTCCCAAACTTAAGTCTCCAGCTGTTTTTGGACTACAACTCCCATCATCCCTAGCTAGCAGGACCGATGGTCAGGGATGATGGGAATTGTAGTCCCAAAACAGCCTGAGACCCAAGCTTAGGAAACCCTAGATCAGTGTTTCTCAACCTGTGGGTCCCCAGATGTTGTTGGACTACAATTCCCATCATTCCTAGCCAGCATGACCAATGGTCAGGGATGATGGGAGTTGTAGACCAACAACATCTGGGGACCCACAGGTTGAGAACCGCTGCCCTAGATAGACACTGACTGGCAGACAGGTCTGGATTAAGACCTTCAGAGGCCCCCAAGCACTTAAAAGATTTTGGTGCCCCCATATATATCTAATTCAAAATAGAAACAATAATAAACTGTAAAATAAAATTTCATTTTTTCTAAATGAAGCGAAACCTACAGTAAGATGGAAAACAATGTTCATTTTTGTGCACTTCACTTTATTTATATTTGAAAAATCCTTTTTCTCATTGCAAAGTCTTTGATCAGATCCTCAAGACTAATCTTACGTAACACATCTGCTGCAATACTTGGTAGAGATGGGGCACACAGCCTGCCGTGTTGCACAGTTGTCCCATTGGGATTCTTAATACACTTCAGCTGAGAAAATGAACACTCAGCTGAGCAGTTTGAAGCCATTAATGTTAAAAATCTGGCAATGGAAAATGTCTTTGGTGCCCCCTTCCCTTTATGCCCTAGGTAAAGGTAAAGGAACTGCTAGGTTGGCAGGAGCTGGGACCGAGCAACGGGAGCTCACCCTGTCACAGGGATTCGAACCGCCGACCTTCTGATCGGCAAGCCCTAGGCTCTGTGGTTTAGACCACAGCGCCACCTGCGTCCATTTTATGCCCTAAGCACATGCTTATTTTGTTTAATGGTTAAGCCAGCCCTCTTGGCAGAGCTTCGGGCAATGGACCTCCTAACCCTACCTGGAGTTGCCAAGGATTGAAGATGGGACCTTTGGTGTGCAAATCAAACACTCTAACCCTGAATTACGCCCCTTTCCTGTTGAAAGTAAGTACCTAAGAACAGTGGCAGAGCATCTGTCCACACTGCCCAGGGCAAGTGCACTCCCGAGGGGGGCATGGTGTGGAGGGTGCCCCCCCCAAGTGTGGAAGAGCAAGCTACCCATTCGGCGCACCAAAACTGAACTACAATTCCCAAAGTTGCCTGGGAAGATGGGTTGACTGTTAAATGCCTCTGGGAATTGTAGTTCTGCGAGGGGAACAGAGGTCTGCTAACAACTCTCAGCACCCTTAACAAACTGCAGTTCTCGGGTTCTTGAGGGGAAACCATGACCAGCACCATAAGGGCTTTAGATGTGTGGTGTGGTTCAAATCACAGAACTGCAGTGTTGGAAGGGGCGCCTGTGAGATTTGAAACACAAGAGCAGTGAAGTACAACATTCCTAGAGTGAACATGTTTACACATGGGGAGGAATGTTTGTCCAGCCAGCAGGTAAACTTCCTGTTTCCTTCTGGGCTGGGACAGACTTCCTCTGCATGTGACTAGAGGTGGGCGTGGCCTCACCTGTGCAGGTAACAAGAAAAGCACAGGGCAGGACAGCCATCTCTCTCTCTTTGACTACATGTATCGAAGAAGCAACATCTGCTTAGCCAAAGATGCTCTCTTGGCCTCCACCCAGGAGAGGACAGAGGGACTGTCTCCTTATGAGATAGTTTCCAGGTGTATGTTACTTTTCTAAGCTAAATCTGCCTTCTGGGATCCGATTGTGAACAGAATGTCATTTATACTTTTATAGAAGACTGTGTCGTGCCTTATCTTTTATGAGGGAATAAGGGGGAAATACCAGAACAGTTATTATAGAGGCTTTAGCGAGCCTGAGCAAACGCATCCGCTGCAAGTTTCAAAAGGGGAATGTTACTCTGCTAAATTGTGAACTTGTTTACACAAGTTGGAAAGGCTATAATCAAACAATCTATCCTCTCCTGCGTCCCTGAACATTCCCACAGCGCCGAGGGTCACCCCTACAATGCAGGGCTCCATTGGACTTGCTTAAAGCACCGCTTCCATTCAGAGAACCAGCAATCTGAGAACAAGCCATCCGGATGCTCCCTCTTCCCAGGAAGCTGAACTCTCCCTGTTGGCAGGTTTGGGACACTGGCATTTTGCAGAACCCCATAATGACAAGACTGCCTGTGGCTGAGTTGCTGACAGCACTTGGAAGTATGTTTCTCAGCAAGCAATTTATGCTACAACCCTGCCGTGTTTGGCTGCCATTAGGCAGTCAGTCCCCAGGTTTGAAAGAGGTTCATTCCAGTCCCTCGAGTGGGTCGCCTTGTTATTGGGGTCCCACCTTGCATCACCTTTTGACTCTAAATGCAACAGACTCTAAATACAGCAGCGTAAAGATACCCGAAATAATGAGCTATAGCGCGATCTCTGCGCTCACGCTATGCATATAGTTGCAAGTCTCTCTCTCTCTGTTTAAGTAGACGTCTTAGAAGCCCTTATTAAAAAGGCAATCGAGGCATTTATGTATTTTGTTCTGTATTTTAAGGGAGGCCCGTGTGTTGCAAAACTGGCTTGCTGGCAGCAAGCTGACAGGTCATTACTTTGCATCCTCCAAATTCTATGTGCCGATAAGAAAACGGCACCAATTTGATGTTTTATCAGTTTCCCGGATGGAAGGGGGAATTATGCAGGCCTAGATAACGATTCTAACCACTTTGCCATAGATTAGAGTTTCGCTTTTTGGGTGGAGGGATCGTTATAACCACAGTATGCGTGTATGCATCCACCGTAGCAAACTTTCTTCCCCTTGCTCACTGCCAACACTAAAAAGCAGACAAAGAATGTTATTTTGAAAGAGGAAGAGCAAAAGGCTAAAGTATGGGGACAAAAATTAGGGGTACTGCAGGACGCTGAGCAAAATCAAGCTGTAACACTCATTGTTCCAGCTTACAGTCTAAAGGTACATGAGTAGGGTTGCCATATTTCAAAAAGTGAAAATCCGGATGCAGAAGTTGGGGGTTGTTGTTGTTGTTTGGCAAAGTTGTTGAGCAAAATCTCAAAAAAAAGAAGAAGAGAGAACTTTTGAGCTATTTTTAATGAGATTTGCCAAAACCTACACTACCGACATGGGCTGCCATACATCCGGATTTTCCTGGACATTTCAGCGATTTCTGCCTGGATGCTGTTTAGGAGGGCTGAATACTGGCTATGTCCGTATGGCAACCCAATACATGAGGCTACCACCTTGCTGAAGCTAAGCAGGTCTGGGCCTGGTCAGTAACTGGATGGGTGACCGTGCTGGGAACACATATATACCACCTTGGACTCCATGGCGGAAATGGGTGGGATATAAATTGTTATTGTTACTGGCATCCGTCTGCCTCAAAGGACAATGGAGTGTGCCTTGGGGGGTGAACTCAAACTGCAGCATCAAAGTGACCTCTCTGGGGTGCAAGCCTGGACAGTGTGTAGCGAAGTCCTGGGCTGGCCAGATGACAAGACCCTGTTGTAAACAAAAATCTGGCATTTTTCCCTTATGGGGTATCCAAGAGCCCATACAGAGTCCTTATGTAGGTTCCTTATTGGTAGGAGAAAATAACAGAGGCCAACCAGAGAATATTGAGAAGCAAAGCAGCTAGTAAGCCTGATCTTTATTGATCTGTTGCAACAGGGTGCTCCCCCCACACACAGGAGGGAGGAGGAACCCAGAACAATGGCGCGAAAGGCCTTATAAAGACATTTTAAATTCCCTGCCCTGGAGCTCAAGACCACCCCTCCATACATCATACATACATCACAGAAGGGGTATAACCCAAGACCACCACACACACACACACACACCCCGATACATCATACATCACAGAAAGGGAGGTTTACAGCAGAAATCTGAGTGGTTTGTTTACCTCCTGTCTGCCAGGTTACCTGTTTAATGGTCACTTGATTGGATTGCCTGGGAAGCCAGTCTTTTGTAATGATAAATACTTAGTTCCTGAGCCAGGTCACAGCCTCACTCCCTATTCATATCTTACATGTGCCCTTAAGACGGGATTTGTGAAGGAAAAGACAATGGGGAGGCTTTTCCATTTTCCTTTGACCTTGCAGAGAAAACATTTGCTCAGTTTGGGAATCAAAATGGTTTCAGGTCGGTCTTCCTGCGCTGATCTATGTACGTGCTAGGTTGGTACACTTATGAACATTTAACAGATATGTAAGACCTCAAAAATCCTATCACAGCCCCCCTCTCGGTCTTGCTGATGTGGTCCAAAGGAAAGCAGAGCAAGATGCTTGGCATCATCTTGGCTGCAGGAGTTGCTGGAAAGAGGTGCTGAGCCGAGGAGGCGCCAAACTGAGAAAATCCATAATTAAAGAAGATCTATTTGGGAGGGCCTTTGTTGGCAAGGTGATGTCTCTAATTTTTAAGACAGCATCTTAAAAAGCAGAGACATCACCTTGCCAACAAAGGTCCGTATAGTCAAAGCTCTGGTTTTCCCAGTAGTGATGTATGGAAGTGAGAGCTGGACCATAAAGAAGGCTGATCGCCAAAGAATTGATGCTTTTGAATTATGGTGCTGGAGGAGACTCTTGAGAGTCCCATGGACTGCAAGAAGATCAAACCTCTCCATTCTGAAGGAAATCAGCCCTGAGTGCTCACTGGAAGGACAGATCCTGAAGCTGAGGCTCCAATACTTTGGCCACCTCATGAGAAGAGAAGACTCCCTGGAAAAGACCCTGATGTTGGGAAAGATGGAGGGCACAAGGAGAAGGGGACGACAGAGAATGAGATGGTTGGACAGTGTTCTCGAAGCTACCAGCATGAGTTTGACCCAACTGCGGGAGGCAGTGGAAGACAGGAGTGCCTGGCGTGCTCTGGTCCATGGGGTCACGAAGAGTCGGACACGACTAAATGACTAAACAACAACAACATTTGGGAGGGGGGCAAATGTTGGCCCCGCTCAGGGTGCCATATTACCAAAGATTGCCAAAGTCCAGCCTGATGCCTTGTTTTCCCTATTTCTGCTTAATTTGCTTCTTCCCGTAACTTTCTAGAAACGGAATGCAAGTTGTATTGTTTGTGTACAGGTGACTGGCTTTATTTTCAATGTTTCTTTGCAAAGCAACAAAAATAAATATTATTTGCAGCTCTCTCCTTCTTGAGCATGTCTGCTCAGAGGTAAATCCCACTTACTTTAACTTTCTTTGGAAATAAGCGTGTGCCCTTAAGTCATGCCAAGTCTTGGCTCTGATTTCTCAGAAGCAGCCAACTTTAACTAGCTCATTGATGGGAGTAAAAGAGGAATTTGCTATATACTCACTGTTTGTCTCGCCTCTGTGTCAAACTTCAGAAAGGCATTTCCGCCCGTGGTACTCTGATCGCTTCCTAAAGGAAGAAAGTTCAAAAAGAATAATATTGGAGATAATGATCATGTCCTTGTTCACACAGGTAAGTGGTAGACGCCCTTATTTCAAACTAGCAGAGGTTTCCGAGCACCGTAGCCTTGAGAGGGGGACAGCCTCCCCCAACCTGGTGCCCCCTCCAAATGTTTGGACTACAATTTCCTTTGGTCCAAAATCTCTGGAAGGAGCCAAATTGAGGAAGGCTGCTGTAGAATATGGTAGCACCTGTTCCCCTCCCCCAATGACAAGTTGACACTTGGCAGGGAAATTGTGCAAGGGGGAAAAATAACCTTCCTCTGCCACATTCCCATCTAGATAGGCAGCCCCCACCCCAGCTGATTTTTATAAACAGGGGAAATGGCTATTGTAGGTGCATTTTGGAATCACAAGCTAAGAGTCACAGCTTTTCCTAGCTTGGGCCATGTTGATCACTGGGACAAGACGGTTTGATCGTATTACACCGATCCTGGCCCAACTGCACTAGCTTCTGGGCCCAGTTCAAAGTTCTGGTTTTGACCTATAAAGCTTTAAACGGTTCAGGACCACAATGTCTCAAGGACCGCCTCTCCCCATCAAAATCAACCCAGACTCCGTGTTCATCGTCTGAGGCCCTCCTTCATGTGCCTCTTCCACATGAGGTCTGGAGCGTGGCAACATGGGAACGGGGCCTTTTCTGCAGTGGCTCCCCACTTGTGAAATGCTCTCCCCAGAGAGATTCGCCTGGTGCCTTCATTATATATCTTTAGACAACAGGCAAAAACATTCCTCTTCAACCAGGCCTTTGGCTGATTAATATTATACAGTGGTACCTCGGGTTGAGAACTTAATTCGTTCTGGAGGTCTGTTCTTAACCTGAGGTACCACTTTAGCTAATGGGACCTCCCGCTGCTGCCAGAGCACGATTTCTGTTCTCATCCTGAAGCAAAGTTCTTAACCCGAGGTACTATTTCTGGGTTAGCGGAGTCTGTAACCTAAAGCATCTGTAACCTGAAGCGTCTGTAACCCGAGGTACCACTGTACAGCCTTTTAAATGTATTTGCAGGAAGGGGGTGTTATTGTTTTGTTGTTTCTGTCTTAGCTATTTATTTGTGCTTTTGTCTTGTATTTTTATCTTATGAACTGCCCTTTTGATAAAGGGAAGCATAAAAGTAAAGGGTAAAGGGACCCCTGACCATTGGGACCAGTCATGGCCGACTCTGGGGTTGCGGCGCTCATCTCACTTTATTGGCCGAGGGAGCCGGCGTACAGCTTCCAGGTCATGTGGCCAGCATGACTAAGCCGCTTCTGATGAACCAGAGCAGTGCACGGAAATGCCGTTTACCTTCCCGCCAGAGGGGTACCTATTTATCTACTTGCACTTTGACGTGCTTTCGAACTGCTAGGTGGGCAGGAGCTGGGAGCTCACCCCATCATGGGGATTCAAACCGCCGACCTTTTGATCAGCAAGTCCTAGGCTCTGTGGTTTAACCCACAGCGCCACCCGCGTCCCTTAAAAGGGAAGCATCTAAATCTAATAAATAAAAATAAAATAAACTTGGGGCCCTCCATAATTTATTAGGCTACAACTCCCACTATCCCTTGCTGCCTTGACTGTGTTAGATTGTACAGGCTCCTCAGAGCAAGGCACCTGTCTTTGGGTTGTGATTCTGGTTGCAGCTGGCGGAGCTTGTGGTCCAAAACAACTGAAGGCCCTCAGGTTGGGGAATGCTGCACAATTGCAGTGAATACTGTTGGGAAATGTTCTTCATTCCCCACTTTGGCTCCTTTTACTAAGAAGCTGGTTCTCTCGTCAGAGTTGACCCAAGCAGAAATAACAGGAAAGAAACAAAAAAAGCATAATCCTTTATATTTACAGGTGTCCACGCACTCTTGAAATTTCATTCCTGGCAGATAGGCAATGAGCATGGACCCTTCAAGCCTCGACGGTTGCAAAGGGATTCATCCTGCACGGCTAGAAAGGGTGAACAGCCACTATCCGTGGTCTGAACACCCCTTTCTACGTTGGAACGGACAGGATGTAATTGGCAGCCTTGTTCAAATATCCATTTGAACATATGGACTGCCTGTGTTAATGGATACATTTAAGCCAGGACCGACAGAATGTTTTCATGGTGAGTACCAGATGCAGATATTTATTTCCCTTTCCTCTGCTGTGGCTGCAAAAATAATTGTTTTTTAACGCGTGCCCCCACTGCTTTGCAGTTGCTGTATTTCCAAAACCATCTCCCCCCCCCCCATGACAGGTGCACCCCTTTGGGAAGCAGTGGTGTTAAAAAAAAACCACTAATAAGGAAATCGAGATGCAGTCGACAATCCCAGGAGGCAAGCTGTGCCGGGCAAGGCACGCGACGGTTTGCAGAACGCTCGTCAATATCCTTTAATTCAGAGCGCAGGCACAGGCTTGCACTAAGGTCAGCAACAAGCGCCATCCATCGCCCCACTCTCCCTTCCCCCAAAGCTGCTAACGATTCCTTCTGCTGCGGAGACCCTTAACAGCATCTGACCTCCTGCCCTTTAGCCTGTCGCTTCTCCTTCGTTGCCGCGCCAGCCGAGATCATTAGGCTGATGTGCAACGGCTGCGCTCAAAGCTAATGGTTTGGTCCCCGGCCACAAAGCTGATAAACACCAGCAAGCCATCAACAAGAAGGGAACGGGGAATGCTTCGCGCAGCCGGCTCAAAAAGCGGTCTTACAGGAAGTCCCGATTCCGTACAAGGGGTGGGAAAGCTCAGACCTCTCTATTAGGCCAGGGGGATTCTCCCCACACCATCCGCCAGCCATCCCCAAACCAATCCTCTCTCTCTCCGGGACATGACCTACATCGGCTTTCCTTTGCACCCTCTTTTGGTGTTTTGGCCTGGCTGGAATGTGTCCTCAAATGCTGATATCGTGGACTGGTTGGACGCAGAAGAATGGTGGGCGTAATAATAATAATTTATTATTTATACCCCGCCCATCTGGCTGGGTTTCCCCAGCCACTCTGGGCGGCTGCCAACAAAACACTAAAGTACAATAACCTATTAAACATTAAAAGCTTCCCTAAACAGGGCTGCCTTCAGATGTCTTCTAAAAGTTTGGTAGTTATTTTTCTCTTTGACATCTGGTGGAAGGGCGTTCCACAGGGCGGGTGCCACTACCGAGAAGGCCCTCTGCCTGGTTCCCTGAACTTGGCTTCTCGTAGCAAGAAACCGGTTAGGGAATCACCAAGAAGGCTCAGAGCCCAGGAAGTGGTGGTGAGACGACAGTGAGTGGTCAGAGGGAAAAGGCTGGAGGAAGAGGTGTGGGAAGCTGAAGGAATAACAGGGCTTCATTTTCATTTTTTATTTGTACGCCGCCTTTCCACAGTTAAAAAAACAATGCTCAAGGCGGCTTACAGCATGACAAGATTTACATAACTACAAAAGTCATAAACAATAAATAAACCAAATCCAAAAATGTTAAGTTGTGGGTGAACATATCAGACGACACTGCGATTCTTCAAACAACTCTTGTTTATTCACAGGCCAGGACAGAACTGAACTGAAGGGTTCAGTCAGCCTGCTTATATAGAGCTCCAGTACAACGTAACTGTAGCAACTTTCTAAAACTATCCAATCACTGAACGTCACTTTCGATCCCTTATTTGCATAACTATCTACAGTATCCCCCTGCTGGCCCAGGGTGAGAACTTCAGTACATAACAAAAAAAATACACAACCACATGGGAAGCAATTTCCACATAAATCAAAATCTAAAACTAAGAATACAGCATTAATATCACAGTTTCTTCGTGAGCTGGGAGAAGTCCAGAATCAGAGGCAGAAATGCCATTTTGACAACACAGCAATCGCCACCTGCATGAGTTAACCCCCATCCCATTCCCATTCTGAAGCAGAGCCAGCCGCACAAATGCAGATCTGAATCACCACCATGCGCCGCGTGTGCAAATAGCATTATTGCGCAAAGAAAGCTTTCATCATTCATTAAGAAGCCACAGATTTGCTGATAACATTTACACCCTTGCAGCAAGTTCGGGAGACTTACCCGCAACCTCACACCTGGGCTGTGTGTGGAAGAACCACTGCTATTCATGACATGCCAAGCCTCAACATTACCTGCAGGCTCATGGCTATGGGATCCCAGGAGCCTCGCCCACTTGCCCTGAAATCTCCATTTTAGCTGCTCTCCAACCAGCTGGTTAATAAAGAGCTGCAGAGCTTATTATGGGGAAGGGCTGTAGCTTAGTGGAAGCACACTTGCTTTGCATGCACAAGGTCCCAAGTTAAATCTCCGGCATCTCCAGATAGGGCTGGAAAGGACCCCGGCTGAAATCCCAGGGAGAAACTGTGCAGACAGTACCAAAGCAGATGAGCCAATGGTCTGATTCAGCACCTTCCTATGTTCTGATATTGATTATTGAGGGGAAGTGTGTGGAACAGGTCTTGGTGTTTCAATTTCTGGGAATGGAGTTGAGAGATGACCTAACCTGGGGAGAAAACAGCATAGACCTGATGAAGAGAGCACAGCAGAGGTTATATTTTCTGAGAATCCTCCTGAAAAACAATCTCTCAAAGGACCTGTTGATGGCATTTTACCATTGTACTGTGGAGAGTGTATTAACATATGGTCTGTGTGTGTGGTTTGGGAGCTGCACGGTCAGGGGGGAAAACAATGCTGTCCAGGGTTGTAAAGACTGCAGAAAGAATAAATGGGTGCACTCTTCCCACCTTGGATCAAATCTATGCTTCCAGGTGCCATAAGAAAGCTGCAGAGATAGTGCAGGATAGTGCGCACCCCGGAAATGATCTCTTTCAGCTTCTGCCTTCTGGAAGAAGGTACAGGGTTATAAAGACTAGGACTAGCCGCCTGAGAAACAGTTTTTATCCAAATGCGATTTTGGTTTTAAACACAGTGTAAGGTAGTCTTTAAGGGACGCGGGTGGCGCTGTGGGTTAAACCACAGAGGCTAGCACTTGCCAATCAGAAGGTCAGCGGTTTGAATCCCTGCGATGGGGTGAGCTCCCATTGCTTGGTCCCTGCTTCTGCCAACCTAGCAGTTCGAAAGCACGTCAAAGTGCAAGTAGAGAAATAGGTACCGCTCTGTCGGGAAGGTAAACGGCTGGTTCGCCAGAAGTGGCTTAGTCATGCTGGCCACATGACCCGGAAGCTGTATGCCTGTTCCCTTGGCCAATAAAGCGAGATGAGCGCTGCAACCCCAGAGTCGGTCACGACTGGACCTAATGGTCAGGGGTCCCTTTACCTTTACCTTTAAGGTAGTCTTTATGTGAGTATATTGTATTCAGTTATGGGGTATCAGAGTTTTTAGGAGGTTAACCAGGCTGGGATAGCTGGGATAACAGGCTTGCTGGTTTTTGAATGTCTGATGTAGATTTTTTCAATTTCGTTGTTCTGTACGTGACAATGACAGTAAAGATTATCGTACCGTATCGTATTAAAAATTGAGATTTGGAGGCTGCTAGACTAGCGATACAATCTTGAGAAAACAAGAGGAGGAAGAGATTTTTGATGCTCCTCCAGCCTGACTGTCCTAGTTCACTCAGATTACAGGGCTTCTCTATGCGCCTGTGAACATCATCTGTTGGAGATGGGAACACTGGATGCAAGAAGCTGTCTTACACCAGGTCAGACTATTAGTCAATCTGACTAGGAAGGAAGGTAGCTCAGTGGTCCAGCCTGGGAGAGACTCCCTGTTTGAAAACCCTGGAGATCAGCTGCCAGTCAAGGTAGACATTGCTGAACTAGATGGACCAAAGGTCTGACTTGGCGGCTTCCTACTCCTTCTGTCAGGGACTGTCAGGACTCTGACAATTGTGGGGGGAAAGAGAGGCTGGAGTCTGACTCAGGAGAGGGGGCCAGTGATTTGTGGGGAACTGTACCAGCCAGGAGGCAAGAGTTGGAGACAGGGGAAGCTTCAGAGCTGGAGGGTGTGGGGCACAGGATGAGCCAGAAGAAGAAAAGGAAGAGGCAGATCAGGCAAGTGCTTCCCCACCCTCTCCTGAACCAATGTCTTCCAGAACCAGGATGTCAGGAGTGCGTGCAGGAGCCAGGCCCTGTGACCAATAGGACTCTGCAGGACTGGGGCCTTCCTAAGTTTGTTCTGAAGAGAGAAGGCGCGGCCACACAGGTGAGGCCGATTGGTAACTCACAGCACCTGTGAGCCAGGAAGGGATATAAGGTCAGCATTTTCCCTTCAGCTCTTTGCCACAGCAACACGTTCCCTGCCTTGCTGCATTTGACTCCTTGGACCCCTGACTTCGTGACTCCTTGCTTCTTGATCCTTGGACCCCTGACTTCGTGGCTCCTTGCTTCTTGATCCTCGGACCCCTGACTTCGTGGCTCCTTGCTTCTTGATCCTCGGACCCCTGACTTCGTGGCTCCTTGCTTCTTGATCCTCGGACCCCTGACTTCGTGGCTCCTTGCTTCTTGACCCTTCAACCCCTGACTTCGTGACTCCTTGCTTCTTGATCCTTGGACCCCGGCCTTCGTGGCTCCTTGCTTCTTGACCCTTCAACCCCTGACTTCGTGACTCCTTGCTTCTTGATCCTCGGACCCCTGACTTCGTGACTCCTTGCTTCTTGCTTCTTGATACTTGGACCCCTGACTTCATGACTCCTGGCTCTCTGACCCTCGGACTCTTGGCTTTCTGACTCCTGGCTTCTGGACTCCCGTTCTTGCTCCCACCCTCTTGCCCCTGGTCCCGACATCCCCAGCTGGGACTTCGATTGCCCTTGAACCAGACTGTGACACAGGAGGGGACTGAAAAGGGATGAGCGAAGGAAGTTTCCATGCAGGTGTAGTCTCTGCTTGCGAGTGTGCAGCCCATAAACTAGTGGAGAGGAAGTGGTCCCCTGTTGCTGCAACAGCTCCATAGAGCGCAGACCTGGGAACAGCTGCCTAGATGCTAGACAGGTGTGTGTGGGTATCTAGAGCTGCAGAAGCGACTGTGTTATCTTTGACAGTAAAGAGTTAACTCTCTGCTGTATGCATTCCTTTGGCTGGGAAGCGCCCTTGGCACCTACTGGCTGTCTAGGGCAGGGCCGACAATGCAACACCCACAAATACATATGTGACTGCAGGGTCCCCTCCCACCGCTGAAGTTAGCTCTGAAAGAAGCATTCTATTGTAGTCAGTCTGTGAGTGAATGGTGTCCGTGACAGTTTCTCCAGCTTGCAAATGTGCCCTCCTGCCCAGAAAAAGCCCGCTAGTGATCTAGAGCAGTAGTCAGCAAACTTTTTCAGCAGGGGGCCAGTCCACTGTCCCTCAGACGTTGTGGGGGGCCGGACTATATTTTGAAGAAGACAAAATGAACAAATTCCTATGCCCCACAAATAACCCGGAGATGCATTTTAAATAAAAGGGCACACTCTGCTCATGTAAAAACACACTGATTCCCGGACCGTCCACGGGCCAGATTTAGAAGGAGATTGGGCCGGATCCAGCCCCCAGGCCTTAGTTTGCCTACCCATGATCTAGAGTCTGTGTCTTTTCAACAGCCTGCTACTCCATTTGTTTAATTTGAGATGCAGGAGACTGAACTCGAGACATTCTGCATGCAAAGCACCACCGCTGAGCACCTGAGACCCATGGCATCTGGGTAGCCCCTCTTAAACAGAGGATGCTGGACTAGATGGATGATGGGCCTGATCCAGCAGGGCTCTTGGGGGGCTCTTATGGAGTCTCATTCCCAAGCAGCTTGACTGAGAATAATCTCCTCCACCCTCCTCCATCCCAGGCTGAAGAAGTTGGTCATCCTTCTTCTGAAGGACACTGTTGTTTTTACTCATACTATCAACAGGATGGACTCTGAGAAACCCCAAGAACATCAATCAACCCTTTCCAGCTTGGAGGAGCAGATTGGAGAAAGCAAAAAAACCCACACCTCAGGATCCTACGTGGCTGTCTAATTCAAATTGCTCTACGGCCGGTCTAATTTCTCCCCATCGACTTGAGGAACAAAAACTTATATTCACCACAAGACTATCGCTGTGTTTCTCCCCCACCCACCTTCCAGATCCAGATGCAGGTTTTCTTCCTTTTTCTTTTAAGTCTCTACATTCATTATTTGAAAACTGACTGATCTTCTTTTTGGAGAGCTGCGCACTTGTTTGTATAATAAAATGACGGGGCAGATATACAGATTTTCCACCAATTCATCCCCCCTCCTTTTGAAAAGAAATCTATTCATTTGAACAAACGCCAGATAAAACCTTTTGTGCTCGGTTTTGTTCCGTCAGATAGCCGTCTCCTCCTTCTTTTCCTGCCTCCACCCTTCTCTCCTTCTATTTCTGCGTGCTGATAACGAATTTTCGCCGAACGAGCCCTAATCCAGACGAGTGACTGCTTTATCAGTAGCTATAACTTTGCGTTTTTAATTTCTCCCGGTAACTGGGAATTGCTTGCCGCTATCTACATCTCAAAATACCTCAAATGTGGGGTGTGGATTCCCCACAGCCACCAGCTTCACTTTTCCTATCGCTGCCGAATTATGGTTGGGCCATTATTTGATAGCACACATCAAGTATGCTCCTTCTAACTACCTTTATATATGGTTGTGCCTTTTGAAAGAAATTTGTCCTAACAGCTGGTTTTGCTCAAAGACTGGGAAGGGATGAGAGATGGTGACAACAAATAATCATTAACTATAACACTGTCTCCTGCCAACCTAGCAGTTCGAAAGCATGTCAAAGTGTAAGTAGATAAATAGGTACCGCTCCGGCAGGAAGGTAAACGGTGTTTCCGTGCGCTGCTCTGGTTCACCAGAAGCAGCTTAGTCTTGCTGGCCACATGACCCAGAAGCTGTACGCCGGCTCCCTCGGCCAATAAAGTGAGATGAGCGCTGCAACCCCAGAGTCGGCCACGACTGGACCTAATGGTCAGGGGTCCCTTTACCTTTACCTATAACGCTGTCAGCCACCAAAACCCAACTGCATCTGTTACAATCCCTTGATTTATATTTCCTGAACTGGTAATCAGGGGCCAATGAACCTGGTGATAGCAAGCAGCAGTTCAACTGCACCAGGACTTGTGGAACTGGAACCATGACTCCCATGAGTATCCCTTGAGCTTGAGGAGCCAAGCATATCTCGCACAACAACTACCTGGGGAGTGAATCAGATGGGAGAACATAGAGAATGTCCATCTTCTGGCTGAGATGACTGGCAGAATCTGGGACCACGGAAGAGAGACAGTGGATGAAGATTGGAAGAAATTTAAAGCTTATCTTAAAAACTATTATAAAATTAATAAATGCTAAAATGTCAAGGGTAATGTAAAAAATCTAGATTCCAGCTGTAAATGATTGGGTAAAATAAGAAGGAAAGGGAAAAAGTTTAAAAGTTAATAGAAGTGAGGGGTTGCTGGAAAAAATTACTAATTAGAGATGCAGAAAAGGGAGGCATGGGGAAGTCGGTGAAAGAGGGTTAATGAAAAAAAGGGTATGGAATTATACGTGTTTTATATGTTTGTTTGTTTATGTATTGTCTTGTGTATTGTTTAAAATGTATGTTGGAAAATTAATAAAAATTTATTTTTTAAAAAAAGAGAATGTCCATCTTCAGGCCACTAGACTCCCTATAAGAGACTGTGCCCACAGAGGAAGCAGAGCATGAGAGGGGTGACTTCAAAGGCCTTGGTTCGCCTTGGAGAAAGTGGCTCACAAGGAGCTCTCCTTGGTCCTACAAGAACCAACCTCCCTTGCTCCACAAGACCAGAGCGAGGCAGTCCAGGTTTAACTACAAGCTCAGACACCATGGCAAGCTGTGCTTAAGCAAAAAAAAGATGCAAGAGCTTCTGAATTCCAGCTCACAGTAGGGCTGGGCGATATATCATCCAAAACTGGTTTCAAGTCCATATCACGATATGGGTTTCATAATTTTTGACCTGGCGCTAAATTGCGATTCATGATATATGTGTGTGTACTCTGCAAAAATCACAATGTAGGGAAAAACCGTGAAGCCAACCAGTGTCTCTATGTGGCTCCATCCTTCCTTAAGACATCATGATATATCAGTATATCGCAATGTTTAGCTGCTGATATATTGTGTTGTTGGAAACTAGTTATCGCCCAGCCCTACCTCACAGCTGAACTGAAGAGAGAAGGAATGTCTTTTTACTTCTCTGAGTTACTGAGGTCCAATGTGAGCATCAGGAAGATAAGAATCTGCCTTAGGCCACATCAGACCATTGGTCCATCTAGCCCAGTACTGGCAGCACTGATTGGCAGCAGCTCTCCAGCGTTTCAGACAGAGACCTCTCCCACCCCGACCTGGAGATGCTGCAGAATGAACCATGGGATCATCTGGAAGCAAACCAGATGCTCTGCGACTGAGCTGCTGCCCTTCCCCAAAGCTCACTGAGGCTTCTTCCTGTAATCCTGAACTATGGTTTGTCATTTGTCTGAACTAGCCCACCAACTCCTCCAGGAGGTGCTTGCTAGGAAATGTGCATCATCTAATAGCTAAGGCCCAGGGGCAGCTTCGAATAAAAGGACACTGTGGTTTTATTGCGGTGCTGAAACAACTTTCCGACGCTCACCCTGCTCCACCCAGTTTTACAAGCACCCTTGGAGCAAAGAGCTGGATCAAAACGCCCTGAGCTTTCCAATCCAAAACAGAACCATTTCTCTCCCAGTGTGAGCACCGGAGGTGAAAGAGCAGGGAGGGGGACATACCACCCTATTCTGCAGTTTTTCAGACCTTCTCCATCCAGCAGCCTACAACCCCTGGAGCACTTTTGCAGCTGTTCCCTTTTTTTAAAAAAAATACCTGCAGGTTTTATTTCCATACGGCAAAGGGTGGTTGTATAAACTAATACAGTGGTACCTTGGGTTACATATGCTTCAGGTTACAGACACTTCAGGTTACAGATTCTGCTAAAGAAATAGTACCTTGGGTTAAGAACCTTGCTTCGGGATGAGAACAGAAATCACGTGGCGGTGGCAGGATGCTCCATTAGCTAAAGTGGTGCTTCAGGTTAAGAAGAGTTTCAGGTTAAGAACGGACCTCCAGAACGAATTAAGTTCTTAACCCGAGGTACCACTGTATAAACATACGTGCAGCTGTTTTAGAAAGCCCAACCATCAGGCCCCCTGAGACACGAAGGAGGGCCAGTGCAGGTTGCAGATTCAGCATTTGAACTGCTAGTAGCTGATCCAGTTTTTGAGTCAGATTCACAACACAGGTGAGTGGTGAAAAATTCACTGACTCCTGCCATGTCTGTCTCTCTTCGCTCTTCTTCCATGCCATGTCTTAGAAGAAGAAGAGTTTGGATTTGATATCCCGCTTTATCACTACCCTAAGGAGTCTGAAAGCAGCTATCATTCTTCTTTCCCTTCCTCCCCCACAACAAACACCCTGTGAGGTGAGTGAGGCTGAGAGACTTCAGAGAAGTGTGACTAGCCCAAGGTCACCCCGCAGCTGCAGGTGGTGGAGCGGGGAAGCGAACCCGGTTCACCAGATTACGAGTCCGCCGCTCTTAACCACTATACCACGCTGGCTGTAAGGTACCAGCTGCCTCTGGACCAGTTGTTGTCAGGTTGTAACAATGGCATGGGAGGAACCAAAGATTAACATGCCCAGCAATAATTTTATTCTCTGGGTCTGTTGACTTGGAGCAAGCAGCACCTCGGAAAAATCACAGATCACCTGCTTTTACTGACAATACCTCCAGAACGAATTAAGTTCTTAACCCGAGGTACCACTGTACACTTGAAGCACAACTGAAGCAAGAATTCTGGGCACCATAATTTGTTAAGGGTTGCTGGGAATCATAACTCTGCAAGGGTTAAACCAGAATTATTGTGTGGGGGGGTGTGCATTGAATGTGCTTTAAAGGCATAGTGTGTACACAGCCAAAGACTGGCTATAATCTAACCTCCAGAAAAGCTTTGTGGCAGCAAACCAGGACGAGCGCCCAATAAACAGCTCGTCTGGTGGAGCCCCTAGATGAACGAGCCAAACAGGCTTCACCACGACCGTCTGTTCTGGGAAATGTCTTTAGCTGGTCAGAAGATGTTTGCAGCCGGAAGCTGCCAAACAGCCTCCTCTCTCTGCACAGCCCATCTCGCCCTCCGCCCTGCTTGGCACTTGGCAGGCAGGGAAGGGCACCGCACGCAGCTCTCCAGCCAACACCCCGCCCTGAGAACGGGGCCTCGCCCAGGCCCCGAGCCCTTCCCCATGAAAGGGCGAATTCCTGGATGGGCCCCAGCTGTCAGCTCCCACCCTCAGTGGCTGACAGATTTGCATGAGTCCTAAAGGGTGGGGCAGGTGCTTTTCCTCCTCAGCAGGGTGCTGCAGCTTTAACCCTCATCCGTCCAGGGTCAGCAAGGACTCTCCTGCCCTTGTGGCGGAGGCAGCAAGCCCGTGTCGAAGGGCCATGCTCTGTTCCAGATAGCACACCTTTGTAAAACGGGAGGAGGAGGAGAACGAGACGCAAGTCCAGCATTGGAAATGGCAGCATGGCAGACGCTGCCATGCAGACTGAGATCCCCTTGGCTGCAAACCCAGATGCTGTCATTCTCCAACGGAGGAAATATCAACTGCAGTGTGAAATGCCTGGCCAGGAAGTTCGATTCTATTCACTCTGGCTTGAATCATGATGGTGATTTCCTGTCCTGTGACAGCAATCAGCTTCTGCCGTCTATGCTCGGCAGTCTATGGTCTAGGTTGGATTAACCCAGGTCCTGAAAGACCTACATTGGCTCCCAGTACATTTCCCAGTGTTGGTGCTGACCTTTAAAGCCCTAAACGGCCTCGGTCCTGTATACCTGAAGGAGCATCTCCACCCCATCATTTTCCCCGGACGCTGAGGTCCAGTGCCAAGGGCCTTCTCGCGGTTCCCTCACTGAGAGGATACAGGGAACCAAGCAGAGGGCCTTCTTGGTAGTGCCACCCGCCCTTTGGAACACCCTCCCATCAGATATCAAGGAAATAAACAACTATCTGACTTTTTGAGGACATCAGAAGGCAGCCCTGTTTAGGGAAGTTTTTAATGTTTGATGTTTTATCATGTTTTTAATATTCTGTTGGGAGCCGCCCAGAGTGGCTGGGGAAACCCAGCCAGACGGGTGGGATATAAATTATTATTATTATTATTATTATTATTATTATTATTATTACTGCACAATGTTATACATCGGGCTGCCTCTGAAGACATTTTGGAAACTTTAGCTAATGCAGAATTAAACGGCCAGGTTGCTTACTGAGGAAAGACTGTCTGAGCATATTACACTGGTCCTGGCCCGACTGCACCAGTTGCCAATTAGTTTCTGGGCCCAATTCAAAGTGCTGGTTGTGACCTATAAAGCCTTACATGACTCAGGATCACAATACCTCAAGGACTGCAATACCTACCTGAGATCATTTTCTGAGGCCCTTCTTCGTGTGCCTCCTCCACGAGAGGTCTGGAGAGTGGCAACACAAAATGGGCCTTCTTTGTGGTGGCTCCCCATTTGTGGAATGCTCTCCTCAGGGAGATTCATCTGGCGCCACCATTATATATATATTGGCGCCAAGCAAAAGCTTTCCTCTTCCCCCAGCCCTTTGGCTAATTAAACAATCTACGGCCTTTCATACTACGCATGGTATTGTTTTGTTTGTCATTATGTGTGGTGTAGTGGTTAGAGCGTTGGACCAGGACCTGGGAGATCAGGGTTCAAATCTCCACTCAGCCATGAAGTTTCTGGGTGACTTTAGGCCAGACACTGTTCCTCAAGTCAAACCTACCTTTCAGGGCTGTTGTGAGGAAAAAACGGGAGGGGCTATGTATGCTAACTTGCGCTCCTAAGAGGAAAGGGCAGATATAAATGTAACAATTAAATATAATTAAATATTGTCTCTCTGTCTTTATGCCTTCATGTGGGTAAAGACAGATGGATGGATGGGCAGACTGACAGCTCTGCCAACTGAGGTTTAGGTACCTGTTGGCTCTTGTCCACAAAAGCTTATACTACAATGGAGCCACTAGTTTTTTAAGTGCCACAAGATTATTTTAACAGACTAAATGGCCCTCTGGAAACAGTTCAGCAAGGAAGTTGCGAAGATGCAACAAGGAATCAAAAGTCTGGAAGAAACTGTTCTGTCCGAGGAAGGGCCCTAGAACGCAGCCTAATTTAGCACATGTGTTTTATTTGTGTTTTGTAAGCAAAGCTAAGGGACACGGGTGGCACTGTGGGTTAAACCACAGAGCTTAGGACTTGCCGATCAGAAGGTCGGTGGTTCGAATCCCCGTGATGGGCTGAGCTCCCGTTGCTCGGTCCCTCCTCCTGCCAACCTAGCAGTTCGAAAGCACGTCAAAGTGCAAGTAGATAAATAGGTACCGCTCTGGCGGGAAGATAAACAGTGTTTCCGTGCGCTGCTCTGGTTCGCCAGAAGTGGCTTAGTCATGCTGGCCACATGAGCCGGAAGCTGTACGCCGACTCCCTTGGCCAATAAAGCGAGATGAGCGCCACAACCCCAGAGTCGGCCACGACTGGACCTAATGGTCAGGGGTCGCTTTACCTTTACCTTTTAAGCAAAACTAAAGAAAAGAAAATGAATCTGGCCAAGCTTGCCTCCTGTTGCATCTACAATTGACTTCGACTCACTCTGACCAATACACTTATGAAATCTTCTTCAGAAGTTTTCCACCTCACATCGAAGGGTTGGGGCCCTGGGCAGTTGCCCAAGGATACCAGGTGCTGATACCTGCCTGGTGCATTAAGATCTGGATATACCTGAATTTGGCCAGTTTGGATCTTTGATTGGCGCCCTTGTGCAGGCCCATGGGAGGAAGGCTGGAAGGTTTGGATCTTCCATGCCTTTTGTGGTTCCAGCCTATGGCCTGCCACCATTTAGGAGTCCAAAGCATGTAAGCACCCAATAATAATAATAATAACAATTAATAAATTTATTTTTTTTATTTATACCCCGCCCTTCCTGGTTCAAAAACTGGGCTCAGGGCGGCTAACAACAAATTTAAAACACTTAATTGTAAAAGCAGCATTAAATACAGTATAAAAACATGAATAACAATAACATTCAAAGTTCAGAAATCAATTTAGGGGAAATCCATCTAATAAGCATTAGATAATCCCCAGGGCTAGCTGGCTGAATTGGTCCTACTTGGGCCAGCGAGGAGGCCAGTGGAGAATTAGCTGTGGGGTCTCAGAGCGGGTGATCTTCATAAAAGGGGAGGGGGTGAAGAGAAGGGAAATAAAAGATCAGGCTGAATTCAAATTAAAGGCCAGGCGGAATAGTTCTGTCTTACAGGCCCGACGGAAAGAGGTTAAATCCTGAAGGGCCCTAGTCTCATGGGACAGAGCATTCCACCAGGTCGGAGCCATCACTGAAAAGGCCCTGGCCCTGGTGGAGCATAGTCTGACTTCCTTAGGACCCGGGACCTCTAAACCATGGTTATTCATGGACCTTAAGGTCCTCTGCGGGGCATACCAGGAAATAAGAAATACCCATAGTGCAGAAATAAACATGGCGGTGCAACGAGCATCTTTTGAAGGTGCCGACTCCCCTTCCAGTTGGCCCTTCCCTCCCCGCTGTGCCTCTGAAAGAAATTCCAATGGGATGGTATTCCGGTAGCTGACATCAGATTAGCGGCATGTTGTTTTGCATGCAAAGGGTGCTGCTGATCAGTCGGGCATGCTAATCTGCACTTGCAGAAGCATTTTGGAGCTGTGTGGCTGCCTCCTTTGCTTGCGCAGAGGTTGAGTGAGTTGCCGTATCTGCGGCTGTCCCCCCCCTCCCCCTCCCCACAGCACTCTACCTGAAAGAGATTTTAAGTGACGGCAAAAGTACCAGAGATTGACTTGTCGGGCTTTGAAATCTCGGCTGCAAAAAGGGAGAATGTGGGGCTGCGGTGGCTTTGCTAATTCTGGCTAATGACTCTCCTCGGCATACTGAATTAGGGAGACAATTGCCTTCTGAAAGTCTGTCAAGAGTTGCATGATAAAATGCACCTTATTGTACTACCAAATGGAGCCGAGTTTGGCCCGACAGGGCACCTCTCATCTCCCGCGCGTTCTTTTCCCAAAGTGCTTCGCAAGGTAATGAGCTGAATACCACGAGTGTAGCCAAGTGCAGTAGTCATTATGAGCTCAACAATAGCTCTCGCACAACCTCGCACGCCGAGAGAGAGGAAACATTGGCCGGAGCATTGTGGGGGACCTGGCAGTTGTGATTGATACATTCCATCAGATCTTTTCGAGACGGCGTTTGAGATGCTCCGGAGGAGTCCTATTGTACAGGCCTCCTTTAATCCAACATCCCCTCCCGGCGAAGACCGAGGGAGGCATGCGGGGCACGGAATACGTCTCGGCTGTCCGAGTGTGGGCATTCGGGTTGACAAATGGACGCACGGCAAATTAATGAGTTATCTACGGCTATCTTTCAAAGGGACGGGAAGAAATAATGACTAGGCAAGGGACTATTATGAAGGGCACCTTACCTGTAGCCAAGTGGCTGAGGTGCCTTTCCAGCTGAATCTTCCTATCTCATACCTGCTGTCCGGCTTATGGGTCTGCTGTGTATATTGGTGCCATGTGGTTGGCAGAGAGACTAAATCTTATTTATCGAGGGCATTCAGCACTATGTAACTGGGCACCTATTAAATGCAAAATGACAGTTCAGACCTGAGGTTTTTTTACCTTCTTGCTTTTGTTTGAAAACAAGTTTTGTACATAGAGTAAAGTACTAGATTGGCCTTCCCCAACACCTATCATTTCCCCCCACCATTTGTTCATGGTGGTGAGGACTGGTGGGAATGAGGGCTTTGAACGGCTTTGAAAGAGGATTGAACAAATAAGATATACTATTCACTGAATTGTAGATTTCAACAGAAGTAGCTCATAAAGTTCAATGAAAAAAGTAGAAGACCCAGTGGATCAGTTCATTCTCTGATCAGTTTATGCATAAGGTCCATATATGTGAAAGTGTCTATTCCACCTGTCTGTTCATAGAGTCCAACAATCCACATGAAAGGTTGTTGCAGTTCCACAGAATCCTTTCACAGAGTCTAAGACAAGGATTTCCGGAATATTAGCCTTGTTTCGCCGTCCTGGGCTTCATCAGTAGTACAAACTCAGTGGTACCTTGGGTTAAGAACTTAATTCGTTCCGGAGGTCTGTTCTTAACCTGAAACTGTTCTTAACCTGAAGTACCACTTTAGCTAATGGGGCCTCCCGCTGCCGCCGCGTGATTTCTGTTTTAAGGAAGGGACCGAGTCAAGAGCATGCAGGCACAATTAAATGGTGTGGGAAGGTACAATAAGCCCACAAACCAGCCAGTACAGCAACAGGTAGCCAACTAAGCTTGCCAAAATAGGCAATCTGCTCCTCTCGTTTGGAAACCTGGGTGCTTGGAGCTAGAGATGTAGCAAAACTGGATCTGGGTTGCTGTGAAACACTATGGTAGGTGGCAGCTGACATGCTGTTTTGCCAAGACAAGACACCCTTGTGACTGCTCCTTCAGCAAATTCACTCATACAGGATACCACTCGCCTGCAATGGCTCACAGTGACCGGAATATCCCCAAACAACTTTTAGAGGTCAACTACCAAAGGACGGACGAGGGTGGCACTGTGGGTTAAACCACAGAGCCTAGGACTTGCCGATCAGAAGGTTGGCGGTTCGAATCCCCGCCACGGGGTGAATTCCCGTTGCTCGATCCCTGCTCCTGCCAACCTAGCAGTTCGAAAGCACGTCAAAGTGCAAGTAGATAAATAGGTACTGCTCTGGCGGGAAGGTAAACGATGTTTCCATGCGCTGCTCTGGTTCGCCAGAAGCGTCTTAGTCATGCTGGCCACATGACCTGGAAGCTGTACACCGGCTCCCTTGGCCAGTAAAGCGAGATGAACGCCGCAACCCCAGAGTCGGCCATGACTGGACCTAATGGTCAGGGGTCCCTTTACTGTTTTACCAAAGAGGAGGAATGGGGCATCAGTATCCCTCCAGAAGCTATTGGGCACCAATGCTCATCAACCTTAAGGGATGTTGTGGGATGAGGTCATTGAAAGGCTGGATAGCACAGCTGGTTAGAGCATGATGCTGATAACGCCAAGGTTGCGGGCTCGATCCCCAAATGGGACAGCTGCATATTCCTGCATAGCAGGGGGTTAGACTAGATGATCCCCAGGATCCCTTCCAATTCTATGATTCTATGAATAGCTAGTGGCTCACAGAACTTCCACATTACCCCATGCCATGGCCAACAATAATCCCCATACTTCAGAGAAAGCAAGATTCTCACAACCTCATCAAAAGTCAAAACCCACCCACGCACCATTTCAGGTACACTCTGAAGAACCACTCTGTCCTCTAGGGAACGACAGAAGATCATTTTTATCCCAACACAAATCATTTTGAACGAGCCAGCCCGCATATGAAATATTTCCTAAGCAAGACGCTACACAGCAAAAGCCCCTGCTCAGATTTTGTCATAACCCAAAATAAACCGAACTTTATAGGTTCTAATTCTGGCCTAATCTTCGCTTGCTATGCTTGTATGGTTTCTAATTATTTTGTCCTCAAGCTCTGTCTTGATGAATGGTTGTACCTTTTCCAATACACAGCGACTTGTAAAGTGCCTTAAAATGACTGATTAGCTCCTTTTGTTAATTTCCAATATAAAGAAATCAGCAGATAGCATCCAAATGTAGTTCCATCAGTTTTTAAATTATCACAATTAGAAGGGAAAAGAAGTGGGTCACAATTTGTACAGAAATTCCCAATCTAGGCACACACAAAAACATTAGATTCCCCCTCCTCTCTCTGAAAAGTTGTTAAAGGCCATAAATCCATTATCCAGATACAGATCACTCAATAATTTAATGTCTTTAGCTTGGCATGCTTCCCAGGACAAATTCCCTTTATCTGCCATTATTTTCAGGTTATAACAAATTGAGGAGTAGTTGGCGGTTTTGAAATCTTGAAGAGATAGAGGCAATCATAAAGAGTTCTGAATACAGCTGCCTCTTTGATGCTGAGAAGAGTTCCATTAGTGAGCAAGGGGGAGAGAAGACCGGAGGGAAGGAGAACAGAAGGTTGAATAGAACTTTTGACATAAATGTCCACGCCCCAATCGTTTTCTAGACTCAGGGGCAACTTTGGTGGAGGAGGGGGAGAATACATTTTCTGTAGCTGAAAAGAAAGAAGGTTCTGACGAAGCATCGGGAAGAACTTTCGGACAGTGAGAGCTGTTCAGCAGTGGAACAGACACCATCAGAAGGTGGTGGACCTCTCCTTCCTTGGAGGTTTCTAAGCAGAGGTTGGAAGGCCAACTGTCACAAATGCTTTAGTTGAGATTCCTGAATTGGACTAGATGCCCTTGAGGTCCCTTCCAACTCTACGAGTCTATGAGGTGCTGGGCCACCAGTTGTCAAGCAGATCTATAATACCATCAACTCACATCACAACGTCAGTTGGAGCCCAGCTAGTCACTTCTTGGGACCAGGCCAATGGAAAAGAAAAAGATGGACATCATTTGCTAGGGGATGGCAGGATCCACATCTCAACTAACGCCCAAGCGTGGAGGCGGAAGGGAACACATAGTGTGCCCAGATGGGATGGGTGGAACAAACTTGAAATGTTTCTGCTGTTTGCTTTAAGTCATTGGGGGAAAAACTCAGTGTGACTGAATAATTCAACGTTATGCTTAGTAGCTGGGCTACACATTACTCTCAGTAGGACTGAAGCAACCATGCTCTGACTCTCTCCTAACAGCCTTGGGAAACTGGAAGGGTGTTCTGTGAAATCATACCAAGAAGGAAGGAGATGCTCTTGGCCAGCCGACTTTTCGGTTCTGTTATCTCACCTAGCAAAGCTTCCCCAGCAGTTGGGAGGGGAGGAGAAAGTACTATCGGACAGCCTAAACCTTGTTAACTAAACAGCTATGTCAGATGTCACAAGGGACCAATGATGTTCCACCTTGCCCTGTAAGTCTGCAGAATATCTCCCAGATCTTCCTTTGGAGCAACTCTACCTTCACTGTGAAGACTAATAAGAGCCCTGCTGGATCAGGCCAATGCCCCATCTAGTCCAGCATCCTGCTCTCACAGTGGCTAACCAGATACCTGTGGAAAACCTGCAAGCAGGACATGAGCACAAGAGCTCTCTTCCCCCTCCTGTGGTTTCCAGCAAACTGGTATTCATAAGCAATACTTCCTCCAGCTGTGGAAACTGACCTGGTACTTGACCAACTACACACCCTTCCTTGCTTGTCCTATGAAATGCTTAGTCCAGAGGTAGCCATCATGGTACCTCTAGTTGCTGCAGACTCCAACACCAACATAAACCACAGCCAGCATGGTCACTCGCCAAGGATTATGGGAGTTGTAGTTCAAAACATCTGTGAAGCATCATATTGGCTATCCTGGGCCTAGCCTGTTGCGACATGTTGCCTGCCTGTGGGCTTGCACCTTCATTGCTCCATGTGCTTGCCAGTCCTGATGGACAACTCTTCACTGAGAGTTACAATCCAGCTATGGAAATTGCACCACCTTGCAGCTAGTTACTACCATCAGCATCAACAGGTAGTGGTTGCCCACCGGTGCAGCTTACAGTCTGGTAGCACATGACTAAGCACAGACTAAATCCCAGCTGATTTCTGCATATGCTCTGTGATGGCATCCATTTCACAAACGAATGCTGTGCAAATGAGCCAATGGTTCATAAGGTCTGCATGCAAAAATGAAAATGTTAAGTACACTTCTGTTGTTGTTGTTTAGTCATTTAGTTGTGTCTGACTCTTTGTGACCCCATGGGCAAGAGCACGCCAGGCACTCCTGTCTTCCACTGTCTCCCGCAGTTTGTCAAACTCATGCTGGTAGCTTTGAGAACACTGTCCACCCATCTCGTCCTCTGTTGTCCCCTTCTCCTTGTGCCCTCCATCTTTCCCAACATCAGGGTCTTTTCCAGGGAGTCTTCTCTTCTCATGAGGTGGCCAAAGTATTGGAGCCTCAGCTTCAGGATCTGTCCTTCCAGTGAGCACTCAGGGCTGATTTCCTTCAGAATGGATAGGTTTGATCTTCTTGCAGTCCATGGGACTCTCAAGAGTCTCCTCCAGCACCATAATTCTTGTAGAAATGTGCAAAAAGTGTTCTTCTGTCAACCAAGGAGGTCCTGAAGCCCAGTGGTGCTAGAGCCTGGGGTGGGGCAAGGAAGCAAAACGTGGGCTTGGAGGTTAAAGGAGACTAATAAAAAAAGAAAGGGTGCCATAGATCTTCCTGTTCATGCACAAGGTTTTCCGGTTCCATAACTGCCACATTCATTCTAAACCAGAGAGGGGGAAGGGGGGGGGGAGAGATTTCCATAAAGCAGAAATTAAGAAGTACAAACTTGGGAATGGCTTTGTTCTCTTGAGGCTTAAAGGGAGTCGAAAGGTCCAAAGCCAGTGCACAAGAATATTAAAGCAAATAAATCAAAAGAGAGAATCGACCTCCTCGGGTGTTTGTAAAAGAAGCTAGAGAAATCCTCCCTTTCTTTCTGCATAACAAGAGGCCATTGCAGAACTAGCGATGGCCCAGAATTTTGGCGTCATTGGATGAAGCCATGACCTGCTCTTTCTCCTAGAAAGGTGACAATCCGTCATTAGGATAAAATGGTGCAAGTAGCACGGGAAAGGACTCAGTTCAAGGTTTCTTGGAATGTTTTGCAGTGGGGTTTTTTAGGATGCTGTATTTTGTCCTTTGTTCGATCTTACGTTTGAGTTGCTTTGTTCCATGGAATAGTGGCATAGGAATATGGGAAATCGTATACCAAGTCAGACCATTGGTCTATATAACTCAGTGGAAGTGGCTCTCCCGGTTTTGGGGAAAGTCTCTCCCAGCCTTACCTGGAGATGCTGGGGATTGAACTTAGAACCTTCTGCATGCAAAGCAGATGCTCTACCACTAAGCTATGACTCATCTCCCAGAGAGAGAGAGAGAGAGAGAGAGAGAGAGAGAGAGAGAGAGAGAGATCCTAAAAACTAATGTTCCATTCCACTCCAAGGGTGGCCCAGAAATTTCGGTTCTTAGAATGCATTAAAAAAAATGATCAACATGCCATTTTAACTAATACATACTAATAAAGGTAAAGGGTTCAGTCGTGGCCGACTCTGGGGTTGCGGCGCTCATCTCGCTTTATTGGCCGAGGGAGCCGGCGTACAGCTTCCGGGTCATGTGGCCAGCATGATTAAGCCGCTTCTGGTGAACCAAAGCAGCGCATGGAAACACCGTTTACCTTCCCACCAGAGTGGTACCTATTTATCTACTTGCACTCTGACATGCTTTCGAACTGCTAGGGGTTGGCAGGAGCAGGGACTGAGCACCGGGAGCTCACCCCATTGCGGGGATTCAAACCGCCAACCTTCTGATCGGCAAGTCCTAGGCTCTGTGGTTTAACCCACAGCGCCACCCATTTCCCAATACATACTAATACATGCAAGCAATTTTCCATTTTTAAATGTCCTTTTTACTACAATATGCATTTTTACGCAGTTTATCCCTAACACATACATTTTGGTAGACACTATTCGGTCAGTGAAGTGCATCAGAAAATTTGGAGAAGTGCAAACTTTGAAGGTTGGCTGTGTTTGGGTTCACCTATTGGTTCAAGAAGTCAGAATCAGGTGGTTCTTCATTAAAATGCAAAACTGAATTCCTCCTCCACACCTAGTGCACACAGAGATGAGAACTTCACCGACGGGAGGCTGCATTTTTTTCCTGCCTCATGGTCATTCTACCTCACCCACGGGTGACGTATGGGAGGCAACTGCGGAGACATTTTTTCACCCTGAGCCATGAAAAACAAGACAGATCTTGAAGCAGGAACTACTGGAAAACAGCAGTCCCAAAGATCAGAAGCCTTGAACCAGCTGGTCTCTGTCTGTCTCCTTCTCTCTTAAAAACCCTGTCTGTGTACTCCAGACACAAAATACTCTCGTCCCTAAGTTGAAAAATGCAGACCAGAAGCTCAGCTCTCAACCAGTTTCTTTCTTCCCTGCCTTCTTGATACGGTGAAGAAATCCTCCGACATTCTCTTGTAATATTCGCTTGCAAAAAGGGAACAAAGGTAGAGGGCCTGTTCCCCTAATCCTTTCCCCTTCCCACCTTCGCCCAGGGGCAGCACTAAGCTGCAAGTTATGACAAATGTTGGGATATAAATGCAGAAGCAAGCGAAGGGAGGGACGGGCAAAGTCCTCCCAGGTTTTGAGCCTTTCTGGGTCGAGCTGTAGCTTGCTAGCCCAATGAAAGGGTTAGGGTTGGCACACGATGTTGGTTTCCTCACTAGAAAGAGAGTACACTGTGTTTTATCCAGGTCTTGATTCACTTAATTCCCACCCACCTCCGAAGCTCTGTGGAAACCTGGGGAGAGTGCCTCTGGAGTAAACACTGAACGGGCCTGTCAGACTCAAGATTCCCAACTGATCCAGCAGGGAATCTGAAGAGGATGTTGGTTCTACTCTCCATATTTCTCATTCCGCCGTAGTTGCCTCACGGCTGGTCCCCCTAGCCAACGTTGAGTTAGGTGACCAGTTCTGAGGCAAGTGCAGTAGAAAGTCAAAAAGACATTGTTGGAGGTGATTGACTATATGGGACTAGCCGAGATGACTGGCAGAATCTGCGACCAAGGAAGAGAAACGGTGGATGAAGATTGGAAGAAATTTAAAGCTTATCTTAAAAATTATTATAAGATTAATGAATGCTAAAAATGTCAAGGGTAATGTAAAAACCTAGATTACAGCTGTAAATGATTGGGTAAAATAAGAAGAAACAGAAAAAAGTTTAAAAATTGGCAGAAGTGAGGGGTTGCTGGAAAAATTATTAACTAGAGATGCAGAAAAGGGAGGCATGGGGAAGTCAGTGAAAGAGGGTAAATGAAAAGAGGGTTATGAACTTATACGTGTTCTATATGCTGTGTTTGTTCATGTATTGTGCTGTGTTTGTTTAAAAATTTATGTTGGAAAACTAATAAAAAAATTTATTAAAAAAAACAAAACAAAAAGACATTGTTGGGTGAGGAACCAGTATATTAGCAAGTGGACTGAATCAGAGTAGGGTTAACCATCGGGAGAAAGAGTCTACAGAGCAAGGACCAAGCCACACTGGGCACCTGCTGTAAAGAAATTCGGGCATTTGTGCTTTTATGAATTCGTCACATTCAACTGCCCCCTCAGCCACTGGCGCTGCTAACACACATCACAGCTGTCCTAAAACTGGTTCACGGATAGGGAGGGACAAGTTTATTCATTTCAGTTTTTCTCAGTTTTCCATTTTCCCTTCTTAGGCTCACGACTCTACCCAGTTTGTGAATTATTATTGTTTTTTAAAGCCCCCAAGAAAACTCACCAGCATCTTAATGCATAATTATCATAATACACCGTAACCGGCCACCCCAATCCCTGCCAAGCCGTACACGGAATTCCAGGGGTCTTGGCTTTGGAGACTGTTGCAGTCTTACGAAATACTATTTGTTCACATTTTTATGCCTGAGTTTAGTTGGAGGGAGTCCAGATCTTACAGCATGGTCATATCTCCCAGCCTACTTTCAGTCAGCCTGCCCAAGCACACCTTGCTAAAAGACACTTTTCCTGTCACCTCACACAGAGAGAGACACTGTCATCTTGGCAACCTCTGTCTGCCCAGACCCAAGGATTCGTCTGAAGATGGCCATCAACACCTTTTGTCATGTTAACGGCTTTGCTCTCCACTAGTCTGCCTAGGCTGGTTTGCAGAAGCCAGCCCAGGGATTCTTTGACTGGCGCAGTTCTGCAGCTTGTATTTTCATTCATATCCCACATAATCAAAATCCTAACATTTATTAATTTATAGGGTTTAGGGTTAACCCACCCCACCCCCGGAAATAAAAACTACAAACAATATACAGGTTTATATTCAATTTTGCCCAACAGACAATTTTTTGCAAAGCAATTTCTCCCACACACTGCAGTTTAGTACATTATTATTATTATTATTATTATTTTACAAATATGTGCACTTTTGTGCAAACTTCACCCTAGTGCTTGCATTTTTTGTATACATTACTTGGCAGCAGAACTGCAAAATTCGGAGCAGTGTGAATGCTGAAGCTTGGCTGTGTTTCAGTTCTTGTATTGTTTCATAAAGTGCAAATCAGGTAGGTCCGCCTTCAAGCATGAACTGAATTGAATTTCTCCCCCACCCCTACAGTCACAGACTGGTCCTGGGAGAATCTGAGAATTGTAATTTCATGGTGAAGGGAAAAACAGCCGGAACCAAGCCAAGAACAGGCCTGGGCTTGTCCATAAGTGATCCAAGCCAATCGGAGACCACAATGTGATGACAGGACTAAGATCAAGCCCAGCCCAGTTAGCAAGGGCAACGCTTCCTGGATTGGTCAGGTGGGTGACCCTAACCAATAGGAGCACATTACCTCTCCTCTAAGCAGTCAAGAGTGTTTGCGAATTGACAAGAAAGGGGATGGGATCCACCGCTTTGCAAGTTTAAGGGAGGTGATCTGTAGCATGATTTGCAGTTCCATTCCTCTCCCTCTTTCGACAAAGCTCTTGCATTAGGGACAAAGGAGAAATTTGATTCAGTTTGGCATTCAAAGTTGCATTCACTAATTTGCACCTTCCGAAACAGACATCCCTCGAAATTTGTACTACTCTGGATTTTGCAGCGCAGTCAAGTAATATATGCAAAAACACATCTGCTAGGGTAAAGTGCACGTTAACATGCATATATAAGTGTAACAGGTAGAAATGTGTTATATTACGGGAAATATAAATAGCAAGGAAAATATGCTTTGCAAAAACGTGTATACAGTGGTACCTCGGTTTACGAATTTAATCAGTTCCAGAAGTCCGTTCTTAAACCGAAACCATTCTTAAACCGAGGCACGCTTTCCCCAATGAGGCCTCCCGGTGCCCTTCCACCATCCAGCTTCCATTTTTAGGCCGAGGTAAAGTTCGCAAACCAGGACACTACTTCCGGTTTTGCGGAGTTCGTAAACCAAATAGTTTGTAAACAGGGCTGTTCTTAAACTGAGGTACCACTGTATTAGGTAATGTTGCATGCAAAACTGTGTGTATTAAGAGCAATTACCGTATTTTTTGCTCTATAAAACTCACTTTTCCCCTCCTAAAAAGTAAGGGGAAATGTGTGTGCGTCTTATGGAGCGAATGCAGGCTGCGCAGCTATCCCTCTTGTTGCTCTGGCTTCTGAGATTCAGAATTTTTTTTCTTGTTTTCCTCTTCCAAAAACTAGGTGCGTCTTGTGGTCTGGTGCGTCTTATAGAGCGAAAATACGGTAGGTGAATTTTCATGAGGACTTCTTTTTAAAACAACAACAACCTGATGTAGAAATGTGGTACTGAACTTAAGGGTGGGAAAATGAGAAACTGAGAGAAAATGAAATTGACAGATTTGCCCATTCCTACTTTCAATTGGGGGGGGGGGGAGGACGAGCCTTCGCAAAGGAGCAAGCGATATTATGCCTTTTCACAATCATAGGGGGCAGGGTCTTGGTTTTTTCATATCTGATTAAAGCTTTTTCTCCATTCACCTTCTTTTTTGCTTTAGCACTGTGATCTCCACATTAAGGCAACAAAACTTACTGCAACACAATAAGTAAATAAACACTCGGGCAAATGGGTTCTCTGTCCTAGTTTGCACCTCTGACCTGTTTTTCCACATGGGACGGTGGAGCGGGGGTGGGGAAGAGAACGGCTGGAAGCACACCTGGCGACCAGACAAAACACTGTTGGCCTAATTAAGGTGGAAAGTTTGGGTATTTTTTTTATCTATTATGAGCAACCCCCAACCTGGTGCATTAATGGAAGCACAAATCAGAGACCAATCAGCTCAATGGGCTGCTTGCTTTGAATTTCTTAAGAAAGGGTTGTTTTCTTTTAAGTGTACGTGAAAGGGAATACATTCCTCGCTGTCGTCTGATTGCAACAATTAGTTTCCCTGCCACGAAGAATCACAAGCGGAGCATTGACTCCTGCTGGCCTCCCGCCCACCAGCGTGCCAAGAAACAGTCCATTTTGAAAACACGGTGTGCCTTTGAGGGAGAAGCTGAATACTTTCTCCCATTAAGTCGGGCAACAGGCAGCTTATCGGCCATTTTCGCACAGTCAATTCTCTTGGCGACCTGAGGGCACTGTCCGCTGAAATTTACACAATGCCCTTCGTTTCAGCAGGGCTTGCACAGGTAAGATTGCACCGAGAATTCCGCTTTTTGTGAGAGGAAAGGGATGCAGGATTACTTTGAATATCTCGCCGCAAATCTCCCCGCCTGTACGGGACAGAGCACCTCCTGCTTCTCCGCTGAAGCAAAGAGAATTTTAGCCTCCCCTCTTGACCTAAATCGCAAAAGCTTTACGGCTTTAACAAACACCGGAGAATGTCAGCGTACGCTCACCCCAACACCGTTTCAATAGCTTCAGGCCAGGCTTAGCTGCCACTGGCCAATAGGTGCATGTAACTAGAAGAGGGTGGACTGGGATAATAGCATAGAAAAAGTAGGTGATGGGGATGTGGTATGTTAGCAGCAAGGCCTAAACTTGCAAAACCCTTGTGGTTTGCAGAGCCAAAGAGAAAACCAGCGGGAGAAGTAGCTGATCCAGGAAGCGGAGCAAAGCCTGGAGTGTGAAGACATGCAATAGTATCAAATCGTTAAACAAACTGTAAAAAGGTAAAGGGACCCCTGACCATTAGGTCCAGTCGTGACCGACTCTGGGGTTGCGGCGCTCATCTCGCTTTATTGCCTGAGGGAGCTGGCATACAGCTTCTGGGTCATGTGGCCAGCATGACTAAGCCGCTTCTGGCGAACCAGAGCAGCGCATGGAAACGCCGTTTACCTTCCCGCCGGAGTGGTATCTATTTATCTACTTGCACTTTGACGTGCTTTCAAACTGCTAGGTTGGCAGGAGCAGGGACCGAGCAACGGGAGCTCACCCCATCACAGGGATTCGAACCACCGACCTTCTGATCGGCAAGTCCTAGGCTCTGTGGTTTAACCCACAGCGCCACCCAAAAACAAACTGTAGCAAATCAGAAATTCAGCAGCCACAGGTGAATGGAGAACTAAGTGGTACTTAGTGCAAAGGAAGAGGAGGGTATGAACGCAAGAAAAGCCCTGCAGGATCAGGCCAAAGGCCTATGTGGTCCAGCATTCTGCTTGCCGCAGCAACCACCCAAACACCTCTGGGGAGCACACAAGAATGTGACTGCCATAGTGCACTCCTGCAAGGAATCTTGTCAGTGCAAATCCGCACAAACCTAAATGCAAGTGATTTTTTCATGGCCACCCTATTCCTGTGACTGCTGGTTTTGTGTGTTTTTTTGTCTTGCCCTTTTCTGAACTTTTTCCATCTCCTCAATACTCTTTTTGAGGTGAGGAGACTATGCTCTCACATAACAGCCTGGCAAGGTTCATTTCCAATGACAATAACAGAAAACACTCTTACGGTTCTCTTCCGATTTTACCAAAAGAATAATACACTATGTCTCCTGTTCCCTTTCATCTCTGTTTTACTTTACATGCAATCTGATGAAGATTTATAGGGGACTCCAAAGCTTGCCCAATATTTTTTTTAAAAAAAGATATAAGAAGATTAATATAATTATCATCATACAAGTAGATAAATAGGGACTGCTTTCTAGCGGGAAGGTAAACGGCGTTTCCGTGTGCGGCTCTGGCTTGCCAGAGCAGCGATGTCACGCTGGTCACGTGACCCGGAAGTGTCTGCGGACAGCGCTGGCTCCCGGCCTATAGAGTGAGATGAGCACACAACCCTAGAGTCTGTCAAGACTGGCCCGTACGGGCAGGGGTACCTTTACCTTTTTTTATACGGTACTCCTGGTATTGAACACAATTATAAAATTTATAGAAAAGAAATTTAAAACTGACTTCCAATTAATCTCACTGTACTTTGTCTATCCATTACTTTATACTGCACAGTTACGTATTTCTTATATAATTTCTTTTTACCTCCCTACAAACTTACATTTATACAATACAGGGATCAGTCTAATTCTGCCAAGATGTTTCTTTTCATTCCATAGTTTTCTAAATATTCTTTAAAGATTCTCCAATCCTTATAGACTTTTATAGCTCACCCAATATTTTACGACATTTATGCTGGTCCCAATAAATTGCCCAACTGTGTGGACCAACACACAGCTAACCGTGTATTTTGCAAAGCGCACAATAGCACCCCTAATTTCATCTGTGAAATGCTGGGACCGACAGTGCATAGGCGCTCGTATGCACGAATAGAACATTTTGGTGGCAATTGTAGAATCCAAGTTATTGGACTCTTGCAGACCAAACTTGTTCCGCAGGGACCCAGCTCCTACAATCCTGACCTCTCCAAGTCTTTCTTTGGGATCAATTAACCTAAATGGCTGACCTCTTTCTCCCAATGTGTTTCTCTCCCACTTAAAAAAAAACACCCAGGCAGATATGAGCACTCTTGTGAAGAGGCTCTGATTGCCCTATTGTTTTCAAAAGTGGCTGCATGTGGAGCAAGGCTGATGGTAGGTAGCTGCTGGAGAAAACTCTGTACCACTTAACTGCCACGTTCCTCCTGGGGTCATTAATTAGGACCAGAAAAAGAAACTAAAATAAAGATCATGGAGGTACTTAACGTGATTGCTAGGAGCAACGCAAAACTGAAAAGGGCAGAGTCAATGGACATCAAAGATGCTGTGGATCTGAAAATGAAATCTGTCTTAAGAATGATACAAACCATCCCTGACTAGCAGGAGTGGAGATGGCACTTGGCCATGGTCTAGCTCAGCCTTCCCCAACCTGGTGCCCTTCAGATGCTTTGAACTACAACCAGGAATGAAAAGGGAAAATATCCCACATGTACCGGTGAGTCCAATCTTCATAAAAAGGGGAGGGGGAGGGAAGGAAGGGGAATAAAAGTTCAGGCTAAGTTCAAATTGAAAGCTAGGTGGAATAGCTCTGTCTTACAGGCCCTGTGGAAGGAAGTTAATTCCTGCAGGGCCCTGGTCTCATGGGACAGAGCATTCCACCAGGTCGGTGCCATCACTGAGAAGGCCCTGGCCCTGGTGGAGGATAATCTGACTTCCTTAGACTGATGAGGTTTAAAGGAAAGCAGAGCAAGATGTTTGGCCCCAGCATATGAGGAGCCATCCAACCATCTTAGGTAGATTTGTGTAGGGTTTACTCCTTTGCCTTTTCTTCTCCTGAAGATATCCCACATGTACCGGTGAGGCTGACTCACTATAAGGCAATTCTGTTATGTTCCTAATGAGTGTTTGAATGCTGGAGTTTTCTTTTCCCCAGGCGCACTGAAGGGTGATCGTGACCATCCAGGGCGATTGCCTGCTATTCCTATGAAACAAAAACATATATCCATAGTCTAATCAAAGGTGTTTCTAATTTATTTCCCATTACCCTTAACTTTCACTTAGGCTGCAGAACCCCGTCTTGTAAACCTACCCCTTTTGCACAAAGTGTCTATTTAAGGAAGTAGGTAAAAGAACTTAAAAATAGCCATTCTCATTCAATTTATAACACACTTGTTAGCATTTCTGACGTTGACAATTCATAGACACTAAAATACACACAGGAGCTTGGGCTTGCCTGAGGGGGAAGCAAAATGCCTCCGGTCACCAGGTAAAGCTATCCAATTTGGCTTCTATTGACTCTTAGCCAAGTGGACCAGCTAAAATTAATATCTATCTTTGTTATTATAAGATTTTGTTTCTTCTGCTGCTGCTCCCTGCCTTGGAAGGGATTTGTGTGCTCTAGTTAACACCAGATACAGATCCAAATAACTCGTGGCTTTTATATTTTTCCAAAGGGAGAACATCGATTGCTTCTTTGACCCGCTTCGTTTGATGCAACTTGAGGCGCTGTGCTTTTGGCACACTACCTAATTAGTCCTCAAAGTGTTTCTGAACCATTGTCTTTAAGACACGGAGCAGAGCAGCCTCCATCAGGAGAGATGGAACTGCCAGTTTCTTTCTGCCATGATGGCTAAGGAAAGCCTCCATCTTCACAGGAAGTAGATCACTGTACAGTGGTACCTTGGGTTACAGATGCTACAGGTTACAGACTCCGCTAACCCAGAAATAGTACCTCGGGGTAAGAACTTTGCTTCAGGATGAGAATAGAAATCGCAGTGGCGGCGTGGCGGCAACGGAAGGCCCCATTAGCTAAAGTGGTACCTCAGGTTAAGAACAGTTTCAAGTTAAGAACGGACCTCCAGAACGAATTAAGTTCTTAACCCGAGGTACCACTGTATATCCCACACAGGGCTGCCTCTGAAGACTTCAGGCTGGGGCAGAATTCTGCGGTCAGATTGCTCACAAGAAACTGGTAGTTCTAACGGTTCTAGCACAACTGAGCTGGCTTCCAAGATGATTCCATTAGGGACCCTCTGCCTGATTCTGTAGGGCTCATCTTACAGTCTTAGCCCCATTCCCAACAACATATTTGTCTCTGCCTTCCTCTTATTTTAACACCCAGCCTAAAGAAACTGCTAGAAGCTGTCTGCATGGGACAGCAGCCACACCCCGAGTAAAGGCTTTGACTGGCCGGCTAAACCAGGTGAGGGTAATCGATGGGTCTCAAACCCTCAGTGAGTTAGGAACTGCTCTTGCATGCGAAGACAGGCTCCAGAGGATTGAGTGGGTGAGACCAAGAGTGGACCCAATGGTCAAGAAGGAGATTTCTGTTCAAGCTGTAGAGGGAAGTGAGGGGCAGATGAATGAATGAATTTATTATTTCGGTCACAGACCAGTTCCAGCTCACATACAATATCAGGGAAGTCATAAAACACGATAGGGGTACATTTGGATCTGCAATTGGGTATAACAGGGACAATACAGATATAGCAACAGTTAAAAATATATAAGTTAAATCTTAATCACTAAAATATAACCTAAAATTGTCATTTAAGGCCTTAGTCATTATGGTAGCACAGCTTGTTCCCTAAGTTTTATGGCAGTCGCACAGAATTTGGCCACCCTTAGTGTGATCTCTGGACCCTTGTCCTCTACCAGGGATTTTAGAAATTGAAGTTCAGGCCTGAAGTGAAGGACATGAGGCAGGAGTTGGTAATGCAGGTGAGCTGTGCACAAGCAAGCTGCCAGCTAGCTCTGTCGAGGCTCTTTTTATTAGCACAATATGCAAAACCAGTCAGATACATTTTGGACTGTGCCCTTTATATATGCCAATCATGCGATCATGGGGTGGTACAAAGTTATTTTGGCACCTGCTTCCACTGCATCACTTTCCCCTTGAACAATGTATAACAAAGGAGACAAAGGTCACAGACAGGGCATGGCAGACCACTGAGAAAGCCAAAGGTTAGATAGAGGGCATGATGTTCAGACAGCTGTGGCTCATCTGCAGGTGGAAGTGTGCTCTACACCCAAAGGTCACACGTTCAGACAGCTGTGGCTTGTCTGTGGGTGGAAGTGTGTTCCACACGCGGCGGTCATTCCTTCAGGACCCATTTGGAGATTGTTGTATAGCAGGGATGATAAATGCTGAGCGTATATCCCTGTAGAAACGACAGCGTAACAAGGCAAGACAGTTTCTACCTCCATCAAGCCGCAGGGGCAGACTCGTTCCCCGTATGGTTTACCCTCGAATCTGCCCTGCAATAAGGCAGATGGAAGCACGTTGAATCTAGCGAGGGTAAACAAGGGGCTTGTCAACCTGGGAAGGTAGCCCATCTTGGAGAAGGAAAACTCTGATCCTAAATCTCTGCTGCCTTGAGGGATATCTTTGAAAAGGCTGAGGAGTAAACCCTACACAAATCCAGAGTGGAGTCCCTAAGAGGGTTGAATGGTGCCTTGTACACCTCCTGAAATGCAATGTTTTTGCAAGCAATTTCCTCCAATGTGTCTACTGGGCAGAAACCTGTATCAAAATGCAGCTCTTAGGAGAAATGTGCAAGAAATGACATACCAAGGTGGAAAGAAGATAAAGCCCCGACCAGAGATGAATGGTTGATGAAGAAGATGGCCTATGCGGAAATGACCAGGAAAATCAGAAACCAGGAAGAGAAGAACTTTAAGAAGGAATGGGAAAAATTTTACAATGTGTTTAATAGAACACTGTAAACAAGTAAAAACTTTGGCAAGATTTGAGTAACGCTTGTAATGTATTAAAAATTAAGGTAAACAATGGATTGTTTAAGAAAAATAGAGAAAATAAGTGAAGCAGCTGGAAAAAAAAGTTTGATAATGGTAACTATGGAAGGGCAGAGGGCAGTCAAGGATTCAGGGAATCTTAAATGATGATGTTGAAGTTTAATGTTTGAATTTAAATCTGCAATGTAAGACTCAATAAAAAAGATTTGGGGGAAAAGAAAAGAAAATAAATACAAATGTTCATGCACTTAAAAAAAATGGCAAACAGATGCATAAATGAAGCAAACAGAGTGTAAGGCTGGAAAAACGAGAAACTGAAACTGACATATTCATCTATCCTTAGTTGCCACAGGTACTTGCGGTAGGAAGCTGGGACTGGCATCAGGTTCCCACCGTAAATATGTAAAGCGAACCACAAATATTGCCTTTGGTTCTTGGGGAGGAGGAGGCTATGAAGCAGCAACCTGCATGGAGGCAGCACAGAGACCGCACACATCCTCTGCAAGGAACAGCAGCGGAAGGCGACAATGGCTGCATTGTGACACATTTTCTCAGCTGGTCCTGAGAGAGCGTGTTTTTGCTCCAGCTCCGCAAACAGAAACTAAGGATGCCTCGGGAAGCTCTTCCAACTGGTGCCGGCCGAAATGGGACAAGAATGTACTTAGGTGTCAAATCACCCACTGGGAGCGTTCTCCAAAGCTGGCAAGGGGATCTGTGACCCTCCTTTTGTCTTGCAGTTTGGAAATGCGGCAAAGACCTAGCGTGGTGTTCGACGATTCTCAAAGTAGATGCATTGAAATCAAAGAACATGGCTAGGTTGGGTCCATTAATTTAAGTGGGTCTAAGGGATGCGGGTGGCGCTGTGGGTTAAACCACAGAGCCTAGGACTTGCCGATCAGAAGGTCGGCGGTTCGAGTCCCCACCATGGGGTGAGCTCCGTTGCTCGGTCCCTGCTCCTGCCAACCTAGCAGTTCAAAAGCATGTCAAAGTGCAAGTAGATAAATAGGTACCGCTCCAGCGGGAAGGTAAACGGTATTTCCGTGCGCTGCTCTGGTTCGCCAGAAGCGGCTTAGTCATGCTGGCCACATGACCCGGAAGCTGTACACCGGCTCCCTCAGCCACTAAAGCGAGATGAGCACCGCAACCCCAGAGTCGGTCACGACTGGACCTAATGGTCAGGGGTCTCTTTACCTTTACCTAAGCTGAGCAAAACACAGTTGAATACCACCCCTTGACTTTAACGCTGGGCTATGGAAGCCAATGGTGATTCCAGAAACCTTACTTATTGAGCATTCATCTCAGATTGTTTGCAGGGAAAGGAGACGGCGTTGGCTGTTTAATGAGCATTTACACTTATTTGTTTTCAGGGATGTATTGCACCAGGCAAGCATTTCCCCAAACTTTCCCAGGCAGTTTTCGATCACTTGCCTTTTCGCAAAAAAATAAATAAAATAAAAATAAAAACCCAACCTTTATCGGAAGCGGGCTTCTTGCACAAGCCCTCCAATCAGCTTTAATTACACACTCTGAATTTGCCAGGATGCGACTGAATCCCACCCCAAAAATAGCAACCGCCTGGAGGTTGCCCCCAGATGCAACAACTGTGGCTTGAAAGCTATAAATCCATTACCTAAACAGACAACCATTATGTCTTCATAAAAATGACTTGTATACTGCAATTTCATAACATAACAAATCCAGGGTGGTTTGCTACAATTACATATACACAAATAAAACACACACAAATTACTGATCGCCAGCGAACACTTACAGCAAAATGTTTTTTTTAAAATTGCCTGCATAAGCCTGGCAGCGTAAAAAACGTTTCAGTATGGAAAACGCCTGTCGAATCCCTATCAGAATATCCATATTAAAGGTTTTGTTTCTTGCTGATGTCCAATGAGCCTAACCAACTGGGTGGATGACCAGCAACACTCCTACAGGTGATCTCAGTGACTGGGCTGGAATACCCAGGTGGTCCCTAAGAGATCCTGGACCTAATAAAAGGACCTTGAAGCGGGCTCAGTAGCCTGATCCCAAATTTTAGTGGGTCTAGATGATGCCCACCATCACTGGGTGACCTTGGAACACAGTCATGGCCTCTCAGCCTTACCTACCTCATAGGGGTAATAATAATAATAATAATAATAATAATAATAATAATAATAATTTATTATTTATACCCCACCCATCTGACTGTGTCACCCCAGCCACCCTGGGCGGCTTCCAACAAAGTATTAAAATACAGTGGTCTGTAGAACCATGGGTGCCATTTTGAACTCCTGAGGGGGGTGGAGAATATGATATATTAGATGTTTTGTGGCAACAGTTCTATAGTAATTACTCTCCATTTTGTCCAGAGGTGGGTTTTTGAAAATTGGGCGCACCTCCACCACCTTATGGGCAGAGGAAAACACTCACCCACTGCTGGCTGTAGTTCTAAGAGAATGAGTGGTAAAATCTTAGCTCAGCCATGAACTCCCTGAATACCCCTAGGCAAGATGTTCCCTCAGGGGGGATAATGCTGGAAGGCTTTTCCTAACAAATAACTGGGTTCGTGGTGAGGATGAGATTTGAACTGAGCAGTTAGTTGCTCATAATTCACCCTCTTAGGCCCCACAGTGTGCTGCCTGAAAAGCATCAGTATTTCAGGACCCAAATATTGCCTGAACCATCAAAATGTGAACCCAGCTGGTGAGTAAATGCACGATTTAAAATTAGTACACGGGTGAAATAAAGACAGCACCAAAATAATAGTTCAAAACCCATTCCCAGCGAATTGTCCCACAGCACCTTTGGGTGCTGGGCCTCCCTTCAAAGGAGATTAATGCACTGCCATGCCTCTTCTGAGAAACTATTTATCATAAAACTAAAAGTAGGGCAACACCTTTGTTATGCCCAACTAATTATTTATTGCAATCCATTTTAATAACATATCGGCGCCTTTATTAGGTCATAATAAAAGTATAAGTCTACTGCTGATTTCACCACCACCACCACCAATGGTGGGCCAACACACCTCAGTCCTCGGTGAAGCTTTGAGACGACTCCAGTGAAGGATTTGCACACAGGGCTTGGTGATGGCCTCTAGGGTGTGACAAAGGGGTTTGACACCCAACTCATACCTGAGTTCTGGGTATCCTAACGTTGCCAAAGAGATTCCACAGTGCCAATTCCATACAGAGAATCTGTGCCCTCACCTGGTGAGAACCGGTATTTAAGCTATGAGGGAGCTACTGAACTACCAGGAATTACCAGGTCACACCGCTTGGGGGTGCGTTCGATTTAGGGGCCTTTGCCAACCTGATGCCCTCAAAATGTTTCGGATGACAATTCCACCCCAGCCAACACTCATAGCAAACGCTTTCCCTGAGGGTTGCTCCAAGCTAAAACACAACCACTCAAGCACAAGGGAGAGCTACCCGCTAGAGCATAGCTGTCAACTTTTCCCTTTTCTTGTGAGGAATCCTATTCGGAATAAGGGAATTTCCCTTTTAAAAAGGGAAACATTGACAGCTATGCGCTAGAGGTGTGCACCAAACTCAAGATTTTATTCAGACCCCACTTCAGCATTTCAGAAAGTGGGTCGATTCTCCTCAGACCACTTCGGCAGGCGGCCATTTTGCCTCAAGTTCAAATCAGAACCTCCTTCCAAAGCTTTGTGCCACTCTAGTGGTCATCATAGGGAAACCAGCAAATGGCTGTTGGTTTGCCTTTTTGACTAAATTGGATAAGAACTGCAAGCACAGCAGCCCCTTCTGAGTGGGTGATGCTTGCCAAAGGGATGCAGGGTTTTAAAATTTTATTTATAATTTATAGGTAGCCAGTGGGCCAACTCTAGTCCAACCCCCTGCCATGCAGGAATATTCAAAACAGCCAAAAGCAACACATGGCTAATAATGGACTAACAAGTGTTTATGCAAATTCATAAACAAAAAGTATGTCAGGGTCACACATATAAATGTTCATTGAACAGAAATAGAAGGTGTAGTCATTCAGTATCACTAAGAAGGAGGCCAAACGCCTTTCAACAGCCAAAAAGCTGCAGATACCTGTATGTGGTGATAGGTGCTCCGAACGTAGAACTGTATCTTTAAATTTCCTTAAATTATATGTGATTCAGTACACCTGTGGGCAGCCTTTACAATGCTGCTAGGGCTTTGCCTTCAGTATCAGCTTACTGCAATATCAAGTGATTGCTGATCCATTGCTACTTTATGTACCTATAGGGACAATTCATTGGGTATGTATTTATTATTTATTATTGCTCATACAGGTTTGTCATTTCAATTTCTGTATTATATTTGAATTCAATGGATTTCTATTTCTAATATTGTCAGCTGATGAAGAATCCTCATCGAAACAGTTCAATTATCCGGTAAAACTGTCGTTCTACATTATATGTGTGACTCTGGCATATTTTTTGCTTATGAATTTGCATAAACACTTGATAGTACATTATTAGCCGTGCGTTGCTTTTGGTTGTTCAGAGTTCTCTGTTTTGCAACTCAGGGGATTTCCTTTGTTGTACATGCAGGAATATGCAGCTGTCCCATACAGGGATCGAACCTGCAGCCTCGCTGTTATCAGCACCATGCTCTAACCAACTCAGCTATCCAGGCCGTCAGGTGTTTGGCAGCCGTGATGCAGGAGCCTTTGGCAGCACACAAACTAAAAAGTCCCAAGCCTATGGGTTGACAAAGCCACTTTCGCCCTACAGAGGTGGTGGGCTTGTGGGCTTCACGGCCCCACCACGAGCACGGCGGCTGGACCCTAGCCCCGCGCAATTGGGGGAATTCCTGGCCGCGTCACACCCTGGCCAGCCATTCTGGGGGCATGACCTGCCCTATTTAAGGCAGGACACGGCCAGGGATCTCCCTCTTTACCGCCTTCCAGCTGTTCCTGCTTTTCCCACCCTCCCACCCTATAAGGTTTCCTTTCCTTGACCTTCCTATGGACCTTGGTTGGTCGCCTGGTAGGAATTTTTCCACTTGGCAAATTGGCACCAGCCACTTGGTTTTTGCCTACCTCATAGCAAATCATCACAACTTTCCTGGTATTGGCGGTTAGCCATTGGTATTGGTATTGTTTTGTAGATGGAAGAGGGGAGGTAGCACCATCACCTGCCCCGCATATTGAAGGGTAGTCCAATAAAGGATTCTGGGGGAGCATGGCCCTGTCTGAAGCCTATGGAGGTGACCCCGGAGGAGTTCCTAGTTGATGTGCATCAGCAGGACTCTCCCTACTCGTGGTTAACCCTTCCCGGACTTCAAGCCGACGGGCTGAAGTTGGATATAGTTGGTTAGGACCAATGCCTAAGCCAATACCGCTCATCACCTGTAACCAATAAAGTTGTGGCCTTAATTAGCCCATTAACCTTAATATTTGTGTCATGTGTCTTTATTTCCACTTGGGGGGGAACTTACCACGCAATGCTGCTTTCTGCAGGGACTGTGTGCCCCATTGAGCTCCCCATGGGGAACTGGGCTGTGCGGCTGATCCAACCGCATCTCCACCTGACCCACAGCAAGCAGGGCCCAAGCACAGGAGCACCCGCCCCTCCTTCAGCTTCCGGCAACTGCTATGCGTTACTTACACACTCACTCACTCACACCAGCAATGGCAACCAGCCGTCTTTCCCGTGTGAGGCTGCTCGGGGATGTTTTCCTCATGCCAAACAAAAGCGGAGACCTAGGATTCACCTTGCCTTTCAGCTAAGCCTATGCAGAGATCACAGAAGTGGATGTTCGTGAGGCAAACAGAGCAAGCATCTCTCTCGGCAGCTGTTGATAGACCAAGCTGACCTCCCGCGTGACTTGTAAGCACAGATAATGGGTACCAGGGAGAAGAAAAGGGGGGAGCGAAGAGCCTGGACTTGTGAAGGAAGGAGGTGTGTGGGTTTCTCTCTCTCTCTCTCTCTCTCTCTCTCTCTCTCTCTGTGTGTGTGTGTGTGTGTGTGTGTGTGTAGAAAGAGAGGGGGGAAACAGGAACATTGAAAAGCCCGTTGTGAGATGTTCTGTAATGGGATCTGCCGGATAGGAGAGAGAAACCACTACGTTCAGTTGCAGTGTCTGTGTGGAGGGGAGAGGAGATGTGAAATGGCTTCTCGCCTGCTCTCCGGTGACCTGCATGGCTCCCCCTGATCTTCATCTGCTCCCAAGCCCCCATGGGTATACCTGAGGGCGCGTCTCTACCCCCATCGTTCTGCCCGGACACAGAGGTCCCACGCCGAGGGCCTTCTAGTGGTTCCCTTGCTGTGAGAAGCCAAGTTACAGGGAACCGGGCAGAGGGCCTTCTCAGTGGTGGCACCTGCCCTGTGGAACGCCCTCCCACCAGATGTCAAAGAGATAAACAATTACCAGACTTTTAGAAGACATCCGAAGGCAGCCCTGTTTAGGGAAGTTTTTAATGTGTGACATTTTAATGTATTTTTAATCTTTGTTGGAAGCTGCCTAGAGTGGGGTATAAATAATAATAATTAATAATAAGAATAATTTAATTTATTATTAGTCACCTCCTTAGAGACATGGTAGAAGGGGCTCACTCCTACAGATCGATCTTACAAACAGCCGCATTGATTTTAGTTGGGGCTGGGAAAGGAGCGCCACAGTCCATTCCGGGCAATCTTATGGGGGCCATAGGCCAGTGGTGGGCAGGGCAATTGATGTAAATTTTACCTTTGTATGCAACACGGGTTTCACAGAACCCTCCCTGTTCTCCATTTAGGGAAGTGAAAGGCATTATCCGAGTTTGAGGACACGTTCCAGGCAGGCAGAAACAGTATGAAACAGAGCTGGTAAGGGCGGTGCCCTGGGGTGATTGTGGAAAGTGAAAATAATCCCAAGGATCAGACAGAGAGGATTGAGGGGCTGTATTTGGTCCCCAATCCAAGGTTTCCCCATCACTGCCATACAATAAGTCCAACTGGATGCAGCCTGGCTTACTCCTGAGCAGGCAGGTATTAGATTGCACTTTTAGAATACATTTCAGGATCCCTGTATAGATAAATATAAGACCAAGGAGTCAATCTAACTTGAGGAGGTGGTAAAATTAGCTGGCCACTTCCTGAGGGCTGTCATTCTTTTAAAAAGAAGGCTAATTTAATTTCATTTTTATTGAACAGCGTTTATATATTGCTTGGGACACAGGTGGCGCTGTGGGTTAAACCACAGAGCCTAGGACTTGCCGATCAGAAGGTTGGCGGTTCGAATCCCTGTGACGGGATGAGCTCCCGTTGCTCGGTCCCAGCTCCTGCCAACCTAGCAGTTTGAAAGCACGTCAAAGTGCAAGTAGATAAATAGGTACCGCTCCGGCGGGAAGGTAAACGGCGTTTCCGTGCACTACTCTGGTTCGCCAGAAGCGGCTTAAGTCATGCTGGCCACATGGCCCAGAAGCTGTACGCCGGCTCCCTCGGCCAATAAAGCGAGATGAGCGCCACAACCCTAGAGTCGGCCACAACTGGACCTAATGGTCAGGGGTCCCTTTACCTTTACCTATATGTTGCTTAACTGCTTTAACTGGGATTCCTGCATTGCAGGGGGTTGAACTAGATGGCCCTGGGTCCCTTCCAGCTCTTAAGATTCTATGAATTAATTGCGATGAAAGTTGCTTACAAAGAGGTTGCATCTTCTCCTCCTAAACCAATGTTCCATCAGCCTATGCTCGCAAACATTGCCCACCTGGCGTGATTAATGATGGACGTTCTTGGTCATTGCACCGTAGAATAAGGAAGAGCTTTCTCCTCTGTAACCTACAACAGGGCTGGACCAGAGACACCAGTCGTTGGCCATGCTAAGTTTGGTGCCCACCCCTTTCTTCAAAAGGAAGAGACAGGGTGTGTGTAGCTTGTTGAGTCAACATCTCAGCTCATCCGTAGTTGCACAATTCAGCAGCTGTGCCTGTAGCCCTTTCCTTGTCCATGTACAGTGGTACCTCGGGTTACAGACACTTCAGGTTACAGACTCCACTAACCCAGAAATAGTACCTCGGGTTAAGAACTTTGCTTCAAGATGAGAACAGATATCGTGCAGCAGCGGCATGGCGGCAGCAGGAGGCCCCATTAGCTAAAGTGGTGCTTCAGGTTCAGAACAGTTTCAGGTTAAGAATGGACCTCCAGAACGAATTAAGTACTTAACCGAGGTACCGCTGTATTTGCTGAGATATATGCACTAAAGAGTTTGCCAGGACCCAAGTCTAAGTTCTTCATCCAGCAGCCAGGACAGAGGGGGTGCCCCCAAAATGCCCCCAGCTCCCAACTTCCCCCGCAAGGTGGGAGTTGGCCACACAAGAACATTGCTCCCCAAAACCATTATCAGCAATATTATGACAAGCCAGGGCGTGGTTGTCTAGGTGAGCTAATACATAAAGCATTCCTTGGTCTGTTAATCCCTTTGTTGTCCTATAAGCACCGCATCAGATGAAAGAGGAGCACAGCGCTTATATGAAGACAAAGATTTGCTTCTGTCGGGATCCCGTTGGGTGGCTTTCGGGAGGTGAAGTCTGACAGATGAGCAGAACGCTCTAAACGACTATTGTCAGGGATCAAAAGCAGCAGCAACAACAAAAGTTTTAAAAAATTAAAGAGCCGATATCTAACAAAGCTTAAAAGAGGCAGAACTACCCTACCCTGTACATTTAAGCTCCGGGCGAACTGTGCCGTTTTCTATGGAATGAATCGCATCAGATCTTTAGATCTGAAAAGAAAGAATCAGTGGTTTGCTTTATTACAATGAGCTTCGTTGGACATGCCTGACTCTGCAGGTCTTTGCAAAACACACACACACACAGACTACAACAACCCAGCATTATTCTGTTGTTATGGCAGGCAGGGTTCCCCTAAAACAAAGTGGAACAACTTTGGCGCTCCCTAAAATAGAGCTTAAGGTCTGTCCCCAAACGGTGGGAGTTTCTACACCTCTTTCTGCACCTCTGGGGAGGGAAAAGCACTGGTGGCAAAGGGTTTTTTTCAGGGTGGTCAGTCTGCATGATGCCTTGAGTCCCTTCCAATTTTGGGGGTTCTGTACCCAACAAGGATTAAAATCTGTAAAGAGGATTCTGCTGCTGCAGACCCTCCAAGTGTCCCTATTTTCCAACGACAGTCTCCGATTTACTGTCCCAGTTTCTGATTTGATCCTGGAATGTCCCACTTTTCCTTAGGACATCCCTATTTTCATTGGAGAAATGTTGGAGCGCATGGAGCTATGCGACCCAGTGGTGTAGCGTGGGTTGTCAGCACCCGGGGCAAGGCAAGTAATTTGCGCCCCCTAACCCGTGGATTTGCGCCCCCTAACCCTACAAATCTATGCCTATGAATGATGGTCCCTCTCTCTCTCTCTTTCTCATATTTCAATTGATTCCCATTTCCGCCGATCGATCCCTGAAGCTCTCACCCAGCGAAATTCGTGCGTAATTACGCTTCGCCATCCCTAATCCTGCCGCTTCCACTGGGAAATCATGACGGTGCGTTTCTCCTCTCCAAACTTTCCCCGGCCCTTTGCCGGCCGGCGCAGCCCTTTTGGCTACGAGCTCCCCTCCTTCTCTGCCCACTTCCGACCCCACCTCCCCGTCCAGCCTCCCTACCTCCTGAAAAAAGGCGCCGGCGCCGAGCAGGACACCCCCCGCAGCCATCGGAGAGAGGCGGGGCCGAGGGAGGCGAGCCAATGGGCGAGGCGGGGCGGGGTAGGTGGCCACGGGGGCGGGCGCTGCTGCAGTCCTCGGGTGGGCAAGGTAGGAGCAGGCGGAGGCTGGCTGGCCGCTCTGACAATAGGGGTGGGCCGAGGGCACGACGCGGCTGGGCCCTCTGGACTCGCGCCTCCCCAGATGTTGTGCCCGGTGCGGCCGGCACCCCTGGCACCCCCCACGCTACGCCACTGATGCGACCCCCGAGCCAAGGAGATAAGTAACTATACAACCTCTACAAGACATCCGAAGGTAGCCCTGTATAGGGAAGTTTTTTAACATTCAAAGTTTTATTATGGTTTTATATATGTTGAAAACCACCCAGAGTGACTGGGGCAACCCAGTCAGATGGGTGGAATAATAATAATAATAAAAAATAGGACACCCCTATTTTCCTCAGAGAAATGTTGGAAGGTATGTTGCTGAACTAGGCAATTGCAAGACAATGGCCTTAGCTGGTCACTTAAGAGCCACAAATAGCATAACCAAAGGAGTTACTAGATTCATGTAGGTAGCCGTGTTGGTCTGACGCAGTTGAAATAAAAAATTAATAATAATAAAAATTTTTATTTATACCCTGCCCTCCCCAGGCAAGACCAGGCTCAGGGCGGCTAACAACCAATAATAAAAACAAGTTGATTGAAATACAACTTAAAAAACAAGATTAAAATACAACATTAAAACATTAAAATATTAAAATGCCAGTAGCATTTTAATAATTGTCCAGTAGCACCTTACAGACCAACTAAGTTTGTTCTGGTATAAGCTTCTGTGTGTGTATCTGAAGAAGTGTGCATGCACACAAAAGCTTATACCTGTACCAGAAAAAACTAAGTTGGTCTATAAGGTGCTACTGGACAATCTTTTTTCTTTATTTTTATTTTTTTCAAAGGAGTTATTCTGTGCCAAAGGACAGATAAGAAGGCCCTTCCTCTTCCCCGTGTGGCCGGTAGATAGAAGACCAATAGGAGAGTAGTAGGCTGCATCTAAACTTGCAATGGAAGCAACACTGTTTTGGGGTGTTAGTGCCGTGAAGCCCTCCATCTTCTGCTCAGGTTTTATATATGTGTAAGTAAACCATATATCCTAAAGACACTACAGTCTCCCCTGACCCTCATTTGAAGGAAACCAAACCCTGGGTAAGCGTCTGGAACACCTGCTTGGAGATTGGGGTGTTATTATTATTAATAGCTATATTATATAGCTGTCCAATGGGGACACGGGTAGCGCTGTGGTCTAAACCACTGAGCCTAGGGCTTGCCGATCAGAAGGTCGGCGGTTCGAATCCGCGTGACGGGGTGAGCTCCTGTTGCTCGGTCCCTGCTCCTGCCAACCTAGCAGTTTGAAAGCACATCAAAGTGCAAGTAGATAAATAGGTACCTCTCTGGCGGGAAGGTAAATGGCGTTTCCGTGCGCTGCTCTGGTTCGCCAGAAGCAGCTTAGTCATGCTGGCCACATGACCCGGAAGCTGTCTACGGACAAACGCTGGCTCCCTCGGCCTATAGAGCGAGATGAGCACGCAACCCCAGAGTCATCTGCGACTGAAGCTAACGGTCAGGGGTACCTTTACCTTTACCTTTATAGCTGCCGAATAATAAGAGTTTTCTGGGCAGCTCACAAAATTTTTAAAAAATGCAACATCAAAATACCATACGAAACAAAAAACAGTTAATTAATTTTAAAACTGGAATACCACTAAAACACAATTTTAGAATCTCAGCATGGATCCAACATTCTCCTCCTGATGGCTTCTCCTCTATGTCAAATGAGTGTCAGGGGAGACTGTAGTGTCTTTAGGATATATGGTTTACTTACACATATATAAAAAATCCTGCAAATCGCAACTCTTGGTTTTGCTATCAGCTCCACACTTGCCTTGCCTGTTGGGACAACCTTATGAGAATATGCATTGACCTGCCTCTCCGGCCAATTCTATCCATACCCTTCAGTTAGATTCTTCTGAGCCCCTCCAGCTCACAGCAATCAAGCGAGATAAGGCTGAATGCCAAAACTCAGTTCCACTGAATCTGCAGCTCAAATCTTTGGCATCCTACCAAAACAGTCCTTTTGAAATCCAGTCTCGGCTTAGCAAATTTCATTCTTTTTCCTGATGAATCTGTCTGTCAGCACCCGTAACAGGTTGACAGTATTCTCTGTTTTTCTCAACCGATTTCATTAGATTGCTTTCATAGCAGACTGGCTCTTTCCTTTGTCTCATTGTGGCTTGAGTCTTGAGAGTCGTAATCTTGTGATAGTTATAGGTTGTGTTAGAACAATAAATTATTCTGGTGCACCTATAGACTTGGCTTTTTCCGTAATTTTTAAACATTATGAGGACTCATGCCTGAATTTCCAGGGGCCTAAATTCACCCAAAAATATCCCAAATGGAGGCTGACACCAGTGACGAGCAGAGAGGAAGGTCTGTCGTCGCCTGACAATTTTAAGGAGAGAGAGGGCATCAGCTGCAAACATCGCCATTTCATGAGAGGCAGTGTGGTGTAGTGGTTAGAGTGCCAGTGTAGGACCTGGGAGACCAGGGTTCAAATCCCCACTCAGTCATGGAGCTCACTGGGTGACCTTGGGCCAGTCACGATCTCTTGGGCCCAACCTACCTCACAAGGTTGTTGTGAGGATGAAAGGTGGAGCAGGAGAACCATGTGCACCACCCTGAGACCCCTGGAAGAGGTAATAAATGTACAGGGCTAGTGTAGGCAAAGAGCTCTTAATACGCAAAGGTAAAGGTAAAGGGACCCCTGACTATTAGGTCCAGTCGTGGCCGACTCTGGGGTTGCGACGCTCATCTCGCTTTATTGGCCGAGGGAGCCGGCGTACAGCTTCTGGGTCATGTGGCCAGCATGACTAAGCCGCTTCTGGCGAACCAGAGCAGCGCACGGAAATGCCGTTTACCTTCCCGCCTAAGCGGTACCTATTTATCTGCTTGCACTTTGATGTGCTTTCGAACTGCTAGGTTGGCAGGAGCAGGGACTGAGCAGCGGGAGCTCACCCCGTCGCGGGGATTCGAACCGCCGACCTTCTGATCGGCAAGTCCTAGGCTCTGTGGTTTAACCCACAGCGCCACCCGTGTACAAATGCTAAGTATTATTTCCAAAGCGCAATCCCATGGAGGTGACTACCATGCTCATGCTCTCAGTCCATGGGAATCTATGGCAGGTGGGCTTCAATGTGCACATGGACCTTCCCCACCTACAAAGCAAACTAGGTTGTGGTGAAATTCCACGCACCCTGGGGCACATACAGAGCTCTGCATCAGAGCACCCGCCTATCGATTAACATTGCGCAAGACAGACATTCCCACTGACACATACATTTCCCATGCCCTTCCCCTCATTCTCCTTATGCACAGGGAATGTGTTCTCTGTGAGTCAACGTAGCAGCAGTTTATAAAACCCTTTATTTGCATCTCGGAAGGGTTTGTGAGAGTTCCACCTCTGCAAAGGAAACACAAGACAGGAGAGCAGCCAAGCAAGAGATAATAACTTCTTCTGTCGGATCTACGGGGGTGGGCAAATTTGAACCATTTCAAATTTTTCCACTATTCAGTTCAGCTCCCTACATTTCCACATCAGTTTGCAATTAAAGGAGGGGGGAGTTTTTGAGAAAGTGCATCAGCATTTGAGAGCTAATTTCTCCTAAGATGAATATTTCTTGCATGCGGTTTTCCCTCCTATACTCAAATCTGCAAAGCTGATTCCCCTACGATGACCATTGTTCTGTACAGGCTACTGGAAAATTTGCATCCAAAAATCCGTAGAGATTTCGTACAGATTGCTGGATTCAGAGAGGTGCAAACTTTGAAGGTGTTCTGAGTTTGGAAAGGTTAACTCAGATTAGGTGGGTTCCCCTTGGAATGCAAAGTGAATTGAATATCTAACCCCCCGCGGTCCCTAAACAGAATAGCTGTCAACCGTCCCTTATTTGGCGGGAAAATCCCTTATCCCAGCGCCGTGTCCCACTGCTGTCCCTTATTGATGATGTCCCTTAAATTTCCCGGGTTTCAAAGGAAGCAGCTCCTCTCCCTCCCTCCCTGCCGGCCAGGGAGGAGGGAGGCTCCAACTGTGTTGCTTGGCTGCGTTGCTCACCCAGTAAGGAGTCTAAGAACAACTGGGGGGTAGAGCTTGCATGCCTTGTGCCGATTTGCTCAAATTGGCCGCGTTGCCTGGGGACTTGCCTTTGCTCAGCACTTCGAAGCAGAGAGGTGACGGTGGTTTTCCTTGCTGCATCCCCTTTGTCGGGTTGCTGCGCTGTGGAAACCACCGCTTGAGGCTTCATTTGGCTGCTGGCTGGGCTTTCTGCCTTTGGCTCAGAGGGGCTCAGAAGTTGAACATAGCTGTGCTCTGAAAATCCCTTATTTTGGCTGCTGATCCCTTATTTTTGAGGCTGCTGGTCCCTTATTTTCAAATCTGTAAGTTGACAGCTATGCTAAACAGATCACACATTCTTTCATTGCTGAACTAAGCAAGGAGAGGACTAAATGAATGCAGTTGACTGGGCAGCCTATAAGCAAAAGAGCCAGTCAGCTAAATCAAGCCATTTGTGGTGGCCCAGGGTTTAAAAGAGGAGGAGGGTGGGGAGGTTAAATTGTGCCCAATCACTGGGTTACTATGCAACCAGATCAAGTATTTATGCAGGAGGATGTTGGGAACAGACCACACCCTTTCTGATGGCTTTGTTGTCTGAAAAGCAGGCTGCCTACCCTAGAATCCCAGTCCCTATATTTGTCTCGGGACACAATTGCATGTTATGAACGCTTCTTAAAAGTGTGGGCTACGCAAATGGCATTGGGAACATTAGCCGGGTTGGGGGGGGGGAGTTGAAAGCAAGCCAGTCAAGTGCACCAAGAAGGTGCAAATTGGTTTTTGAGGAAACTGTGCAGCAAAATCTCCACAGACGTTTCTTGCAATCGCTAGGGCTACTGAAATGAAGTTTGCTTGTTTGGTTCCTAAATATAATTATTTCACTCTGGGGGGAAAATCTGTGTTTCCTGGTATCATCCACAGAAAGATAAAGTAAAAAGGTAAAGGACCCCTGGACGGTTAAGTCCAGTCCAAGGCAACTATGGGGTTGCGGTGCTCATCTCGCTTTCAGGCTGAGGGAGCCGGCGTTTGTCCACAGACAGTTTTCCGGCTCATGTGACCAGCACAACTAAACCGCTTCTAGCGCAATGGAACACCATGACGGAAACCAGAGCAGGGCACGGAAACGCCGTTTACCTTCCCACCACAGTGGTACCTATTTATCTACTTGCACTTTGACGTGCTTTCGAACTGCTAGGTGGGCAGGAGCTAGGACCAAAGAATGGGAGCTCACCCCATCGTGGGGATTCGAACCGCCAACCTTCTGAACAGCAAACCCAAGAGGCTCAAACTTGAGTGTGTCATCTGAATCTGGGGTTGCAGTTAAGCTCTCACCTCCTTGACCATGAGCTGTAAGCCAAAGTCAAACCTATAATAAATAATATTATGTGCAAACGTGCCCATTGTTCATCAGGCTCGTATACCCACCTCCTGCTGTAGAAAGCCAAATAAAAATAAATGCTGGACTATCTAAATTTGTTTTGCATCAATGTATTCCATATTCCATATCTAAATTGTGTTACACTCCCCATGCAACTTGATGCAACTCCTACCACAAATTCGGTACCCTCTGTTATATGCTGATTAGAATTACCTGGAACAGAAAATTTAATTGAGGCCAATAATGGGATTTTAGCGGCTGGCATCTGCCTTGCAAATGACAAATTCCCTTGGAACTGTCTTTCCATCTTAACTTCCTGTAAAAAGTCCCAGTGTTCTCTTTTTCCTCTTGCTCCGTTGTTATTTATACATTTCCATTTCGTGCTGGAAAAAGGACCAGGCACAGTGCAGGACGAGGGGTGCAGAGAGGAAAATGGTGGGTTGGATGGGAGGCTTAATTAGCACGTCCCTCCTTCCTGTCATCCCTCCCCTGAAATTGTCCCATTCCGTCCCTTTGCAAGTTACTGGCAAACAGAACGGGGACTACAAAATGTCCAGTCCTGGTCTCCATGTGCTGGGCCCAGGGGTAACCTGGGAAACACAGTCCAGGACCAGACCAGAATCCGAAGGTTCTGCTAGGAGTCAGTCCAACAGGGCCAAGGCAGGAGACCAGGCAGGAGACCAGGCAAGGACAGGTACAGGATCTCAGGCAGAATTTAGCATACAGCAATGTTGCTCCTGCAACCTGGGGCAGGGTCCGACAGCTTTTTATCTTTGCCGGGGTAGCGGCCGGTCCTGATCCCCCGGCAACTCACCTCCATGTTTCGCCCTCCTCCTGTGTGCTGCTCTGGTTCGCCAGAAGCAGCCCCAAATGACACGCCACCTTATTTCATCAAAGCAATCTCAGAACCAGTCTGGTATCTGACAGGGAAGCGAGACAGTATCCTTTGGGAACTGGGTAACAGGCTGGGGGTCTTCTCAGTTCCTCCCCTCCTCGCCCTCCCCAGGATCTCACAGAGCAGGGGACCTCTTGCGCAGACCCAGGCATCATCCTTGCTTGACTGGAATGTCACAAAAATAAAAATATATTGGGGTGGGTGGGCAGCATGTATACCTTAAAGTGCTTTGCTGTATTTGATAGGTTTTGCCTTCACGGCAACCCTGTGATGCTGGTAACTATTATCAGTGGTGCAGCCAGGTAATTTCATTCCCTGTAGTAGTAGTAATAATAATAAATGATAATTTTATTATTTATACCCCTCCCATCTGGCTGGGTTTCCCCTACCACTCTGGGTGGCTCTCAACAGATTATTATAAACACAATAAAACATCAAACGTTACAAAAATCCCTGTATAAAGGGAAGGAAGAGAGGCTTCACCTCATCTTCTTTCTCCTCCTCCTGGTGGGCCGTATCTAATTTAGTTGCCTATATTTATTTCAAGGGTTTTGCTGAACTTAAGGTAAAGGGGGTCACCCCGACCGTTAGGTCCAGTCGCGGACAACTCTGTGGTTGTGGCGCTCATCTCGCTTTATTGACCGAGGGAGCCGGCGTACAGCTTCCGGGTCATGTGGCTAGCATGACTAAGCCGCTTCTGGCGAACCAGAGCAGCGCACGGAAACGCTGTTTACCTTCCCACCTGAGTATTTATCTACTTGCACTTTGATGTGCTTTCGAACTGCTAGGTTAGCAGGAGCAGGGACCGAGCAACGGCAGCTCACCCCGTTGTGGGGATTTGAACCGCCGACCTTCTGATCGGCAAGTCCTAGGCTCTGTGGTTTAGCCCACAGAGCCACCTGCCTCCCTGATTAGTATTCTACAGCCTATTAAATGTGGGGAGGGGGTCCCCCTAAAAAAAGCTCACCAACGTTGGGTGCAGTTCCCCTTAAACAAAGGTCAACAAGTTCTGGCACCTCTTTTTCTAGAAAAAAGCCCTGCTGACGCTTCTTTTTATGCTGTTAAAAACTCTGGTACTTGCTGTAATCATTTCGTGGTGAGTTCTCTCCTTTGGGACTTGAGACTTTTAAATGTGTCTATGGGAAAGTGTGGTGGTATTGTTTTGCTGTTTCATTTAAATTATTTACTCATTTTTATCCTGTATTTTATTCTGCGAGCCGCCCCAAGATCTTACAATAAGTAATAATAATAATAACCTCAAAATTATGGTTTGCACCTGAGGTCCCATACTAAGCAGTGTCGGATTTCGCCGGTCTCTCCAGATGAGGAATGCAAATCTGCTTCAGGATCTAGTTGCAGGTGGGTACTGCTGGGTACATGTTAGAACGGTTCCCCCATACGAAAATAAAAACAATTCTAAAAATCCCTGCACTCAGAATGCTAACATGTCAAGAAGAATGGTGCTGCCTGCAATGCTAGTTTTCTGCATGCAGGAATTTATTTATTTTGCAGTAAAGCACCTTCAAACATACACAGTCTGAGAAACAGGTTTACTGCTCATAAGCTGTTTGCGAAACCCGCCCATATTTCCCTTATTAGACGATTTTGCTGAGTGAAAACACAGAAGACAATTTAGAAGAAGAAAACAACAACTCCTTTCCCGCCCCGTGAGGAGTTTGACACAACGCGAAACATTATGTGGCATTTTGAGCAGAACAACTTGATTTTGTAATAAAGATTTTGGGGGGGGTGCGGGGGACGACGACAATATCGCCTTCACAGTCCTCCACCCTTCCATCTAAAGGGCACGATCTAGTCCTCCAGTGATTTAAAAACAAGCACACACACGCACCAAGAAAAGAAAGACTGCGAAGCTAAAGATGATTAGACGCCGTGAGAATTCAGGCAGCAACTCCCCAAACTCTGCAGCAGAACGAGACAGCTGCGGAGGCAAGCTGTGAAGAAGATTCATCCAAGGGTTCCTGACCCCGTCTCACATGCCAGGATACCGAAAGAGAGGAAGTTGCCGGCGGCCATGGGAGATCTCTGGCGGTTGCACTGCGGCAAAGGGGAAAGGCCAGGCAAGTCAGAAACAGCCGCGTCCTGCTGTTATTGGTATTGACAATTAGAACGGAGAACGGGAGCAGGGAAGCAATGGTAACAGGATTTGTGCGGTGCTCTCCCCGAGAGCTCAGAGGGCTTCCCATATTCATATCCTCATTTCAATAATACTGTGGTACCTCAGGTTAAGTACTTAATTCGTTCCAGAGGTCCGTTCTTAACCTGAAACTGTTCTTAACCTGAAGCACCACTTTAGCTAATACGGCCTCCTGCAGCTGCCGCGCCACTGGAACACGATTTCTGTTCTCATCCTGAAGCAAAGTTCTTAACCCGAGGTACTATTTCTGGGTTAGTGGAGTCTGTAACCTGAAGCGTATGTAACCTGAGGTACCACTGTAAAGGTTAGTCAGTGTTGCCACCCCCATAACTGAGATGGGGCTAAGAACAACAACAACAATAAATTTTATTTATACCCTGCCCTCCCCAGCCAAGACCGGGCTCAGGACAGCTAACACTAGGTATAAAAACAATTGATTAAAATACAACTTAAAAACAAGATTAAAATACAACGTTAAAATGCAGCCTCATTTCAGTAGAAACTCAAAATCAAAAACTTTTTTGGGGGTGAAAACGTCAAATCTTCACCAAGGCCAACTATCCAGACTGGTCCTACATGGGCCAGAAAAAAGCCAGGGAAGTCCCCAAATAGGAGCTCCATCACAGAAAGAGAAAGGAAAAAGGAAAGAGGGCTGAGGCTTAGTGCCCTTCCATAATGGTTCTGTGAGTGTGTGTTTGTATTTCTGCAAGTGTATTCAAGATATGGGTGTTAGGAGGGAGGTAGCACCTCTGATGGAGGAAGCAGGTGGCGCTGTGGTCAAAGCCACAGAATGTTCGAGTCCGCACGATAGGGTGAGCTCCCATTGCCCTGTCCCAGCTTCTGCCTATCTAGCAGTTCGAAAGTGCACCAGTGCAAGTAGATGAATAGGTACCACTACGGCGGGAAGATAAACAGCTTTTCCGTGCACTCTGACTTCTGTCACGGTGTCCCATTGTGCCAGAAGCGGTTTAGTCCTGCTGGCCACATGACCCAGAAAGCTTTCTGTGGACAAACGCCGGCTCCCTTGGCCTGAAAGCGAGGTGAGCACCGCAACCCCATAGTCGCCATTTACTGGACTTAACCGTCCAGGGGTCCTTTACCTTTTTACTTTACCTTTCTGTGGATGATATCAGGAAAGGCAGGAGGGAAACAGAATCAACCAATCAGACGGGGCTCATTGTGCAAATAATGTATATAAAGCCTGAGTTTGGGGGGGGGGATTCATTCACTGTTTTAGAGCTGCAATAAGGAGCATGAAATCACTACGCAACTCCGATTTGTGAGTATACAGTGGTACCTCGGGTTACATACGCTTCAGGTTACATATGCTTCAGGTTACATACTCCGCTAACCCAAAAATAGTGCTTCAGGTTAAGAACTTTGCTTCAGGATGAGAACAGAAATCGTGTTCCAGTGGCGCGGCAGCAGCGGGAGGCCCCATTAGCTAAAGTGGTGCTTCAGGTTAAGAACAGTTTCAGGTTAAGAATGGACCTCTGGTACAAATTAAGTACTTAACCTGAGGTAACACTGTATTTCACAAATCATTCTCCCATCAGTCTTGTGGGCTAATGCAACAGATGAACCTATTACGGTGGCAGATGCAAAGCTCTCTGCACAGAGCAGGAAATTGGCTGCAAAGACCCTTTTCCTCCCTCCCACTCCCCGGCCCCACTGTCGACCTGCGCTCATTTGCTCCCAAACCAGCAGGTTAGATGGATATGTGGACCAAAGGGGGCTTGAGGGGGTCTTTTAAAGTGCGGAGCTTGGCAGGCGAACGAGGTGCTGAGCTCACCTGCCTGACCTCCCTCCTAGTCCTCAGCAGGAGTAAGCTGGTAGCAGCTGATCTCATTAATAAAACAGGCCTTGCCTCCCTTGGGTTCACCGCGGTGCTCATCAAGATTTCACCTTATGCTCAAGCAGTCAGTGCCGCTCCATACCCCGCGCTGAAGAGAATCGGGACTGTCAGTTCATCTCCGCCTGACATACCGGAAAGCGCAGAAAGACAGGGGGTGGAAAAAATACCCACACAAAATGTGAAATGGAGACAGGTTCCTCCTGTGACCTAAAGGATAAGAAGGCAGTGCCTATATTTAAAAGTGGCTCGAGGGGATAGCTAATGAGAACTGGGCCATTTAAGCTTTACGCCCGGGCCCGGTTTCTCGAATCAGCGTCGTAAACACAGGCCCAGGAGAAAACTAAAACTTTCACGGCCGGTATTTAGGTTGCTACACTTTGCCATTTCAGGTTGGGCAAAATTCCACACTCCAGCGCTGTGGTCTAAACCACTGAGCCTCTTGGTCTTGCTGTTCAGAAGGTTGCAGTTCGAATCCCCACAACAGCTCCCATTGCTCTGTCCCAGCTCCTGCCAACCTAGCAGTTTGAAAGCACACCAGTACAAGTAGATAAACAAGTACCGCTCCGGCGGGAAGGTAAATGGCGTTTCCGTGCGCTCTGGTTTCCGTCACAGTGTTCTGTTGCACCAGAAGTGGTTTAGTCATGCTGGCCACATGACCCAGAAAGTTGTCTGTGGACAAACACCGGCTCCTTCAGGCTGAAAGCGAGATGAGCGCCGCAACCCCTTTAACTGGACTTAATCACCTTTAACTGGACATAACCTTCCAGGGGTCCTTTACCTTTACCTTTTAGTAAAAGAAATGGAAAAGCATTCACAGGGGTACAGATTTGCGTTTTTATCTGTGTTCTCCGGTGAATGGAATTTCTAAACGCAAAAAATACCCTTCAGGGGCATATAGAAGCTGTATATTTTTTAAGACGCTTATTGTCAGAAGATTCAGGTAGGTAGCTGTGCTGGTCTGACGCAGTCGAAATATATTTTTTAAAAAGTAAAAAAATGTCCAGTAGCACCTTAGGGACCAACTAAGTTTATTCTTGGTATAAGCTTTCGTGTGCATGCACACAAAAGCTTATACCAAGAACAAACGTACCGTATTTTTTGCTCTATAAGACTCACTTTTTCCCTCCTAAAAAGTAAGGGGAAATGTGTGTGCGTCTTATGGAGCGAATGCAGGCTGCGCAGCTATCCCAGAAGCCAGAACAGCAAGAGGGATTGCTGCTTTCACTGCACAGCGATCCCCCTTGCTGTTCTGGCTTCTGGGATTCAGAATATTTTTTTTCTTGTTTCCCTCCTCCCAAAACTAGTGGTCTGGTGCGTCTTATAGAGCGAAAAATACGGTAATTGGTCTCTAAGGTGCTGCTGGACAATTTATTTATTTATTTATTCATATATTTATTATCAGAAGGTTAAGGCATCATAGCCAACTGACTCTGTTTACCAGACAGAGTTCTTATACTCTGATACATGTCTCTTGGAAACATCCAGTTTACGGCCCACTTTATCACACCCCTTTAAAAAGTGGTGACTTCCCCCAAAGAATCCTGGGAACTGTTTGGAAACAGGGGTGTCCTAACAACTCTTGGCCCCCTAAACAGACTACAGCTGTCAGCATTCTTTGGGGGGATATGACAGCCATCTTCAAATAACTGAAGTGCTGTCTCATGGAAGATGGAGCAAGCTTGGGGTAACTGTGCCCCTGAAGGACCAGGTGCGCAGCCTGAGAGTCATTTTGGACTCACAGCTGTCCATGGAGGTGCAGGTCAATTCTGTGTCCAGGGCAGCTGTCTACCAGCTCTACCTGGTACGCAGGCTGAGACCCTACCTGCCTGCGGACTGTCTCACCAGAGTGGTGCATGCTCTAGTTATCTCCCACTTGGGCTACTGCAATGCGCTCTACGTGGGGCTACCTTTGAAGGTGACCCAGAAACTGCAACTAATCCAGAATGCGGCAGCTAGACTGGTGACTGGGAGTGGCCGCCGGGACCACATAACACTGGTCCTGAGAGATCTGCATTGGCTCCCAGTACGTTTTCGAGCACAATTCCAAGTGTTGGTGCTGACCTTTAAAGCCCTGAATGGCCTCGGTCTAGTATACCTGAAGGAGCGTCTCCACCCCCATTATTCAGCCCGGACACTGAGGTCCAGCGCCAAGGGCCTTCTGGCGGTTTCCTCACTGTGAGAAGTGAGGTTACAGGGAACCAGGCAGAGGGCCTTCTCGGTAGTGGCGCCCGCCCTGTGGAACGCCCTCCCTTCAGATGTGAAGGAAATAAGCAGCTATCTTCTCTTTAAAAGACATCTGAAGGCAGCCCTGTTTAGGGAAGTTTTTAATATTTAATGCTGTATTGTTTTTAACACTTGATTGGAAGCCACCCAGAGTGGCTAGGCAAACTCAGCCAGATGGGTGGGGTATAAATAATAATAACTATTATTATTATTATTATTATTATTATTATTATTATTATTTTATTTTGGCTTTTTTGCTGCTTCAGACAGCAGGACCCAAAGCACTGGATTCAAAGGACAAAAAAGAAGATTCCAACTAAACACCAGGAAGAACTTTCTGGAAGCAAGAGCTGTTTGACAGTGGGACGTGCTTCCTCAGAAGGTGATGGGCTCTCCTTCATAGGAGAGGTTAGATGGCCATCTGTCAGGGGTTCTTTAGCTGCGATTCCAACTCTGCAGAGGGTTGGACTAGATGACCCTTGGCATCCCTTCCAATTCTAGGCTGCAATCTTGGCATGAGGCACTACTGAAAAAAGAGCTTCCCTTTCTCCAAGAGGCCAAAAAACAAAACAATCCAAAAATCACCACCACTGCATATTTCTAAAGCATCCAAGTTACGTAGCACTGATTCATAATCCGATTTGGTGGTGGGAGGAAGGGAAATGTTGAGCAGCTTCAGGCATGCATCAGGTGGTAACTTTTCCAAACACTCAGCACTGGGCATCTGTTGTGTTTTGCTGCAGTCACTGCCAGTCCTCCCTCTGACCTCAACAGGAAGAAATCAGGGCAGACTCAAAAGCCTTGGAAAAAACCATTCAAATGGATGGGTGATATATTTCCCCCCTGCTGTTTGCAAGCAAATACCATAACTCATTAAGGAGAGCTGGGCGTTTCAGAAGAAAGCTAAAAAATAATAATAATGGAGAAATGAAACATCTAACATTTCATGCAAGGCTCCAAATTTCCTGCACCCAAAAACCATAAAAACCTAATTTGGCGTCAAAGAACCCAACATTTTATTCTTAAGCATTTATTTCATTACTATTTTTCAAACCACCGTCCCATTGCCTTTACCAAGCGCTCATGGTGGTTCACCACAACCATCATAAAAACACTAAAGCAAATAAGGGAGCAGAGGTCGTTTCCATACTTCTTTTGGCAAAGCTGACTCCTTGCTTTCAAGGAGTCAGGCTTCCCAAGGAATCGGAAACTTGCTGGCGAGCGCTATCAAAAAACATGCAGAAAGGAGAAGCATTAATGTTCCACGGCCACCTCAGGATCAGCGATCGCCTCTTTGGTCACTGCTCTACAAGGAGGAAAAGACCCTTTGGAACATTGGAGTCATTTATTTTATGTACCTGTTTAAATACTTTTACCCCATTCACTCGCTGAGATTCGAAGATTCGCATAGCTGCCTTTTGTCCAAGCTTGGTGACATCACTTCTCTTCCGATGGGATCCTCCTTGCTCACCACCATTACTATTTATTAAATTTATACAGTATAAAGGTAAAGGGACCCCTGACCATTAGGTCCAGTTGTGACCGACTCTGGGCTTGCGGTGCTCATCTCTCTTTACTGGCCGAGGGAGCCGGCGTACAGCTTCCGGGTCATGTGGCCAGCAGGACTAAGTCGCTTCTGGCGAAACCAGAGCAGCACACAGAAACTCCGTTTACCTTCCTGCCAGAGTATTACCTATTTATCTACTTGCACTTTGACGTGCTTTTGAACTGCTAGGTGGGCAGGGACCGAACAACGGGGGCACACCCCTTCGTGGGGATTCGAACCACCAACCTTCTGACTGGCAATCCCTAGGCTCTGTGGTTTAACCCACAGTGCCCCCTGTGTCCCTTTATATAGTATACATTTATACTAAATACTTTCAGACCAGCTGCTAACCTGAGCAACAGGCTAACTCTGAAATTGTAGCTGCTGTCATTCAAGGTGTCAGCATGGGTGTACAAAGCCCTAAATGCTTGTGACCCAATTACCTAAAACAGCTCCTTCTGCAATCTCCACCATCTTGGCCCCTACAATCAGCAAGAGGGGCTACAGGTATCTGCCCATTTGACAATGCTGACCCATGACAGGACCTTGTCATTTGAAGTTACCCATTTGTGGAATCACCTCCATGGTGATTTCTCTCTGTCTCCCTCTTTATTCAATTTAAGGAGGGGTTTCAAAACATTCCTGTCCACCCAGGCATTGGATGGCTCAGATTCCGTTCCTGGCAACTTTGACATTATGAGCTGTGAGAGTACATGGTCCTCTTGAGACATTTTTACATGGCTTTTAGATGTTTTTAATTGTTTTTGTTTTATTTTTAATTGCATAGTTTTATCACTGAGGTGTTTGCTGCCCTGGGCTCCTTTACAAAGAAGGGGAGGGTATAAACTTAATAAATATCACCATGTTGCTCCTCTATCTGGATGGCTGTTTTATTCTGTCCGTCATTCTCCTGGGATCTCTTCGGGAGAAGAAAAGGCTAAAGGAAATTTGGAGTGGAGTCCCTAAGACGGTTGGGTGGCACCTTCTTGGCCTCCTTCCGGAAACTTCTGCAGCCAAGCTGGTGCCAAACGTCTTGCTCTAATTTCCCTTGGAGCACATCAACAAGGCTGTCATCTTGTCATCTTGGCAGCCCAGGACCTCCAGACACATTGCCCAGGCTTGAACCCCGGGGGTAAGGTCACACTGCTGCTGCTAACACAATGGTTTGGCTTCATCCAGACTTGATTATTGTAACTCACTCTACGTGGGGCTGCCCTTGAGACTGACCCAGAAACTCCAGCGGGTTCAGAATGCCACAATGAGACTCCTTATGGGGTCCTCACCACGGGATCACATTCACCCGGTGCTATACCAGCTGCACTGGCTCCCGGGGGAGTACAGGATCAGGTTTAAGGTGCTGCTTTGAACCTTTAAAGCCCTATATGGCCTAGGACCCTATGGGACCACCTCTCCTGGTACGTTCCACGGAGGACCTTACGGTCTTCAAACAAAAACATCTTGGAGATCCCAGGCCACAGGGAGGTTAGGCTGGCCTCAAGCAGAGCCAGGGCTTTTTCGGCCGCGGCCCCGATCTGGTAGAACGCTCTGTCACAAGAGACTAGGGCCCTGCGGGACTTGACATCCTTCCACAGGGCCTGCAAGACAGAGCTGTTCCACCAGGCCTTTGGCCAAGGCACAGTCTGACCCCCTCCTTTGGTAATCCTCATAGAACTCTAGCCCAATGGTTGCCATTAATTTGATTCTGAATTGATTTTAGAATGCTGTGTTACTTTTATTGTTGTTAGCCACTCTGAGCCCAGCTTCAGCTGGGGAGGGAGGGATATAAATAAAATATTATTATTATTATTATTATTATTATTATTATTATTATTATCCCTGGAGGCGTACTCCATTGTCTCTTGAGGCAGACAGATGTCAACATCCTGTCTTCCAGGCTATAAACTCATGCCCACCCCACAGTTTACTGAGATGGAGATGGGGCAGGGCAGGTCAGTGGTGGTGAGCTCTTTGGCGGGGCACAGTCACCAACCCAATCTGGCACTGCCACCAAGACACCTGTGCAGCCCCAACCACACTGCCAGCCTGCCCAAGCCCAGTTCCAGCAATGCCAGTGTTGACGTGTCACTACTGCGGCAGACTTGGAAGATTCCAACTCCCAGCTTCAATCTGACCCTAAGCAAATGAGTCTCTTAAGCTTAAGCCAAGAAAGAGTATTCTCTATAAGATTGAATATCAATATACATATCAAGACTTTGAGATTAGACCACTGAAGAAGCCCGAAAACTATCTTGGGAGTGTGCTACCTGCAAGACCCAGTTAAAGGGCCTCATCGGGGGGGAACAGCAGCCTTTGATTACTTGGACTGCCCGGGCAAGGCGGGTGCAGAACGCTGGCACCCTGCCGTCCGCAGCTTCATTGTCTAAAACTTTGTTAACATCTATCTGCAGCTCTGCTGGCATCTCTCGATATTGTGAGTGTAACCGAACTTGCCTTTTGTTGATATCTTCATGAACTTATCTAGTAGACTGAGTTGAGCATTTGAAGGCTCTATTGAAGCCGGACATTATAGGTTCATTTTGGGCTGGGTAGTTCGCAAGTCTTTGTGGCTTTGTTTAACGTTTTGCATTTTTCTCAGAAGGTTGATAAAGTATGTATAATTATTGTTCTTTGTACAGTGGATACCTCCGGTTACATACGCTTCAGGTTACATACGCTTCAGGTTACAGACTCCGCTAACCCAGAAATAGTACCTCCAGTTAAGAACTTTGTTTCAGGATGAGAACAGAAATCGTGCTTCAGCGGCACGGCAGCAACAGGAGGCCCCGTTAGCTAAAGTGGTGCTTCAGGTTAAGAGCAGTTTCAGGTTAAGTACGGACCTCCAAAACGAATTAAGTACTTAACCCGAGGTACCACTGTATATTCATCGCCAATGTGTTGCATGCATCACACAGAATCGCACAGAATCTGACCCTCAGCAGTGAGCAACTTGGCTACAGACCTTCAGGTGTGGACCCTGAGCCTCGAGGGTCCAATCTAGTCCAACCCCCCTGCTATGCAGGAATCTCCACTAAAGCAGTCATGACAGATGGCCGTCCAACTCCTGCTCCTAAACCCGGGGGCTCCCTCCTCCTCCCTCTTCAAAAATTCCTGGAAATCCTCATTTGGTAAAGAGACTAAGATTTATTCTTACTTACCGTATTTTTCGCTCTATAAGACACACCAGACCATAAGACGCACCTAGTTTTTGGAGGAGGAAAACAAAAAATATATATTCTGAATCTCAGAAGCCAGAACAACAAGAGGGATCGCTGCGCAGTGAAAGCAGCAATCCCTCTTGCTGTTCTGGCTTCTGGGATAGCTGTGCAGCCTGCATTCGCTCCATAAGATGCACACACATTTCCCCTTACTTTTTAGGAGGGGGAAAGTGAGTCTTACAGAGCAAAAAATACGGTATTTATTAGAGAGAGAAGGAGAGAGCTCTAGCCTCCTCATAGAACCATAATTCACAGGGTTCCCTGTGGAGAGGGATTGAAGATTAACCCAGGGTCTCCAAATCTGGGTCTCTACCTGTTTTTGGACTACAATTCCCATCATTCCTGGCTAGCAGGACCAGTGGTCAGGGAAGATGGGAACTGTAGTCCAAAAACAGCTGGAGACCCAAGTTTGGGGAATCCTGGATTAAACTACGTTGAGTGCAATTTGGTGCACACTCACCCAGTAATAAGCCTCCATGTGCATCACAGGATTTACTTCTGAGTAAACATATCAAGAGTCATGCTGCACACCTTTAACAGCTCTCCCTTAGTAGATCAGGGCAATTGCTTTTTCAATTCAAAATTTCTATTTGCACTTTTCAAAAAAAACTTGCATAACTCAACTGGGTTTGGAAGCTGGTTGTGCCATGTAATTCTGTTACTCACTCCCAGTTCATGCTTCCCACCCAAAAATATAATCATGTTTCCTAGCTAGAAAACTGAAGCGGGAGGGAAACTATAAAAACACTTACGCAAAGGTCATAATAACAATCTGCAGAGATTTTTACAGCTGCCTCTCTCTTATTTGAGGGATCCGCTTCTAACCATCTCCTACGCGTTTGTTATTTTTGACCTTTGCACATGCTTTTTTTTTTTTAAGGGGTGGGGAAGGCGGAGGAGGGGAGAACCCACGCAGATTTGGAAGTGGTGTTAAAATGCTGGGCCCAAATATTGAGACTAAAATTTATAAATATGGGAGAGTGCCTGGCCACGCAGAATAAGCAGAATCATGGGCGTAGCGAAGCGGGACACATTTTTTGTTTTGTTTTATGTCTTGCTCAGTGCCCTTTTATTTGGGGGAGAGAGAGAGACAGAGAGAGAGAGAGAATATTTCTGGACCATAACACCTCCAATCCTAGGTGCATTTCTGGGAGTGTGGGTACCACCAAAGTCAAATTCCCAAGACGAAAACCTAAATATGCTAAGGGCTAGAGGTGCAGAGGATTTCCCCACCCACACATTCCAAATAAAAGTGCATACCTTCCAACATTTCTCCAATGAAAATAGGGGTGTCCTATTCTATTATTGGAAGTGAGAGCTGGACCATAAAGAAGGCTGATCGCCGAAGAACTGATGCTTTTGAATTATGGTGCTGGAGGAGACTCTTGAGAGTCCCATGGACTGCAAGAAGATCAAACCTCTCCATTCTGAAGGAAATCAGCCCTGAGTGCTCACTGGAAGGACAGATCCTGAAGCTGAGGCTCCAATACTTTGGCCACTTCATGAGAAGAGAAGACTCCCTGGAAAAAAACCCGATGTTAAGAAAGATGGAGGGCACAAGGAGAAGGGGACGACAGAGAATGAGATGGTTGGACAGTGTTCTCGAAGCTACCAGCATGAGTTTGACCAAACTGCGGGAGGCAGTGGAAGACAGGAGGGCCTGGCGTGCTCTGGTCCATGGGGTCACGAAGAGTCGGACACGACTAAACAACAACAACAAATGCTGTTGTTGTTGTTATACCCCATCCTTCTGACTAGGTTGCCCCAGCCACTCTGGGTGGCTTCCATCATATATAAAAACATCATAAAACAGCAAACATTACAAAGCTTCCCTATACAGGGCTGCCTTCTGATGTCTTCTAAATCTTACACAGTTACAGTACTTATCTCCTTGGCTGGGGGGGGGGGGGTCACATAACCCTCCAACATTTCTCCAATGAAATCAGGGACATCCTACCATAACCTCCAATATTTCTCTGGTGAGATGAGGGGCATCCTAAGGAAAAGTGGGACATTCCAGGATCAAATCAGAAACCGGAATGGCTTCTGTAAATCCAGGACTGCCATTGGAAAATAGGGATACGTGGAAGGGGTTGGACTAGATGACATTGGGCCCCTTAAAAGGTAAAGGTAAAGGTACCCCTGCCCATACGGGCCAGTTTTGACAGACTCTAGGGTTGTGCGCCCATCTCACTTAAGAGGCCGGGGGCCAGCGCTGTCCGGAGACACTTCCGGGTCACGTGGCCAGCGTGACAAGACTGCATCTGGCGAGCCAGCGCAGCACACGGAAACGCCGTTTACCTTCCCGCCAGTAAGCGGTCCCTATTTATCTACTTGCACTTTGATGTGCTTTCGAACTGCTAGGTTGGCAGGCGCTGGGACCGAACGACGGGAGCGCACCCCGCCACAGGGATTCGAACCGCCGACCTTTCGATCGTGCAACTCTACAATTCCTATGAAGTGTTTACGGAAATTATGGGAGGGGCACATCTTTAAAGTTAAATGTTACAAATATTACGCCTGAATGTATCCTTTCAACTTGACAGCTCAGCGAAGTTACCTAGCTTTAAAAAAGAATATAAAATCAATTCCTTTGCCAGTTTCCTTCATTCCAAAGCTATTTTCTCCTTGAAAAAGGACTCCAGGAAGTTCCCAGAGGTGACAATTGCTGAGCTGATCGTTGGCCAAGGAAAGCCTAATCCCATCACCAAACTTGCCAAGGGGCTAGACATGCAAAGGAAGTTCTATTGTATTTTAGGTTGTGGGACTTCAGAGGTGTTTGCCTATGCTAATCTTATACCTGAGTCTTGCCCTGCCATGTCTGCTTATGCTAATCTTGTACCAAGGACTTGCCTGGACATGTTGGCCAAGGATAAACTAGTGTAACCCCTGTCTACCCCTCCCCTTTTGTGACATGTCAGTGACGTAGCAATGATGCTGTATGAACTGTATTCTGTGATATAGTGGGAAAGTTTTAAAGGTCTTTGTCACCCCATCCTCAGGGTTCAAAATTCCTCTTTGAACCTGTTGCGCAATAAACTTTGATCTACAGCTATTTGCTCCGGTTGGCGGCTGGACTCCTTCCTTTATTCTGCAGGGACCCGTGGGCTGTGCCCGACGAGCTGGGTGACTGAGCAGCCTCGCACCTAGATTTTTTCGTAACAGAAGGCATGCAAAATTTTGCATCCACATTCAAAAGATGTGCTTGTATAGGGAGAATCACAGAACGCGCCACAGCTCTGATTGTTGACACTGCTGGAAGCGACGTAATAAGCATACAGACAAGTGATTGTGCCCCCTATTCGTAGGGAATATTTGAATGAGGTTTTTTCTTTCTTTCTTTCTGGAGTCCCGTGGCTATAAAGCCCCAGCCCCCTTCCTCAAGCGTTCCATGTTCTTCCGATGGCAGAAAAGTTTGTTGTGACAGCTGCGGTGCAAAGGCAGCGATGGAAGCTATCTGTATTCATGGGGCAAAAGAGAAGGTCGCTGGAAAAAAAACCTCTGTAGAACGGAGAATATCGCATGTGATTTCCGCCCCCCCCCCTCCTGTCAACCCCACCACCGCAATAAACTCCTGTGGGTCCCTGCTTAATCAGTTCTTTAAAAGCCATAATCACCGTCTTCGGAATGGGAGAAGGGCAATCACAGAAATATCAACCCTAATTGAAGTTCAGGGGCATGAGATTTGCCTGGAAAACTTAACCTTTAAGGGATCGTTGTTACACTCATGGTTGCGGTTTAAAAGACACGATGCACCTTCCTCTCCCCCACCCCCCCACCCCGCCCCCACACTTGCTGAACGTGATTAAATTATGGCAACACCAGCGACATACAGTTTTCATTCATTTTTATCATAATGCGCATTTTTAAAAAACAACAACCCAGAACTCTAGAGAATCATATGCAACATAACATAATCAAATGTTTCCGGAAAACCCGAGAAAACCCGTTTTAATAAAGGAAATGGCAAAATTAAGTCAGTGACAAATGTAGACATATCTATATATCTATAGATGATAGGCAGATAGATAGATGATAGATGATATAGATAGATAGAGAGATAGATGATTAGATTGATGATAGATAGATAGATAGATAGATAGATAGATGATAGATAGATAGATAGATAGATAGAGATAGATAGATAGATATAGATGTTAGATAGATATAGATATAGATAGATAGATGATATAGATAGATGATAGATGATAGATAGAGAGATAGATGTTATAGATAGATATAGATGGATATAGATAGATGATTTCATAGACAGATGATTAGATAGATAGATATATAGATAGATAGATAGATGATAGAGAGATAGGCCATTTTAAATTCATCAGTTAGTTGATGAATCTCACACTGTAATTAGAATGAGTCTCTACACCCTGAAGTCTCTACCCTAGTCTGGCTGAACAGTGTTCTGAAACAGGCATGTAAAGGTTTGTACAGTTACACAATTCAAGCTAGTAATCCAGCACCCGAAATCTGTTTTAAAAGAAAACGCATAATTAATGGTTTCGAACCTTTTTGATCCAACAGTTTATAAGTGTTCTAAATATGGAAAAGAAATAAGTTGAGTGGCCCGTTTTTAAGCTGAGGCGAAGAGAGCTGAAGGGCACACTTTAATTCCGGCTCTGATATGTCAGTGTACTGGAGAATGGGAAAGAATAATAACAACATTTCATTTTCATCTTCTGACAATGAGTACTAATGTCTGCACCAGCTGTGCATGTCTGCCCCCAGCCCATGCCAACAAAACTCTTGCCCCTTACAGTTCTCCTTAAGAGTTAAAACAAAGGCAGCTGATTATTAGGTTTTTAATTAAAAGGCATTAGCAATAACCTCATGCTGATTTACAAGGCAATAACCTTGTCTCCAAACTGAAGCGCTTCCATTGGCAAAGTGCCATCAGTAAGCAAACATCCACACAGAGAGAGACTCAATAAAAAGGCTAGATAGCATGGCAATTTTTGAGACGTAAAGCAGGATTAATATAATGTTCTGCTGAGAAACGCAAGATTCTTTATTCACACTACCCAGTTGCAACGCGGGTCCTGTGAGATGGAGGTCCCAAGAGAGCAGCCTGGAAATCAATATGAGAACTACTATTGTTAGAGGCTTGGACTAAAGTTGGGAAGTCCTGGGTTCGAATCTCCACTTGGCCATGAAGCTTTTGGGAATTATAGGGACAGAACTACCTAAATTGTATAGAAATTTATTTATGTAGCAGCAAGAATACTACTTGCCCAGAAATGGAAAGAAGCAGAAGTCCCAGCAAAGGAAGAATGGATACAGGAACTTGTGGAATATGCCTGTGGGAAACCAGTGTACTGAATTCTAGCAACTGGTATTCAGACACATTGCAGCCTCCAACACACCTTATAACCAGTAGAGTGTTCTTCAGATTTTTCCATAAGCAATGAGGGGCAAATGCTATTTCCCCACCTGTGTAAATGGGTAGTGTAACACAATCAGGAAGCAAACGGCACCCGATTTCTGTCTCCTTTGAGAGGAACGGCAACTGGTGTGTGTGACCTTCCCCTTTATCCTCTTCCTCTATCAGCACAGAAGCCACTTACCTTCTTCGGTTTTTAATTGACAGAGAACACGGTCAGCGGCACACCGCTGAGAATTGATGCGGAAAGATGCGCAGCGAGTTCCCAAATGTCACACTCAACTGCCCGGAAGGCATGGGGAAATCGGCAGCTGCAGGAGGAAATAATCTGCAAAAACAGCCTCAAACAGGCAGCTTCCAAGGGAGGAGGCCTTTTCCAAGTTGCACGCTGTGATAGGAGGCACGACGGGCTGCCAACTTACCTTCTGGAGGGACACAGAGCACAGGGAGCTGCCTTGTGCTGAGTCAGACCACTGCTCCATGTAGCTCAATATTGCCTACACTGTCTAGTAGCAAGATTTGAGGCCAGGATCTTTCCCTGCCCTACCTGGAGATGCCAGGGATTGAACCTGTGAACCTCCTGCATGCAAAGCAGAGGCTGTACCACTGAGCTACCTTCCTTCCTAGTGGACAGTTCTTAGACAGATGGACTATTTCAGGAGTGTGTACAGGAGCCAGGCCCTGTGACCAGTAGGACTTTGCAGGACTGGGGCCTTCCTAAGTTTGTTCTGAAGAGGCAAGGCGCGGCCACACAGGTGAGGCTGATTGGTAGCTCACAGCACCTGGTGACAAGAGCCGGGAAGGGATATAAGGTCAGCATTTCCGTTTGGCTCTTTGCCACAGCAACACGTTCCCTGCCTTGCTGCATTTGACTCCTTGCTTCTTGATCCTCGGACCCCTGACTTTGTGGCTCCTTGCTTCTTGATCCTCAGACCCTTGA
>JAXCMG010000039.1:9331717-9438614 GCA_034642415.1 Podarcis siculus
CCCTGACTTCATGACTCCTTGCTTCTTGATCCTTGGACCCCTGACTTCATGACTCCTTGCTTCTTGATCCTCGGACCCCTGACTTCATGACTCCTTGCTTCCTGACGCTCGGACCTTTGGCTTCCTGACTCCTGGCTTCTGGACTCCCGTTCCTGCTCCCACCCCGCCATCTTGCCCCCGGTCCCGACGTCCCCAGCCAGGACTTTGATCGCCCGTGAACCGGACCATGACACACTAAAAGCCTGACCTATGAGGAGTGGTTGAAAGAACTGTGTATGTTTAGCCTGGAAAAGAAGAGATATGATAGTCATTTTCAAATATCTCAAGGGCTGTCCCAGGGAAGAAGGAACAAGCTTGTTTTCTCCTGCTCTGGAGGGTAGGAACAGAACCAATGGAGTCAAGTTGCAAGAAAGGAGATTCCAACTCAACATTCAGAGAAACTTTCGGACAGCAAGAGCTGTTTGACAGTGGAATTGTCTCCCATGAGTAGTGGTGGACTCTCCTCCCTTGGAGGTTTTTAACGAAAGGTTGGATGGCCATCTGTCATGGACGCTTTAGCTGAGATTCCTGCAATGCAGGGGGTTGGACTTGATGACCTTTGGGGTCCCTCCCAACTCTGATTCTGCGACCTGATATAAGCATCTTACATCCTATGCTCGCATCTCCGGGGGATGATGTTCACAGGTGCATAGAGAAGCCCTGTAATATGAGGAAACTAGGACAGGCAGGCAGGAGGAGCATCAGATATCTCTTCCTCCTGGAGGAAAGGTCTTGTTTTCTCAAGATTGGGGGGGGGGAGGAAAAGGACCCCTGGACAGTTAAGTGTTACCATAAAGCACCAATGCTGCAGCCAGCAAAGGCTCTAGCAGCTCAGTCTGCTGCTTGTGGCTGGAAAGCCAGACAGGATGTTTGTGACTGTTGCCATGGGAACAAAGGGGCAGTCCATTCTGTACTGAGCACCGGATGTTAGCTCAGTGTGTGTGTCATATGACCCGTACTGGAAGTACTTGGGTGGAGTTTCTTCTTACTGCTGATGAGTGCAGACATGTTTCTCTGTACTGAGATAAGAGACAGAAATAAAAGATGTAAATAGTTTTCTGTCTGCTTCTTTCCCCTCCCTGGGGGGACACCAAAGGGGAGAGAGGAAGAACGGTGTGTTCCTCTCACACATCTGAGAAGAATCGCCGGGACCTCGCCTGCTTATCAGCAGAGTGGAGACGCGGGGAGGTCGACAGGAATATCTGCTGGTGCCTACGCTGTAGCACATTCCTCTGACCCAGGCAGAATTTCAACAGTGGTAGCAGAGGATGGTTGCGATTCATCAAACATCTGCATGGGAGGCTGGTGATGTGTCCTCCTCTGCTCCGAGGGAGAAGATAAGCGTCTGAGAACAGCCAGAAGCTGCACAGATCGCTGGATCCAGAGGAACGTCTGTTTTAAGGCAACAAAGCTCAAGGTATGCTGCATTTCGGGCTAAAAGTATGAACGCAGATTGATTTATTCTCTGGTTCACGGGAGAGCTGCGTTTGGAAAACAATAGCTCTGAAAGAAGAGGCCTGCATTCCAGAGATTCTTGTGGTTTCCTGTCCAAAGAAAGGAATGCACTGTTGCTAAGCAACGTCCTTCAGTGAAGAAGGAGTGGGAAGTTACTCGAGAGGGCTGGACAGTCAGTCTATGCCTCAGAGAGGCAAAAACAAAGTTTGTTATGACTAGGCCCTCACGAACTGTTGGAAGGGACTTTCCAACGCAGCCAGTGTCAGAGCTGCCAGGTGCCAAGAGTGTAAACAAGCCAGCTATTGGATTTTAGAGGCTTGTGTTTGAGAGTCAATGCAAGGACTCAAAATGGATGCTAAGAAGGGGGGAGGCTTGCCTTCTCCACCCCTCCTGACCAATGACAATTATGCATCTTGGTCTGTAAAGATGAAGGCCCTGCTGCAGAATCAGAGGCTTTTTGAGGTGATTGAAAACCCCATTCCTGCAGCACCAACCAGAGGTTGGGAATCACGGAACGTGAGGGCCAGGACTGCTATAATTCTATGTGTCTCAGATTCCCAATTGGTGCATATTCAGCATTTAGAAAATGCGAAAGAGGTTTGGGATACGCTGCGTACAACGCATCAGAGAGATGCTGGTTCTTCAGCCTTGCTGTATTTTGAGAAGTTGACCAATCTGAGATTAGCGCCTGATGGAGATGTTCAAGCGCACCTGACGGAAATGAAATATCTGCGTCAACAGATGGTGGAACGTAATTTCCGTCTACAGGAGGAAGTCAAAGGCAACTATGGGGCTGCGGTGCTCATCTCGCTTTCAGGCCGAGGAAGCCAGCATTTGTCCACAGACAGCTTTCCAGGTCATGTGGCCAATATGACTAAACCACTTCTTGTGCAACGGAACACAGTGATGGAAACCAGAGCACATGGAAATGCTGTTTACCTTCCCGCCACAGTGGTATCTATTTATCTGCATGCACTGGTGTGCTTTCGAACTGCTAGGTTGGCAGGAGCTGGGACAGAGCAATGGGAATTCACCCCATTGTGGGGATTCGAACCGCCAACCTTCCGATCAGCAAGCCCAAGAGGCTCAGTGGTTTAGACCACTGTGCCAGCCCAATCTAGCAGCCTCCGACTCCTCTCAATTCTTAGTAGGAACATCGGAAGGTGCCTTATGTTGAATCAGACCGTCAGCTCAGTGTTGTCTGCACAGTTTCTCCCTAGGAATTCACCCAGCGCTACCTGCAGATGCTGGGGATGGAACCTGGGACCTTCTGCATGCAAAGCAGGTGTCCTACTACTAAGCTGTGGCCTTTCTTCTGGCAGTTAGAGGGCGACACCACATCAGCAACCTCTGCCCTCAGCATGCCCACATCCATTGTAAGGACTGGCACCTACTGGCCATCCTTTTACACCTATGAATACACAAATATCAGGTCAGATATTGCCCCATAAACATGTGTGTGCAATGGGCATGCTGTCCATGTCCGAATTATTTTTTTTAGGAATTCCACTTGCCCAGATACTGTTTTTAAGAATAGCCATGTGTTCGTGTTTAGAAAGAGCTTTCGTTTCCCTTATTCCCCTCACAATACTCAAAGTTCCCTGGGAAGAGGATTAGGGGGTCTACAAACAACTCTCAGGGCCCTTAAACTACATTTCCCAGGATTCCTTGGGGGGAACCATGACAGCTTAAAGTGACATGATACTCAAATGCATAGTGCAGATGGGGCCATAGTGAGATACGCTGGGTTAGTAGAAGAGCAAAGGGCCTTTGCAGAAGTGCCCCCCCTCCCCAGTTATGGAAAACCATCCCCATAAGATACCTACTCCAATATCTTTTCAGCCCCTGAGAAAGTCATTTTTATTTCCCCAGGCCTTTCGAACTAAGTTGCTGTTCTAATATTGTTCAGCTCTATGGATTCTTATCCCTCTGCTCTCCATTTTTAAACCCGTACGTCTGTATGTTTATATTTTGATGCCCTTCATTTTGAATTAACCATTTCAGTTTTATTACTGATGTGTTTTTCCACTTGTTGCTTTTAACGGAATGATTACTGCTCAAAGAGATTGTCTATTTGTCGCACAAGCCATTCGCTGGACCAGTGTTTTAAGGTGGCATGAAAAATAATGTAAATAAATTAATAGTTCTAATTTGTGGGATAAAGACAGAATTCCCTTGATGCCCAGAGAAAGGAGCTGCTATCGAAGCAAGCTGGCAATTACTATTAAAGAGAACATGACACACAAACACCGCAATAAGAGCTCCAGTTATAAACAGCTGCTCATAAGCGCACACATCAATTCTTGATTTCATCACAGAGGCAGTTTAAAAGGGCTGCAGTTTTCTTTTTTCTTTTTTAAGGAGATGAAGTGCACAGATATAAACAAACTGTTCAGGTCCAGCCTTGTGTCTCATAAAACTTCATCAAGGCTGCAGACTTAAGCATTTTTACAAGGAAATTGTCCTCATTTGATTCCATGGGACTTACTTCTGAGGAAACTCCACCAGTTTGGGCTTATGCCCAATTATTTTTACATTTGGCACTTTGCAAGCCAAAGAGACAGGAAGTTTCCAGAAGATGAGGAAGTGAGAGGTATAAATAACACTCCCTGAGTTAGAGGGCAACACCCCAAAGTCAGCAAAAAAGAAAGAAAGAATTATAATGGCGTATGTCCATTTTAAAAGAAATTAAACCAGCATACATTTCAGATACATTTCTAACACATGGGGAAAGACCATTTTTCAAAAATAATCTAATCTCTTGAACAACATAGGCAATCCACCCATTGTACTATTTCAAACCCTGCTCCAACTTGAAGTGTTTCAACCCAGTTATCAATATATTTCTAGTAAACCAGCAGTTTGCAAACTGAGTTTCTGGGGATTACAACCAGAAGATGCAAAGAACCTTGAAAGACGTACTAAATGCTTAGAGCAGAGGTGGGGAAACTTTGGTCTTCCAGATATTGCCAAACTACAACTCCATTCAGCAAACAAAGTCAATGGCCAGGGGTTGTGGAAGTTGTAGTTTCGCAACATCTGGAGGGTCAAAGGTTCCCCCACACCTTTGGGGGGGGCATTTGCTTGGCATCATCAACAGTCAACAATGTCATTTCCAGGACGTATATCGTTCACTGCTCTCTGGTAAAAGAGAAAGAAAATTCTGTCTTTCCTGAGAGCTTAGTTCTTAGATATGGACAGCCTTCTGCAAGCTCATGTTTTGGAGTACAACTTCTCACAGCCTCGGCCAGCACAGTAGGGCATCTGGTTAGGGAAGGAAAGCCTACGGGTGTAGAGAAACAGCAAAGCCAATGGTCAAAAAGGATGGAAGTTGGAGTCCAACAACCACTGGAAGGCATCGCTTTTGCTACCTCTGCATTCAAAGAATCAGCTGCTTTGCTTGGGAACTGCAGTCATCAGGCCCTTCTTGGAGACAGAAGGCTTGACGGAGCTGTGGAGCTTGTTGGGTCAACATCAGCCTTCCCTGGGAGCTCTCCCTGGTTCTGAAGGCCCTTTCCATAGGTTTGCTACCTACTGCAGGACGATTTCCTCCAAAGGTCTGTTCCCTCCAAGTTTCGCTTGGAATCCATTGAGCAAAACAGGAGCTAGCCGTGGTTTATTGGTGAAGCTGGTCAAACACAGAACCTGGGCTCAACGAGGGCCCAGGCATGACCCACAGCAACCCTTGAACATGGAAGGGTTACTTGCACTGAGACAAACCACTGAGCCATCTAGCTACAGCAATTGACAGCGAGTCTCCAGGGCTTGATCAGATGTGTCTCCCAGCACTAGTTGGATATAGCAGGGATGGAACACAAAGCAAATTTTCTAAAACCAAGATACCACCCCTGACCCTTCATTGAAACTACTACACAGTCTCCAAGGATAAGAAGGAGCAGATACATTTTGTCTTCCTAAAGCAGACATCTTCCTTACAGATGTTGCTGGTATACATTCCTGAAATATACTCAGAGTCGAGAGTGGATTTCATGCTCTTTATTCAGCTCATAGTGGTGAAGAGGAAATGAAAGTTCCCCCAAAGTATCTGCTTTATATACATTATTTACACAATGAGCTGCACGTGATTGACTAATTCTGGAATTCTCCTGTAGGCCAATCAGGTTGCGGATTCACTTCCACCTGGAGCTGGATTGGGTGGCTCCTGCAGACCAATCATACTGCTGCATTGTTCTAGGACCAATCAGACTGCTGCATTCTGAATCCTATTGTTCTAGGACCAACCAGACTGCTGCATTTTGGATCCTATTCAACTCAGTACATAACAAGTCCCATCATCTCTGATCACTGGGCACACCAGCTGCCGCTGATGGGAGTTTGTATCCAATGGTGTCCATGAGCAAGCTGAATAGACTTCTGCTAGCCAACCATTGAAAAGAGCAGTGCAGCTATTGGGGAGGGTGGAGATTTTAACAGAGTGGAAAGCAGTGAACTGCAGTGAACAAGACAGGGTGCGAAACTTGCAATTTGCCTGTGTTTGCAGCCAAGAGGAAAGGGTGTGGATTGGTGGCAATGACTTTTAGTCGTTGGAGAAGGAGACTTGGGTGACCAGGATGTTTAAGCTGGCAGCACTGGAGATGGGTGGAGAGTTGTTCTGGCCTGCTAGAGGGCTTTTTTGAAAAACCAGCAGCATCAGGGAGGAAGGAGGGTTCAATTCTGGGGAGCCGGTGATCAGGGCTAGCTGATTTGAGCTATGTGACTTTACTTAGACCACTAAGAAAGACCAACACTACTCAAAAACACACATTGCTGTAGGACGTACAAGAATGATTGTTTAGTTGCTCAAGAGTTACAACGAAGCCGTTTGCTTTTCCTTTTTGTGGTTACAAAGCAGGCTGCGTGGATTTGTGTAAGAGCTCATAAGACCACCTACTCTCAGCAGCCAGAAGCATAATAATGATAATAATAAATTTTATTTATATCCTGCCCTCCCCAGCCAAGACCAGGCTCAGGGCGGCTAAAACCCGATATAAAAACAATTGATTAAAATACAACTTAAAAACAAGATTAAAATACAACATTAAAATGCAGCCTCATTTCAGTAGAAACTCAAATCAAAAACTTTTGGGGGATGAAAACGTCAAATCTTCACCAAGGCCAACTATCCAGACTGGTCCTACGTGGGCCAGAAAAAAGCCACCGAAGTCCCCAAATAGGGGTTGCATCACAGAAGGAAAAGGGAAAGAGGGGGAGGGGATCAAGTTGATTCCAAGCCAAAGGCCAGACGGAACAACTCTGTCTTACAGGCCCTGCGGAAAGAAATCAGACCCTGCAAGGCCCTGGTCTCATGAGACAGAGCGTTCCACCAGGCCGGAGCCAATGTTGAAAAGGCCCTGGCTCTGGTTGAGGCTAATCTGACTTCCTTAGGGCCGGGGACCTCTAGGGTGTTGCTATCTATGGACCTTAAGGTCCTCTGTGGGGCATACCAGGAGAGGCGGACCCATAGCCAGACACTGGAGAGACCTGTCAGGAGTAAGCATAGGCCAATGGTATCAAATAGTATGGGAAACAGCCTTATTAGAGAAACTAACCAACAAACTGAAACTGACATGGGACAAACAGAAGAAGACACCTTCAGCCCGGTATGGTTACCCTTTGTCACATACACAGCCCAACAAGACAACAACAAAACAACCCAACAGTATTCGAATCAATCTGGTTAACCTGATCCAAACACACACTCCACTCACACACAAAAACAAATTTCACTACAGCCAATCAAAGACCTCCAACCACACCCCAGGCCAGCCCCAACCTCTCTCGCCACCAAAGAAACACAAGCAAATAGTAAAGAGAACATACACAAGTGACGATGACCCAAAACCCCACACATACACTAAGTAGAACAGAAGCGTTGTCACCAGACTCAGACCCCTCTTTCCACCTTTTCTTCCTAACCTAACATTGTATACAACACTCATGTCTCACAACAAAATGAAACTGATCTGTAAAAAAAACCACAACTTGAAAAAAGAGACAATGCATGTATTTTTTGTAAATTAAGAAATCTTTAATAAAAATTTGTTTTTTTTAAAAAAAACAAAGTAGGCTGCATGGATTTGTGTTTGTGAATATAATCACTTTTTTATAACTAAGTGCCTCCCATCAGCTTTGGTAGGTGACATAGTTGCAACCCTATCTGGATTGGGACAGCCTAGCTTCTGTTGTATATACCCTGGTGACTTCTCTGTTAGATTACCACAATGCATTATACATGGGGCTGCCTTTGAAGACGGTTCAGAAACTCCAGCATTAAGCAGCCAGATTGTTGACTGGGACCATGTAGTCTGAGCATGACCTGAGTGCATTAGCTACCACTGGCTTCTGGGCTCAATTTGAAGGAATGGTTTGGACCTGTATTGTGGCTTGGGACGCCCCAATATCTCAAGAACCACATCTTTCCATACAAACCAACCCAGATTCTACATTTCTCATCAGAGGCCCCTAGCCGTGTGTCTCCTTCAAGGGAGGTGCAAGAGGAACCAGCGAGAGAGTGGGCCTTTTCAGCGGTGGCTCCCTGGTTATGGAATGCTCTCCCTAGGGAAATTAGCCTGGTGCCAACCTTGTCAGTGTTTTCTCAGCCAGGCAAAAACACTCCTGTTCACCCAGGCTTTGGGGTCTTAAGATTGCGGCCTGTTTTGATGTTTGCCTTTTAGTAAGGTGGGGGTAGGATTGGTTCGTTTCGTGCTTGTTTGTGGGTGAACATTTACAGTCGTACCTTAGATCTCAAACGCCTTGGCTCCCAAACAAATCGGCTCCTGAACAATCGAAACCTGGAAGTGAGTGTTCCGGTTTTCGAACAATTTTCGGACGCCGAACGTCCGGCGCAGCTTCCGATTGGCTGTAGGAGCTTCCAGCAGCCAATCAGAAGCCGCACTTGGGTTTCCGAATGTTTTGGAAGTCGAACGGACTTCCGGAATGGATTCCATTAAACTTCTGAAGTATGACTGTCCTCTGTTTGGCGTTTTATTTGTGGGGTTTCAAATACATTTGTTCTGTATTTTAATATTTTTAAGTTGCTTTCAGATGATTTGTAGAAAGCAATGAAGATAAATACAAGAAACGCGTACATGCAGACTTGATACTTGATTCTCCTGCTACCTCCTCCATAAATATATACAGTGTACCTCAGGTTAAGAACAGTTTCAGGTTTAGAACGGACCTCCAGAACGAATTAAGTTCTTAACCCGAGGTACTATTTCTGGGGTAGTGGAGTCTGTAACCTGAAGCATCTGTAACCCGAGGTACCACTGTATATGGTTTTGCAATGACAACATTGAGGTTCCTCTGCAGCTTTGCAGGGGTGGGGGACTTGATCCTCAGACCCACGTGAGCAGGATGCCCAGTTGCAAAGAGACTCGCAGACATTCCTGAAGCCAGTCAGGTTGCCAACTTGAATAAAATATTGGGGGGGGAGGCGCCAGGTAAGCCCTGCCCCACATAATCAATCACAAGACACAGCATGCACACACCATCTGAATGGCAATGCCCATCAACTTTGTGGGGGCCCAGCCCCTCAAATATTTTATGGGGTGGGCCGAAGGTCCCTCAGCCCCTAGGAGTTGGATCCTATGCACCGAGGACACGCATGAGCAGTGTCATTAAGGACATACGGTCACTGGGAGTGACTTGTTCCAAGGACACAAGGCATGGATAGTTCATTTGACTAGCGGTTAAGGTGGCTATGGAACTGGAAGACAGCATTACCTGTTTATCAATTCAAAAGCATTTCTAAACCACTTTCCATTTCCAATTCTCTAAGCGTCATGCAAAAATACAGCATAAAACAATAAGACATTTTTTAAAAAATAAGACAGTATCATAAACATAGGAAGAAACAGGAATTCAGTAATAACAGGATCTAATTTTACAGGTCAGGGAAAGTCTGTGCAAAATGATACGTCTGAATCGACTGATGGATGACGTGTCACGTTATCTAATAATCTAAAGACAAACAGTGTTGCGTCTTTATTTTTAAATGTGACCTGCCAGAGCTCCAGGGACAGAGAAATCAAAAAACCCCAAATATCTATTTCTGTAGCAAAGCATTAGTGTAGAAACAGTTTCTTCCCCTCATTTGGACAAAAACTTTAAAAAACAGAAAAACAGGGACCAAATGCCCTTTGACCTCACCAAGGGCAGCCCAAGCTGCTCTGTTAATGAGCACATTTTTAACTTTTTCTCCTTTCTTTTTTTTACAACAATAAAAAGAGAGGGAGCGTGCGATATAAAAGTAGTGTGTAAGAACGAAGTCCTGTCAACAGTGATGGGTGTTGCCAGGCAACCAGGAGGCAGAGATGAGAGATAATAAGGAAGAGGGCCAAAGTCACAGAGGTGTCAGTGACAGCTGGAGGAGGGTGAGAAGAGGTTCCTGCTGCTGGACAGAATTAACCCCGTGTGCTCCTAAAGCACAGGGAAACAGAAGGAGAAAGCAAAACAGGCAAAAGCAACAGTCCAAGATGCACTCTATTCTCTCTGCCCAGAGACGATGTGCTGGTACTGCCAGAACCCAAACAGACTGGGAATTAGATCAGGGCAATGAATTTCCTCCAGGCAGTTTCAAAGAAAAGACACTTAGGGTGTGTGTTGTTGTTGCTGTTTTGCAACGGGTCGTTGACTCATTAATAGCGCATTCATGCTGAACCATCCACACACAACCTTGGGCTTTATGCGTTTCTCTGCAATGTTTCCCCGATGTTACAGCACCGATGGTGTCTGGAAGGGCACTCTTGCACTGAACGGCAACAAAAGCAGGACACACACCCCAGAACCTTCGTGGTAAAGAAACGTACAAGATTTTGTGAGGATGTTATGTGAAATGCACTATTGGAAATGAAGCTATTTCAATACTACACTGGTACCTCGGGTTACAGACGCTTCAGGTTACAGATGCCACTAACCCAGAAATATTTCCTCAGGTTAAGAACTTTGCTTCAGGATGAGAACAGAAATTGCGTTGCGGCCGCGGCGGCAAATGAGGCCCCATTAGCTAAAGTGGTACCTCAGGTTAAGAACAGTTTCAGGTTAAGAACGGACCTCCGGAATGAATTAAGTTCTTAACCCGAGGTACCACTGTACTGGTATTGAAAGGGGAATCGTGTACGACTGCCCTGATACCATCATGAGCATAAAATGTCACAAACCATGCACAATAAAAAAGGGCGTCCGGAGTTATATGCCTTGTGCGGAAGATGAGAAATTAAACTGTAGCAAAGATGTGAAGCAGACTAGTGGGGGAAATAGGAGCCCCCAACCCCCATTAGTCTGCTTCACACCTTTGGTACAAATGCAGGCAAACAGCGTCCAACCTGCCAGAGGAAAAAACCTGAACTAGCTCCCAGGCTATTGCAGCTTGGGCTGGGAGCCAGAGTGTAAGGAATAGCTGATCGGATAAAGAGGCAGGGAGAAAAGGTTTTATCACTCTCCGCCAAGCCCCCAAAGATGGCTGCACCCACTCAAAAACCACTTTGCAGACCCATGTGCTAACCCTGTCCTTGGGGCCCCTCCTCCCCCCACAAAGGAAGAGACCAGATATGGGTTCGAATTAGCCACAACTTTATTGAATTCAGATTTCAGATGTAGGCAACCTGGCCTTGGCCTTGGAAGGTATCCTTCTCAACCCCACAGTGGGCTGAAGAAGAAGAAGAAGAGTTTGGATTTGATATCCCGCTTTATCACTACCCGAAGGAGTCTCAAAGCGGCTTACATTCTCCTTTCCCTTCCTCCCCCACAACAAACACTCTGTGAGGTGAGTGGGGCTGAGAGACTTCAGAAAGTGTGACTGGCCCAAGGTCACCCAGCAGCTGCATGTGGAGGAGCAGGGAAGCGAACCCGGTTCACCAGATTACGAGCCTACCGCTCTTACACTGGGGATGTGCAGGGAGACAGCTGCCGTGTGAGGGGACTGCAAAGCATGAACTTACACAGCGTGCCCACGCACAGCGCCGGATTGGGAGTTTGACCTACTTGCCGCCGCTCTAGGGCCAGGGACTCCCACAAACGCCCTTTAACGGGCCCTGCAAAAACACCACCGCATTGGGGTGCATGAGACTCCCACAAACACCCTTTCACTCAAAGACAGACTAAAGGATACCTAACAAGGCTCAAAACCGCCACCCGAGGCCCAGGGGCCTCACCGCCAAGAAGCCTTCAACTTATTTATTAAATCTGTATACTGCCCTTCATCCAAAGATCACAGGGTGCATCACAATGTAAAATTTCATGCAAATTTGCCTGGCAGGGAAGCAGGAGCTATGCCTGTTGAACATCTGCCTGCCCTTCAGCTCAAGCCACTCCAGCTCCGCAAGAAACAAAAGCATGGTAACCCTTAGGGAGACAGTACCACAGAGCCTAGGGCTTGCCGATCAGAAGGTCGGCAGTTTGAATCCTCGCAATGGGATGAGCTCCCGTTGTTCAGTCCCTGCTCCTGTCAACCTGGCAGTTCAAAAGCACGTCAAGGTGCAAGTAGATAAATAGGTACTGCTCCGGCGGTAAGGTAAATGGCGTTTCTGTACGCTGCTCTGGTTCGTCAGAAGTGGCTTAGTCATGCTGGCCACATGACCCGGAAGCTGTACCCCGGCTCCCTCAGCCAATAAAGGGAGATGAGCGCCGCAACCCCAGAGTCGGTCACGACTGGACCTAATGGTCAGGGGCCCCTTTACCTTTACCTAATGGTCAGGCAGCATTGCAGCCTGGCATGAGAGATCTGGCACAGACTGGGCAGGATTGCAGCGTGCCCACAGATCGACCAATCTTGGGCAGTCTCAGGTGCAGGAGTTCACCAGGGGACAGCCCCAACTGGCCAATAGGCATCTATGTGGTCCATTCCCAGGTGGGATAAATTGAGACCTGCCCATGCTTTTTCCCCAGTTCGTATTCAGGTGGAGGGCTTCACGTTCTATGCGAGTGTCGTCACCTCTGCAGACCCCCCCCCCACCAAAGGCTGGCACCTGTTCAATTACCTTAAGAATATCGTGTGTGCTAGCTCCCTGGCTGGTGAGGCCACAGTCCTGGCTCTCTGAGATTGCTTCTGGAAGCAAAGCAAAGCAAAAGCTCCACCGTGTCTTGTACACAAAGATGAGCAGGGGAAGTCCTTCGGAGATGAGCTTTCCCCCTTTAGAAAGTATTATGCCGTTCTAAGGTATGGTTGCCACATTTTTTTCAATGAATCTGGGGACACTTTTTGTTTTTTTGAAGCTGAGTAGCAACAGGGAGTCAGTAGTGGGAGGATGGTGAGGCAAAAGACCCTGGGCTCAAGCACACATGCATATTGTATAAAGGTGCAAAGCCCTTCTTTTGCACCCTGTGAAACATAAATGCGCAGAGTTTTTTAAAAACTGGGCAACGGCGTGCCGTGCGCCCGTGACTCCCGAGACTCCCCCAATCTCCTGCCCCCTTCTTCCTTTGTTTTGACTGATTGGGGGAGGCTTGGGAGCCACAGGCGGGCGGCTGTTGCCCAGTTTTTTTAAAAAAAACTCTGCACATTTATGTTTCACAGGGTGCAGAAGAAGGGCTTTGCACCTTGCCTGGCAGAGAAACCACACACCTTGCGCCCCTCCTGGGCAGCACCCGCCTGCCCATGACTCCTGAGCCTCCCCCGATCTGTCAAAACAAAGGGGGAAGGGGGCAGGAGATCTGTACCACCGGACGTCCCTGGTTTCCCTTCGGCAATGGCGGCAGCAGCAAGCAGCTCCTGAAACCAGCCAGAGCCAACTGCACTACCAGGCTGGCTCTGGGCTGCTGAGGCTGCCGCTGCCACGTTTCCCGGGGACAGATTTGCAAATCTGGGGACATTCCGGGGACGGAATTTGTCCAGGGACAGATTTGCAAATCCGGGGACTGTCCCCAGGAACCGGGGACATCTGGTAACCCTATCCTAAGCATCATCTGACCCTGTCTTTATGGATTAAGACCAGTTAGAGAATCCAGGTGCATCTGTGGTACAACCTCAGGCCTGCATATATTTCAGTGTAATAAAAATAATATTTGAAATAATTTGTGCGCCGAGAATAGCTCCGCCCCTGAAAGCAGGACTGATTTCATTTCCACCAAACATTGGCAGCTGGTGTATGTTTCAAATTCTCCTTACCACTTGGCAGGGCGAGACAGACAACCTCGTTGTTTTGGTCAGTCTGTTTTGCATGATGCACATCGATTACAGCATAATTTGGGGAAAGCAAAAGAACTCAAAGGTGCTCAACTTTGGCCACACTGAGTCCAGGGCTATTGGGTACCCTGGATAATTATGTCCCAGAAATTCCACCTCCAAACTCCTGAAAAACTGGTTTGTTTGCACAGCTTAAGCCTCTCATCGCAGGAAATCTGGTTCAGCTCTTATTATTCATTTCACATATTTATATACTGAAAAACAGTCTCTATAATAATAATAATAATAATAATAATAATAATAATAATAATAATAATTTTATTATTATTACCCCGCCCATCTGGATGGGTCTCTGAGCCGTTTACAAAGCAAGAAATGCAAGATGCAATACGGCACACTGCGGTGTCGAACAAAACTTTCGATGCCTTGCAAGTAAACGACAAAAGCCCCCCAAAAAACAAAAAAATCACAGCAGCACATTTTTGAAACTTCTTTCGAATCACAGATCCCTTCGCCAATTTTTGTTGTGGTGTTTTTTAAGTGCAGACCAGGTAGCTGCTTTCTTAACATCACATTACTCAAAGAGGGAGTATCGCATCCCTTTTCGCACCAGTGGACTGTAAAATTAGCAGCACTCACAAGTGCTGAGTTTAAAATACAAAATGGGACACACCCTGCTCCCTGGGAACACCTGCCTCCCCTTCCCTTCCCTTTCCCCCCACCCCTGCTTTCCGCATCCTCCTTCTCTCAGCTTGCCAAGCGCCATTTGTTACAGCTGAAGTGTTTCCTTTTCTCTCTCAATATTTCCTGTCTGCCCGGCATCTCTTTTGTAGCTCATAAGGGATAGAGATTTAAAGTTACATCATTCCCACCCTCAAACACACATCCTAACAGAAGGGGGTCACGTAAAGAAGGGGGCAGGTTGTGTTTCTGGGTGCGCCTGTGTTTCCCCACTAAGATTTTATCAGGTATTACTATCATTAGGGACGCTGTGGGTTAAACCACAGAGCCTGGGACTTGCCAATCAGAAGGTCGGCGGTTCGAATCCCCACAACGGGGTGAGCTCCCGTTGCTCAATCCCTGTTCCTGCCAACCTAGCAGTTTGAAAGCACGACAGTGCAAGTAGATAAATAGGTACCACTCCGGCGGGAGGGTAAACGGCATTTCCGTGTGCTGCTCTGGTTTGCCAGAAGCGGCTTAGTCATGCTGGCCACATGACCCGGAAGCTGTACGCCGGCTCCCTCGGCCAATAAAGGGAGATGAGCGCCGCAACCCCAGAGTCGGTCACGACTGGACCTAATGGTCAGGGGTCCCTTTACCTTTACCTTTATTACTATCATCATTATTATTTCCATTTGTTTATACAAAAGAGGTCTCAAGCTGCACACACCATACATTTAAGGCACATTATTTCCCCCTGAGAATCCTGGGAACTGTAGTTTGTGGTGGAGTTGGGAATTGTAGCTCTGCGAGGGACAAACTACGTTTCCCAGGATTCTCAGGGGGAAATAATGCGCTTTAAATGTATGGTGTGGGCAGCCTCACAGCAACTTTACAAGATAAAATGCAAACACATAAATTAAAAGCTATAGTTCTTTTTTTAAATGTACAATACAGTACTGTACAGATTTCCTAAAATGCTCCTCCAACACCACAATGAGGACAAGTCCTACCCCACACTAATAAAAGAGGAGCGTTACATTAGAGGTTAGCTTAACTACCAAAGACCTGAGTAAACAGAAATGTCTTAGCTTGTAGAATAAAAACTGACCATGGTGGAACTAGGCGAGTTTCCCTCAAGAAAGCATCCCCAAACCATTTTTGGAGATCCCCACCTACAAAGCCTTTTGTGGCAAATGCAATGAGAGCTCCCCCTCCTGTTCTTGATGGGTCGTAATCATGGCTAATTGGGAAATTTGCAAGAAAACTCTTCAGCTTAGGAAATGGATTGTGCCAAACTCTCCCCACTCTCCCCACCTTCCTCTAACTTTTCCACAGTTCCAGCCACAGCTCTGAGGCTAACATGGCTCAGAGGAATTGGTCTACAGAGGTGTTGCAATTATGTCCGTAATAAGCTAAAAAAGTCTGCCTCTCGCTCACACAGCAGTGCCCTGAACCTTTCCCCCATTAACGTCTACAGAAGCTTTGCAATCAGTTTCAAGCAGTCCTGCGTCTTAAAGAGAGACACTGTGAAATTTAGCACGGAGGAGCAAGGGGAAGAGAAGTGATCAGTCCTAACAGCAGTTCTCTGGAAAGCGACACCTGTTCTTAATGCACAAGGTTGAGCAAACGGGGTTGTTGCTTTAAAAAAAATTACGTTGCAATTTCCACAATGCACCCTAGGAGGCTATCTTAACTGAGAAAGGAGTTCTCATTCAACTATTGTTTCTCGCCCTGTGCAAAAGCTATTAAGCAGAGATGGTGTTGCTATCTTCCAGGAGAATAAGAGAGCAAGCTGGCCAAAACCCTCCAGGAAAAAAGATCTGAAGTCTTTGACTGGCAGGAGAAAGCACTCAAGAGCACCGCAGGGGAGAATCTCCTCTCTGGCTAGGAGGGAAGACAGGCTGGCTGACCTAATAGGGCTGTTCCCGTCTTTATTTTCTATAATTTAGGGACCTGCAGCGCACAGGAAGGAAGGGGAGAGAGAGAGGCTGTAAATGTGATAAGGAACCTCAAGGGAAGGATATTGCTACGGAACAGCATCATGGCTTATTGCTCGTTTCGAAAAGAAAAGAAAAGGAAAAGAAAGAAACACCAACTTTTCCAAACCCAAGACTGAACATGAAGTCTGAATGGCCTGCCCTGGCTATTTGGCCCACAACTAGGATAGAGATATTTTTTATTTTTGCAATGGAGAGCAAGTTAAGAAGCACTGTAAATAAACTCCAATGACAGGTTTGCAACCTGAAGTCGTGCTAGGCTTCTGATGTCCTCTAGGGGGCATCTGTAGACTGGAAAGTTCAAGAGGCAGGGAGGCATCACTATGTCTCTGTGCAGAAGGAGGCAGGGCCTTCAGCATCCCTGCTAGATGCAATACTGCTGCTGCAACATGCCTTACTGTAGCAGCAGCAGCAGCAGCAGCAGCAGCAACATCTTGGTAGCTCAATCGGTAGAGCATGAGACTCTTAATCTCAAGGTCATGGGTTCAAATCCCACATTGGGCAAAAGATTCCCACATTGCCGGTGGTCAGAGAAGATGACCCTTCAAACTCTACCATGCTATGATCCTAGGATCTGATGGAGGAGACCATTGCCTCCACCTCCTCAGCAATCCATCCCTGCCAATGCCACCCACGGAGGAACGAGCCGAGCAATAGGGTGCCCCCCACCCCGAGTGCAACCCATTAAACTGGGAGGGGGTTAAGATGCATTCAGCTCAATCCCAATGGCAAAGGAGTCTTCACAAGGCTAGGCTTTGGGGCTAGACAGCAAGGCAGTCCAGGTTGAGACAAGTTGACGTTAAGCACCTTGCAAGGGCATCTCTCGCAATATGCTACCAAGTTAAGAGAAATATGGCTGGCAAAGGCTGTGGCAGCACATCAAGGGAGTACCAGCATTTCATCTTAGCTTGGAATAGGCAATCTTGGTAGTCAATTAAATTTGGGGGCTACTCCCATTCACACACACTGCTTTCATTCATCCCGTGTACAGTGGTACCTCGGGTTACATACGCTTCATGTTACATATGCTTCAGGTTACAGACTCCGCTAACCCAGAAAAAGTGCTTCAGCTTAAGAACTTCAGGATAAGAACAGAAATTGGGCTCCGGCGGTGCGGCAGCAGCAGGAGGCCCCAATAGCTAAAGTGGTGCTTCAGGTTAAGAACATCTTAAGAACGGACATCCGGAACAAATTAAGTACTTAACCCAAGGTACCACTGTACTGCTTACTCGCTTTACCTTCCAGCCTCAACCACTATATTTCTTGTTGGTGCTGTTTATGAGCCTTCCCTTAAGGATCCTTATAGCAAGTCAGAGCTCAGTTCTGTCTAAACTAACTGGCACTAGCTCTAGCCAGTGTGGTGCAGTGGTTAAGAGCGGTAGACTCGTAATCTGGTGAACCGGGTTCGCTTCCCCGCTTCCCTGCTCCTCCACATGCAGCTGCTGGGTGACCTTGGGCTCGTCACACTTCTCTGAAGTCTCTCAGCCTTGCTCACCTCACAGAGTGTTTGTTGTGGTGGAGGAAGGGAAAGGAGATTGTGAGCCGCTTTGAGACTCCTTAAGGGGAGTGAAAGGCGGGATATCAAGTCCAAACTCTTCTTCTTCTTCTCCAGGTCATTTCTACCAGGGACCTTTCTCTGCCACTGAGCTATGGCAATTCCCTTTGGCCAAAGGAGTCAAGAGGGCTGTGAGGCCAGCAGCCATTAAAGGGGCTGGGGAAATGCTAGGATTTACCTGGACCCGCCCTCCCCCCGGTGCCAGAACTCGAACCCGCTTCTGTTCCAGAATCTACACCGTGCTCTTGGTAGGCAAGGGGTTAAGGACGTAAGAGCAGCCCTGATGGATCAGATCAAAAGCCCACCTGGTCCAGCATCCTGTTCCCTCAACGGCCAATCATAATCTCATGCCAGTCACCCCTAGGCTATCAGTATTATGTGGGAATTCAAAAGCAGGCCAGGAATGTAAGTTTGTGCTATTAAAGTGCTCTGGCACTCAGGTGAAACAAATCCAAAGGTTTAAAAAAACACACCCCAAAAACCTGCTCTGTCTTTTGCAGTTAGGAAAGTGGTGAGAAAATGCACATTGAGTGTGGGATAAATGATCCATGGACCGGAAGATATATAAGCTCCACACAAGCAAATCCAGATTGATGCTTAATAAACAGGTCATGCAAAGAAGCCAGCTGTGTCACCCTAAAAACTAGATTTCACCCTTTGAGCAAGGGGATTCTGTGTAGCCGTGATGACCAGTGGTCACCGAATCTGTCCTTGTGGGTTACTGCCAGATAAATAAATGAATAATGTTCTTAAATGGCATGACATGTAGCCAAATCCTATGTCCCATTAACTGTAAGGGAGCTCACTCCTGAATAAGCATGCATAGGATTGCAGCCTAAATATGTTAAAAGCCAGTTTGAGCCCAATCCAACCTAAAAGGTAAAGGCTGCGGTGCTCATCTCGCTCTAGTGGCCAAGGGAGCCGGCGTACAGCTTCCGGGTCATGTGGCCAGCATGACTAAGCCGCTTCTGGTGAACCAGAGCAGTGCACGGAAACACCATTTACCTTCCTGCCGGAGCGGTACCTATTTATCTACTTGCACTTTGACGTGCTTTCGAACTGCTAGGTTGGCAGGAGCAGGGACCGAGCAACGGTAGCTCACCCTGTTGCGGGGATTCGAACCGCCAACCTTCTGATCGGCAAGTCCTAGGCTCAGTGGTTTAACCCACAGCGCCACCCGTGTCCCTCAGATCCAACCTACTTCCTAGCAATTGTCCTTTTCAGATTGCAGCCCTGCACCCCCCCCCCAGAAAAAATCAAACGTTCTCAGTAATAATTCACTTGTAATAACATTTGACCTTATTTGCAAAGGGACTTTTTCATAGATGAGAGTGACTGAAAATAAGCAATTGTTCCAATTGTTTCTCTTCGTTCCTCTGGGAGTGAAATTAAGGGAAGGCACGCTGAGGTTGCAATCCTTTGCTCACAGACCTGAACTCAGTGGGTCTTACTTCTGAATAGACATGCACAGGATGGCATTGTTAGGAGTAATGAGAGACTTCCAGAATTACCTGTTATCCCGTTATCCCTACACTACAATTAGATTCCATAAAATATCCCTGAGGGGCATTGATAGAAAGCCTCCGGATAACAAGGTCACAGGACTTCCTAGACAACCTGTTTCATAGGCAAAATCCACTTAGATTTAGGTGCAATCCTACACCATGTATGTTTACTCAGAAGTAAGCCCATTGGAGATAAATGGGACTTTTGTCTCAAGGAAGAATGTGTGGGATTGCAGCCTTGGCCATAAAGTTGCCATCTATTAAACAACAAACAAAAAACTTGCTTGCTAAAAAAATAATAATAATCCCGTTATTCTGGCAATCCGACAATTTACAACATTCAAGAACGGAAAATAAGAGGGTCCCAGTATAATTGCAACTTGATGCCCCCCATGTTTACACGGAAGTAAGCCCTCCTGCAGCTCATAAGGCTTACTCCAAAGTGTGCACAGAACTCCCACCTTTACAGTGATATCTTGTAGCAGCTTACCAGAAATAAAGTCCCATTGGGTTCAGTAACACTTACTCCTAAATAAGTGTGCACGGAACTGCATCCCTGAAGTGATGTTATGACCGCAGAAGTCCCACGTCCAAATCCCTGCACAGCCCTGAAGACATGACACAACCTCTCTCTTGTTCCAGCCAGCCTACCTCACAGGGCTGACGTCCCTTCCAAGGAAGCAGGCACCGATGTCAGCAAAACCCCTCCTGGTCAGCCATCGCTCTCCAAATGAAGGGAGGAAAAAATCTAGTCGGAAAGCCAACTCGTTTTTTCAATATCCGGTACCGGCTGAGATGTTTTGCTACTGCGGGTACCGAGAACAATCAGCCACCTGCCTCCCCTTACTCATTTTGGAGGGTCGTTTTTCCTGAAAGGCCATATATTTCCTTGGTTTTCCCTGCTGCATATGGCGATACATCTACCGACCTCTCATTACTGGGCAGTATGTTTTAAGTACTGACCCTGGGTTTTATTTTATTTGGGAAATGTCAATTTGGTGGGGGTGTTTTTATTAAAAGGGTAAGCTGGAAAAGTCTGATGGAAACGAGAAGCGCCGCACATCGAAAAGCGCTGCAAACGAAACGGCTTTCCCATTTGCCAGCTCCCCACACCACGAGACAGCTTCCTTGCAAATTCAAACAAAAACGGAGAATGAAGGTTTGTGGGAAAACGCTCCACGCGGGCGCATTTCAAATCCACTCGGATTCTCTCGGAAAAACTACTGCACCCAAAAACTTCCTTCTTAAGCAGGAAAGAAAAGGAGAATAGGAGAGGGAAAACCCACCAACCACCTGTGCGCTCACGCCACCCTTGCGCGCAACAGCTCCGTGCGCAAACCCTGATCCGGCTGGCACGGGGCCAGTGGCCGCTGCCCGCTCGCCCGGCGCCCGGCTCGCCTTCCCTCCCTCCCTCCCGGACCTGCGACGAAACCCTGCCTCGCCAGCGGGGGAAACCGGCGGCAGTTGCTACCACCGCCGACCAAAGGAGGGCGGAGAGAGACAGGAGACTCGAGGGATGGATGGAAAAGAAGGAACCAACCTGGCGGCGAGGCTGCCTGCAGGTGGGAGAATCCTCTCGGCCCGGCTCCTCCTGGGCAGCCGCGGCGGAGGCGCGCCTTCTCCTCGTCGCCGCGGCCGCTGTCCGCTTCCCCGGGCTGTGACAGCGACTGTTGGACACCCAGGGCGGCTCGGCGCGCCTTGGCGCAGGCGGAGGCGGCAGCACCTGCCGCCGAACTTGGGCAGCCTCGAAGGACTGGCTGGCTAGCGGCTGGCTGTCTGGCTGGCGTCCTCCACCTTCCCTCTCTCTTTCTCTCTCTCTCTCCAGGCTGTGGAGGTGGCGGCTGCAGCAAAGGGGCTAGGAAAGGAGGGGTGGTGGGAGAGATCAGGAATGTGCAAAGGGCCCGGATGTCTGGTGTCTCCAGCCTGCTCCCTCCTTCCTCCGCCGCCCCCTTTACGCGCAGCCACTTGGCGTGGCGGGGAATCTCCAGCGCGCGCTCCTTGGGGAGCCAAACTGTTGCTGGAGGCGAAGGAGGAGGAGCTTTAGTCCTCTCTGTCCTTTCCTACGGGGAGGGAGCTTTTCCTTTTTTTAATTAAAAAGAAATAAGCACACACACAAAGATTGAAGCGCTCCCCGCGCCTTTCCAAAGCGCCTCTTGGCAAACCATTGTCCTTTTTGCTCAGACTCCCCTGGCACCTGTTTCCAGCGTGCGAAGCTTGCTAAAAGCCTGGCACTGGTCGCTAGGAGCAAAGGCAAGGCGGGTATATTGTCAGAATATTCGGCCGGTAGCAGCCGGTGAGGTATCAGAAAGAGAGGAGCGCTTCTTCGAGGGGCGCGCACCGGTAGGAGCGCAGCAGCGCGCGGCTTCCACGGCCAGGCAAGATCACGGGAGACATGATAGCCCCGTCAATGGCTGTAAGACATGGTAAGCTAGATGGAACCTCCGTGGCCAAAGGCAGTGTACCTCGGAGTTCCAGCAGGTGGAGAGAAAGGGCAGAAGTGGCGTGGTTACCTTCTGTGAGCTCCCCTTGGAGTATTTGACTGGTGAGCGTTAAGAAGGCAGAAGCCGGAGAGGTGAGTGAACGCTCAGTCTGGTCCAGCAAGGTCTCTGATTTATGTAAAAGGTAAAGGTACCCCTGACCGTTAGGTCCAGTCGCGGACATGCTGTGCAAAACACACACGGAAAGACAGACAGACAAACCTGCCGCATAAACCCCAATTAATTCCAAATACTTTTTAAACCCCTGCGAGATTTCGCGCCCTTGAGCGAACACCAGAACTATGCAGAACTGTTAATTATTATTATTATTTTATTTTAACAGTCGTTTAGGTCGGGCGGGGCCTGATTTCTCGTTTGTAGGGAGCTATATGTACAGGGATGGCGTTAAACATATACCTGTTTACACACACATGAAATCCTATCTATTCTTAATTCAGCAAGCGCTCCTCCCTAAATTTATCCTCACAACAACAACCCTGTTAGGTAGGCTAGACTGAAAGATTGGCCACATCCTTTGGGAAAGAAGGAAAGCTCTCAGCGCACCGGGCATTGGCGTCGCTAGGGAGGCGTTTCGTTGAGACGCAGCGCGCTGGGTTTCCTTAATGAAATGCGTTCCGGAGAGAGAGAGAGATCCCGTAATTCATTGCCAAAAAAGAAAAAGGAGCGGAGAGAACCGCCTGCCAGGGATGGGCTCTTTATGATTGTTTGCTCTGGGGGAGTTCCTGCTTGCCTTGCTGGCGTGTTCGCGCTTAGCTGAAAGGAGGCGTGCCGCCTTCGTCTGGACTTTCCGGGCTTTTCTTGCACGCACAAAAGAGACGCCTTTTCGCCTCCTGCCGAAGGAAACCGGGGAGAGCCCTGCGCAAGCGGGCGCGGTAATGAACGCGCGGAGGAAGGTTATGGTGGCGCAGGACGGCGTGTGCGCAGTAGCCTTCCTTCACAGCCCCGGGCCTGAACTCCAAGACATGGGGTGGTAAAGGAAAATGGAACCTTTGTGAGCGTAAGGGACATATTCCCATTTGGACAGCTTTCGAGAGGCCACATGTCAGGGGTGGCCGAGGCGAGGTCAGAGGCAGAAGTGGGGAAGAGCAGCGAATGTAAACTTTCCTATTGTGCAGTAGGCTTGGGGTGTTAGGAGAGGGGTGCCACATTGGGTGAGGGAATCGTTGTGCCCCTTTTTGGGTAGTTTGTCCACCTCTGGTTCCCACCTTGCACTCAGCTCTCACCTGTGGCTCCTAAATAAGCTGTCAGCATGCAACAGCGACCACAATCCCAGGAATGGCTTTGATTCGCCTGCTGAACCAGGTGGAGGTAGCCGATGGGTCTCAAGCCCTTGGTGAGTTAGGGACTTCTCCTAAAGACAACTCCAGTGAATTGATCAGATGAGATCAATAGTGGGTCCAGCAGTCAAGAAGGCGGTTTCTTCACATGCTACAGAGGGAAGTGAGAGGCAGACAGGACTCACATACTCTCCAACATTTCTCCCATGAAAATAAGGATGGCCTGTTCCATAATAATAATTTTAATATTTATACCCCACCCATCTGACTGGGTTGCCCCAGCCACTCTGGGCGGTTGCCAACATATATAAAAGGATAATAAAACATTAAGCGTTTAAAAACTTCCCTAGACAGTGGTACCTATGGTTGCGAACGGGATCCATTCCAGAGGCCCGTTCACAACATGAAAAGCCCACAATCTGAAGCACCATGTCTGCGCAGGTGTGCAGCGTGATTTGGCGCTTGTGCACATGTGCGAAGCGCGATTTAGCTCTACAGCGCATGCGTGAGCAGCAAAACCCAGAAGTAACCCTTTCCAGTACTTCCGGGTCGCCGCGGGATGCAACTTGAAAAAACATAACATTAAGCAAACGTAACATGAGGTATGACTGTACAGGGCTGCCGTCAGATGGCTCAGGGGCTGGATAACGCCATACCCTTGAACATATCTCTGATGAAAAAAGGGACATCCTAAAGAAAAGCGGGACATTCAGGGGTCAAATCAGAAACCGGGACGGCTTCTGTAAATCTGGGACAGTCCCTGGAAAATAGGGACACTGGGAGGGTTTGGGCTCACCCACCTGGGAAAATAGCCCATCTAGGAGAAGGAATACTCTGATCCTAAACCTCCGCCTTGTGGGATATCTTTAGGAGAAGAAAAGGCTAAGGAGTAAACCATACACAAATCCGGAGTCCCTAAGACGGTTGGAAGGAGCCTTGTATGCCTCCTTCTGGAAATTCCTGCAGCCAAGCTGGTCTGTTGAGCCCAAGACAGGGGTCTTCTCAACAGAGCAGCGCCAGGGAGGTCGCTTTGGTGCTGCTAACACAGTGGTTTGACTTTGCCCGAGGAGATGCACTCCATTGTCTTTAGAGACAGACGGATGCCAGCGACAACAGTAGGCTCCGTTCTACATACACCAACACTTCCTCTGTCCTCTATTCAGGCAATTAAGTGGCATCATCAGAGTTCAAGGACACGTTCCCGCCAGACAAAGATGTGGGAGCCAGCGAGTGGTGTGGCCTGGGAGAGAGTTCCAGGGGGCGAATATAAACACCTTGAGGGCCATCAGGGGGTGCTCCCTACAGTTTAGTCTCAGTCTGTTTTGGTCTCCTTCAGTTTAGTCTAAATCAGTGTTTCCCAGCCTTGAATCTTCAACTGTTTTCGGACTAGAATTCCCATCATCTGGAGTATAGCAAGCAGTAGTGCAGTCTGAGCTTCTGTGCATTGCTTAGAACCAAGCTAAGGTACTGTTTTCTCCAACGCTGGAGTGCTCCCACTGCTGGTGTTGATGGGAAGATTCCATCAACGGTTTCTCCGAAAAAAATTACACATCACTTGGGAAGGCAGGCGAACAAATGCCGGTGTACTGGAAGAAGCAAAGATCACCAGTGTCGAAGCAATGATTCTTCAACATCAACTTCTTTGGACTGGTCATGTTGTACAGATGCCAGATTATCGTCTTCCAAAGCAAATGTTCTATTCCGAACTTAAGAATGGAAAGCTTAATGCTGGCGGTCAACTAAAGAGGTTCCAAGACTCTCTCAAGGCAAATCTTAAAAAATGTAGTGTTGTTGTTTATTCATTTAGTCATGTCCAACTCTTTGTGACCCCATGGACCAGAGCACACCAGGCACTCCTGTCTTCCACTGCCTCCCGCAGTTTGGTCAAACTCATGCTGGTAGCTTCGAGAACACTGTCCAACCATCTCGTCCTCTGTCGTCCCCTTCTCTTTCCCAACATCAGGGTCTTTTCCAGGGAGTCTTCTTTTCTCATGAGTAGTATAAATGTAGTGACAAATGTAATATAAACACCGACAACAGGGGAACACTGACCTGCGAGCGCTCCAATTGGAGAACAGCCTTTACCAAAGGTCTCATGGGCTTTGAAGATGCTTGAACTCAGGACGAAAGGGAGAAGTGCGCTAAGAGGAAGGCACGCTTGGCAAATCCACACCGTGATCAACTCCCGCCCGGAAACCTAGGCCCCCACTGTGGAAGGATGTGTGGGTCCAGAACTGGCCTCCACAGACACTTACAGACTCACTGTTAAAACTGTGTTTATTTAAGACAATCTTACTTGGCTGTGAGTTATCACCAAAGAAGAAGGTGTTTGAAGCGGGTGGTGCTGTGGATTAAACCACAGAGCCTAGGACTTGCCGATCAGAAGGTCGGCGGTTCGAATCCCCGCAACGGGGTGAGCTCCCGTTGCTCAGTCCCTGCTCCTGCCAACCTAGCGGTTCGAAAGCACCTCAAAGTGCAAGTAGATAAATAGGTACCGCTCCAGTGGGAAGGTAAACGGCATTTCCGTGTGCTGCTCTGCTTCGCCAGGCTTAGTCCTGCTGGCCACATGACCCGGAAGCTGTATGCCGGCTCCCTCAGCCAATAAAGCGAGATGAGCGCCACAACCCCAGAGTCGGTCACGACTGGACCTAATGGTCAGGGGTCCTTTTACCTTTACCTTACATGAACAATAGCCATATATGTTTCCCGTAGCTGCTTGAGAAATACTCCAGTCTGACGCCCTTTCCCTCCATCCAGCTTACATCTGAAGCTGCTGTCGTTGCTGAGCCGGCTGCATTTCAGGCAGCTGTTGCACATGTGCAAACAACAGAAGAGACTCCCCAGTCATCTGGTCACACCCTCTGATAAAAGATTCCAGTAGATCCACACCATACCTTTAAAGCCCATCCAATGAGATTCATTCGAATGAAAAGCGGCACAGAAATATAATAAATCAAACGAAATCGATGCACATTTAAAGCGCATGGCTTTCCCATCCTAGAATCATGGGAATTGTAGTTTCCCCCTCGCAGAGCAACAATTCACAGTGCCCTTCACAAACTGCAGTTCTCGGGATGCGGTGGGGGAGCAGCGCTGGATTTAGGGCTGTGCAGGTGGTTCGTCTGTACAGGGCAGCAAGCCAAGGGAGCGCAAAATAATAATAATAATAATAATAATAATAAAGTATAAAGAAATTATAGTGGAAAATAAGATGTTTAGGTGGGTGCCAAATTGCTCAGGGTGACGTAATACTGAAGTCCAGCCCTGGTGGCCGGGGGAGTCATAAAATCATAGAATTGTAGAGTTGGGAGGGACCCTGAGGGAATATACAACTGTCCCTTAGGGGGTGTGCTGGTCCCGGGGGCTAACCGAGAGGTGAGGTCCGAGTCCAGTCCGAGGTCGATGGTGCAGTATGGAGGCTGTCCGTCAAAGCTGTAGCTGGGTCCAAGGCGGGGAGTCAGGTGTGGTCAGGAACTCTGGCAGAAGAGCAGGACAGGGTGCAGGCAGGAACAGGCTAGCAACTACATTGCTCCCGCAACCTGGGACTGGGGCTGACTGGCTTTTATCTGCCCCGAGGCATAGGGCGGCCCCGGTCCACAGGTGACTCGCCTCTCCTGGCCTAGAGGTGAGCACTCCTCCTGCGGGAACTTAGTTCCCTCCGCCTCTCTGCCCTGAGCCTCTACAGCGCAACCTCAGCTTCCTCTGATGGGGCTGAGAGTGGAGCACCTGCAGGCAATGGGTCCTCCATCACCTCAGGGGCCAGAGCAGACTCAGCTGGTGCCTGCACCTGAGGATCCAGCACAGGTGAGGACCCTTCAGGCTCCAGCCCCAGCACTGGCTCAGCTGGTTCTGGAGGCAGGGACTCCTGTGCAGGCTGGGATTCCTCAGGTTCAACCTCTGAGTCCGAATCCCAGGCCATCACATGGGGATTGAACCTGCAACCTTGGTGTTATCAGCACCACGCCCTAACCAACTGAGTTATCCACCATCTGTGCTTTAAATGTTGAGTGGATATGCTTTGAATGTATAGTATGGGTCTCCTAGGTTAGCATCCCAGATAGGTGCCCATCCAGCCTCTGTCTAAAGCTCTAATAAAGGAAAGTCTGCTGTTTTCCAGTTCTGTCTATTCCACTGCTGAATGCCTCAGGGGGTGCTCCCTACAGTTTAGTCTCAATCTGTTTTGGTCTCTTTCAGTTTAGTCTAAACCAGTGTTTTCCCAACCTTGGATCTTCGACTGTTTTCGGACTACAATTCCCATCACCCCTGGCCGCTGGTCTTGCTAGCTAGGGATGATGGGAGTTGTAGTCAAAAACCAGCTGGAGAACCAAGGTTAGGAAACACTGGACTCTAAACTGTTTCCCATGCAATTTGGGGAGCGCCGCCAACGCCAGATATCCCTGGAGTCTACCTAGCTATTGTCTCAGTCAGTGGAAACAATATTGGATGAGGCGGACCAGTGGTTTGACAAAGATCCATCCCCAAAGCAGTTTTGTGCCTTCATTTCCAGGAACGCCCCATGCAATCACTGACGAGACATTGCAGTCCTGTCTGGAGGGATTCCTAGGTCAAATATGTCTTCCTGACTGAATCATTTCCCACCCTTACCAAGCGAATCTCTGTTGCAAAGGGTAAATTTAGCAGAATTCCAATTTTGGGTGACCATATGCTTAAGTTAGAGAGCACAGCTGGCTGGTGAGGAACATCTGCCGAAGTGTTTCTAATGAGGGTGAAACAGCGGTAACCGGTTGTCATGGAATCATAGGATTCTGAGAGATCTTGAAGGGTCAGCGAGTTTACCCGGCTGCCATTGACAAGTACCAAGGAAATTATTTCCCCCTTAGAGCAGTAGCCAAGCCTAATCAGTCAGTCAGATAATGAGACCGGAACGAATCGTGAATTGCATAAATAAGTGCATACGGAAAAACAGAAACAGATTGTTCAGTAATGTGTGTGAATGAGCTACTACAGATCCGACAGCACAAATGCAATTCTTATGACGCCCTAAAGCATCCAGTGAACATTCAGCTGTGAGTCGTCAAGCCTTGAACATTCATGTGAAGCACTTAGGCATGTGTGAACTGGACCATTCTTGCCGTGTTCTTTTTTTCAGATTAATTCCTGGCTCGGATACTTTATTGACAGCCAAACAGTCTCAGATCTTTAGCCTCTGTTCCAAGGTGATGATTTAGGCTGCAATCCTTTGCACGTTTTCCTGGGAGGAAGTTCTGCTAAGAAGTTAGGGGAGGAGGAATACCTGTGGTGGGGAAAATGTGCTCCTTCTGAGGTAGTTTTTCCACCCTGCACTCAGAGCTCACCTGTGGCTCCTAGAAACTGTCAGCATGACAACACTGCAACACTGACACCACAGGAAAAGGCTTTGACTGGCTGACTAAACCAGGTGAGGGCAGCTGATGGGTCTCAAACCCTTGGTGAGTTAGGGACTTCACCTGCATGTGAAGACAGACTCTGGTGGATTGAGCAGACAAGACCAATAGTGGGTCCAATGGTCAAGAAGAAGGTTTCTGTACCTGCTGTAGAGCGAAGTGAGGGGCAGATGGGACATGTCAACCTGGGAAAGGACCCTTTTCGGATTATCTGAGAAAATATTGTAGTCAAATGAAATCACAGGCAGGACTTGAGGAATGATAAAGGAGTGTAATGTAGGATATATGTTTTGGAGAAATATTACTTTTATGGCAGTAGATGAGTGATCTGAACTGAAACATCACAGAATAAAGTGTGGGAAGCCAAAATTATAAGGGAATATTGTGCTGAAATTGAACTGAAGTTGTTAAATTGTTTGAAAACTCATAAAATTTTATTAAAGCAAAAAAGGATCTTGTCACAAAGTGGAATTTCATATCCAGCAACTACACATCTGAGCACCTGCTTTTTACCCTCTGCTCGCAACCTTCCCCCTCCTCGTTGGTCCTATTACTCAGGGCGGCAGGATCCCGTTCTTCAGTAAGACTTCCATCTGGAAGGTTTCACTTCTGGCCAAGAGGGTTAAAACACAAAAACATGGAACGCTGGATTTAAAAGCACATAAACTGAAGCGGAAATTCCTGACACCAAGGGATGGGACGTTATGAACAACCCGAAAATGTGATGATGATGCTTGCAATAAAACCCAAGGAACTAGTGATGTGGACAGTTTTCCACGGATCATTTGCCATCTGGGAATATTGCAAGCTGTTTTGCCCAGATGGCCCCACCCATTTTGCAGCCTCTGTCCCTCCCAGCAGGAGCCGTCCCATCAGGCTACACTGATATTCGGGGGGGGGGGGGACATTGCATGTGCTCCTGCTCTGCATGTTCCCAGACTTGCATGCAAAAACAAACACTTTGCATGCAAAATCAGACATATAAGAGGCAGGACACTGTGGCTGCTTTGGGCTCTCCAGGTACATCACGTTGCAGGTAATTTTGACTCACGCATCAGACCTGCCAACTTTACCCCTTGGGGCTAATATCACAATATCCGATCATATCATGATGTTACGTAGCATTGGGCACCCAAAGCATTTCCCATACATCACATTGTTGCCATCATTTTAAGAGGAATTGTTATTGTTTAGTCGTTTAGTCGTATCCGACTCTTCGTGACCCCCTGGACCAGAGCACGCCAGGCCCTCCTGTCTTCCACTGCCTCCTGCAGTTTAGTCAAACTCATGCTGGTAGCTTCGAGAACACTGTCCAACCATCTCGTCCTCTGTCGTCCCATTCTCCTAGTGCCCTCAATCTTTCCCAACATCAGGGTCTTTTCCAGGGAGTCTTCTCTTCTCATGAGGTGACCAAAGTATTGGCGCCTCAGCTTCAGGATCTGTCCTTCCAGTGAGCACTCAGGGCTGATTTCCTTCAGAATGGAGAGGTTTGATCTTCTTGCAGTCCATGGGACTCTCAAGAGTCTCCTCCAGCACCATAATTCAAAAGCATCAATTCTTCAGCGATCAGCCTTCTTTATGGTCCAGCTCTCACTTCCATACATCACTACTGGGAAAACCATAGCTTTAACTATACAGACCTTTGTTGGCAAAGTGATGTCTCTGCTTTTTAAGATGCTATCTAGGTTTGTCAGTGCTTTTCTCCCAAGAAGCAGGCGTCTTTTAATTTCGTGACTGCTGTCACCATCTGCAGTGCAAAAGGTTCCATCAACGGTGTCTCCAAAATTTTTTATACATCCCTTGGGAAGACAGGTGAACTAATGCCAGTGTACTAGAAGAAGCAAAGATCACCAGTGTTGAAGCAATGATTCTTCAACATCAACTTCGTTGGACTGGTCATGTTGTGCAGATGCCTGATTATTGTCTTCCAAAGCAACTACTCTATTACAAACTTAAAAATGGAAAGTGTGGTGCTAGTGGTGGTCAACAAAAAAGGTTTAAAGACTCCTTCAAGGCAAATCTTTAAAAATGTAGTATAATCACCAACAATTGGGAAACACTGGCCTGCGAGCACTCCAGTTGGAGAACAGCCTTCACCAAAGGTGTCGTGAACTTTGAAGACACTCAATTCTGTGGATCCAGAATTGGCCTCCACAGTCACACACCGTTCAGACCAAGTTCATGGAAGACAATCTTACTCAGCTACAAACAATCACCAGAGAGAGAGAGAAGCCCTCTTAAGGGTGGACAGTATTATTATACCCATATTACAGATGAGATTGCTGAGAGTGAAAGGGAGACTTGCTTGAGATGAGATCTGAACTGAAGGTTTTCCATTTTGTGGCTGTCTCTTAGCCACAATGCAACGTTCTCTAAAGAAGGAAGAAATATATGCGCAACTCTTCTGCCCTCTGGGCAGCTTCACATGTAAGAACTACAAAACAGAAAACATATTTCAGAAAGTGAAAGTATGAATTAAAAACTATCACAAATAAACTGAAAAGAGCAGGCCACACCACAGTAAAAACAATACAAAACATAGCTTCTATGCCCAGCAGCAGTGGAACTTTGAGCATGAAAAATCTGTCAAAAGAAAAGCCTTTTCAGCTTAGAGTGAAAACAAGGCCGGAGAGGCGATCTGATGGATCTCCTCAGGGGTGATATTTGAGAGTCTCTGGGGCCACCACTGAAAAGGCTCTGTCTCTTTAAGCAAAGGAAGAATAAGCTCCGAAATCCTTAAAATGCAGCCTAGAAACAAACAGACAGCCAGTTACTTTGATGCAAAATTTGAATTACATAGTCTAGTCAATCGGAACCAGAAAACCATCTAGCAGCCATATTTTGGACCAATTCCCAAGTTGTTTTTAAAGGCAGATACATGTAAAAAGCACTGAAGCAGCCCAGGCTGCTTTGTCTCCTCAAACATTTATCCTAAAGGCTGCTTTGCCTCATTAAGCAACACAGTTTGCATTGATCCCTGCCTGTTCCTAGTGTAATCCTCTACTAAATTGTATTCATTCCTTCATTCGTAATATTTATATCCTGCTTTATAGCCTCAAGGGGCTCTCAAAGTGGTCTCCAAAAGATGCTCAAACCTAGTGCTTCAACAGGAATGACATAGGGTGTCCATAAGGAACCGGGATAATTCAGGCAGGATTTGCTACCCTCGTCCTTGTGGTTCCCAGGGATCGATCCAGGCAGTTGCCAGTGTGGTGTAGTGGTTAAGAGCGGTGGACTCATAATCTGGTGAACCGGGTTCGCCTCCCTGCTCCTCCACATGCAGCTGCTGGGTGACCTTGGGCTAGTCGCACTTCTCTGAAGTCTCTCAGCCTCACTCACCTCACAGAGTGTTTGTTGTGGCGGAGGAAGGGAAAGGAGATTGTTAGCCGCTTTGAGACTCCTTCGGGTAGTGATAAAGCGGGATATCAAATCCAAACTCCTCCTCTCCTCCTCCTCCCTCCTCCCTCTGAGACACAGGAACATAGGAAGCTGCCTTCTTCTGATCTGATCTTATTAGCCTTACCTGGAGATGCCAGCGACTGAACATGCAAAAGGAGATTTCTACCACTGAGCTGTGGTCCTTCCCCAGGGAGGCTCCACAACTACTCAGGGGCCTCCCTGGACCCTCTTTTCCACACACACACCCCATTCATAGCTCCCAACCTTCCCTTATTTGGCGGGAAACTCCCTTATTCCAGCGCCGTTTCCCGCTGTTATCCCGGATTGATGATATCCCGTAAATTTCCCGGGTTTCAAAGGAAGCAGCTCCTCTCCCTCCCTCCCTGCCGGCCAGGGAGGCTGCTCAACTGCGTTGCTCGGCTGCGTTGCTCACCAATAAGGAATCTAAAAACGACTGGGGGGTGGAGCTTGCATGCCTTGTGCCGATCAAATCGGCTGCGTTGCCTGGGGACTTGCCTTTGCTCAGCGCTTCCCAGCGGAGAGGTGACGGTGGTTTTCCTTGCTGCATCCCCTTTGCCGGGTTGCTGCACTGTGGGAACCACTGCTTGAGGCTTTGTTTGGCTGCTGGCTGGGTTTTCTGCCTTTGGGCCTTTGGCTCCGAGGGGCTCTACTCTGTGTGTGTGTGTGTGTGTGTGTGTGCGCGCGTGCGCAAGCGCAAGCGCGCGTGCACATGTGTGTGTGTGTGTGTGTGTGTGAGAGAGAGAGAGAGAGAGAGAGTGAATTAAGCTGAACTTAAGCTGATAGTAGGAATGCTGTAGCTTCACACACTTACCTTCACACAATGTGTAATTAACTTGGGGAATTTTTTTACCGCAGGATGTGGTGAGGTCAGTACTTTAGATTTACAAGGGGATCTGAGAGATGAATGGGAGATACAGTTTGCCATTATTAATGGACAGCTAAATAGAAACTTAACACCAAAAGTTAGGACCAAGATTCAAATGCTGACTGGGTAACTTTGCTCACTAGTAACATTGAACCATGAGGACGAGATGGTTGGACAGTGTTCTTGAAGCTACCAGCATGAGTTTGACCAAACTGCGGGAGGCAGTGGAAGACAGGAGTGCTTGGGACAGGTGAGGCTGCTGATCTCTTATTTTTGAGGCTGCTGATCTCCTTATGGAGAGCCAGTGTGGTGTAGTAGTTAAGAGCAGTAGTCTCATAATCTGGGGAACCGGGTTCGCATCTCCGCTCCTCCACATGCAGCTGCTGGGTGACCTTTTCTTAGCTGCACTGATGATAGTCATTGTTTGGATGGGGGGCTTTTATCCATTTCTGCAGTCACACAATCAATCAATCAATAGCTGAACTGGGTTCCACACAGTCACAAAAACAAATTAACCAAAAAAGCCTCATAAACAAAAATGCAAAATAAATAGCAAAAACAAAAGCGCCAAACTGAATCCGTTCCAGAAGTCCATTTGACTTCCAAAATGTTTGAAAACCAAGGCGCGGCTTCTGATTGGTGCAGGCACCCCGGAAACAATAACCAACAGCCGTATCACATGTTCAGCTTCTGAAAAATCTTCAAAAACCAGAACACTTACTTCTGGGTTTTTGGCATTTGGGATCCAAGGTGTTTGAGAACTGAGGTACCACTGTATTACCAATAGTTGAATGGCAGTGGTGGAGAAGCCCTCGTTGAAAAATAACTGTATTATGGATTTTTTTAACATTTAAACAAAGCATAACAAAGACAGCAACAAACACAAGTCTATACCCTACACTGAGAGGTGGATCAGTATGACAAAAAATACAACAGATACACATTATTGAACTTGAGAGAGGTTCACTTTTAATCCAGAACCATTATCCCAAAGATCACCGTGAGTATTTGGTGGTGTAAAATTGTTTTCTTTTTTATTGGCATATTCAGGGAAGTGATACACTTCTACACATTTTTCTTATTTGGTTCCTTTCCCCATCTATTTAAGGCTACAGGTTAAATTTTCCATCTGTGCATGTCTCCATATGCCTTGCTGCCATCGTTCTAATAAGTTCACATACAAGGTTTTTATTTTTTTATTTTTTTGCAATTGTCAACTTTGCTGCTGCTAATAGCACAGTAAATAGATCTTCAGACGTCACTCTGCCTACTGAATCATCATAATCATCATAAATGTCCAATAAGGCCATCTGTGGAAAAGGGTGGAATGTTTATCTTGTGATTTTTACCCATTTTAATAAAAGCATGTATTTAGTGGTACAAGAGCTCAACATGACAACCCCATAGCTATACATCTGAGGAGAGACCGATGCTGGTTTAAATTTCGAAATAATTGGAATTATTTTGATATTAAATGGAATCTGTATAATTCGTGAAACTCTGGTAATACAGTATTGGATAAATATTGGAAAATTAATAAATGATAATAATATTAATAACAAAACAAGGCCCAGGCATGGAAGAATGTGATCTCTTCATTCAGTTTTTTGTGATAAAAGAATTCTTTCTACATATGAAGTATTTGTTGGTGTGTGTGCGTGCATAAGCAGGCAATTAAAAATTGCATGCAGGCCTTTTTTTCCAGCTGGAACTAGGGCATTTTTTTCAGGGGGAACTCAAAGGAACTCAGTTCTGCCACCTCTCAAGTGGGTACCATTGCCATTCTAAGAGAACAAGGGTTCGTGATGAGTTCCAGCATCTCTTTTTCTAGAATAGTAGGATAGGTGAGGAGGAGGGCCTTTTCAGTGGTGGTGCCTCTCCATATGGAATTCCTTGTCTACAGGGATGTATGCAATAGGATAGCCGCTTTGGTTAGGAGGGAGGTTCAACATCTTCCTATTTAGAAAGGTATTTGGTGGACATACCATATGCTTCCTGTGGGTCTTGTAGTTTCCTTTTCCTTTGCTGTTTAAGTTTTTCTCCCGCATTTTATTTTGTATTTTACAGGTAATTAAGGCACCCGGAAACAGTGCCAATAGCTTGTTGGTCCCCTGGGGGAAACAGCAGCAGCAGCAGCAACAACAACACCAGCTAAAATATGTTGCAAAGTCATTAATACCCAAACCAGACTCAGATCTTTTACAAGTTAAAAATTTTATTAGCACAGAAGTGGAAACAAGAGGAATTACCAACAAAGGAAGAAAGGCAATTGAAGCTAAAGGAGTATGTGGAACTGGCCAAAATGACGGGAAGAATCCGAGAACAGCGGGACCAGAAGTTCATCAAGGACTGGACTAAATTTGTAAATTATCTGAAAGACAATTATATTCAATCAAATACGTTGGTAGGATTGCAAGCAGCTTTGTAAGGAAAGGTACAAAAACCACTGCAGATAAGAATAAGAATGTATGATGTTTTAATGTTTTTTTTATTTTAAAGCAATGGTTAAATAGTGAAAATGCAGAAATTTGAAATGAAAGATAGGAAATCATAAGGAAGGTTTGAAGGAAGTCAGGGCCCTAAAAAGCCAAAATGTGTAATATAAGAGGAGAGATTGCAATGGAAAGTATTACTGTAAAACTGATAAAAATGGTATTGGGGGGGGGGAAATATGTTGCAAAGTACCTAGGAAACTTTTCAGGTCCCTATAAACTTTTTCTTGGGTTGCGTTAAACAAGCAGGGAAGGGGGAGGATGTCACGGGGGGGGAACGACAACAAAAACTCAAAACCAGTGTGGTGTAGTGGTTAAGAGCGGTGGACTCGTAATCTGGTGAACCGGGTTCGCTTCCCCGCTCCTCCATATGCAGCTGCTGGATGACCTTGGGCCAGTCACACTTCTCTGAAGTCTCCCAGCCTCACTCACCTCACAGAGTGTTTGTTGTGGGGGAGGAAGGGAAAGGAGATATTGTGAGCCGCTTTGAGACTCCTTAGGGTAGTGATAAAGTGGGATATCAAATCCAAACTCTTCTTCAAATCCAAACTCTTCAAATGGTGCATTTTATAGGATGGACAGAAAGAAAGGCTGCAAGGGGAGATGCAAAAGAAATAAATCTATGAGACGTATTGAACGGATCAATGAACATTCCTCAGGCATTAGGAATGGGGAGTGAGGACAACACAGGCAGGCAGAGCTGCCAAATGTCCCTTAATACAGGACATCGCGATCCTGTTATCTGGTTCTGGAAGTCAAAGCCCAAGAACAGGGAGGGGATGAGATCAGTGGGAGCAGATCCAAGTCTCCCCAGCACCCCAGAAAGCAGGACTAAGTGGATCCAATTTACTGGATTTCTATCCCGCCCATTCTCCCGAAGGAGCTCAGGGCGGCAAACACATCAAACTGAAAACAAGAGCAAAATGTCTAAAAACAATTAAAAACAGGCGAACTGTAAAGGGTTTGCGTTTCAGATGAACATTAAGGGAAACTACTGGGCAGTAAGAGTGATTCAACCATGGAATCAGCCGCCCAGGGCTCATCTACATGCCAGAGAAGCTGTTGCGACTATTGTTGTTGTTTAGTCATGTCCGACTCTTCGTGACCCCATGGACCAGAGCATGCCAGGCGCTCCTGTCTTCCACTGCCTCCTGCAGTTTTGTCAAACTCGTATTAGTAGCTTCGAGAACACTGTCCAACCATCTCATCCTCTGTCGTCCCCTTCTCCTTGTGCCCTCCATCTTTCCCAACATCAGGGTCTTTTCCAGGGAGTCTTCTCTTCTCATGAGGTGGCCAAAGTCTTGGAGCCTCAGCTTCAGGATCTGTCCTTCCAGTGAGCACTCAGGGCTGATTTTCTTCAGAATGGATAGGTTTGATCTTCTTGCAGTCCATGGGACTCTCAAGAGTCTCCTCCAGCACCATAAATCAAAAGCATCAATTCTTCGGCGATCAGCCTTCTTTATGGTCCAGCTCTCACTTCCATACATCACTAATGGTGCAACTGTACAAGGCCCCAACTATGTGCACACCACAACCTGCTCTGGTCGGCTCTAGAAAAATGCTTTCTTCAACAGCCCTGTGAGGTTGGCTCAGCTGAAGAGATGTTGGCTGGCCCAAGATCCCGCTGGATCTCATTATTGCAAAGGTGATATGTTTTTAATCCTTTTTATTTCTGAATTTTAACTTCTCCTTACCCACCCTGGGACCTGCTGGTGAAGGGCAGGTAATAAATGGCATCATCATCTTCGTCACCAAAGTCAGGTCAGTTGCAAATGAAGATAGGTAAAAGAGATGATCTATCAAAATATTTTGTGAACAGATGTGGGTATTTTCCCCTTCTCCTACCTACCTGAAAGGCTGGATTAAGGTAGAATGAGAGTGAGCCCATGGGAATAACAAGAACTCGCCGCAAACCAGCCCCTGAGAGCAATGAGCACGGATTGCTAGCATTTTATAGCAGCCATAATATATTTGCCAAGTTCTTGCATCCCCTTGCGGCCAATTTCAGAACAACAGCGAGGCTTAGAGAATTCTTACAGAAGTCGCTAGACTGGAATACGAATGCATGACAGATTGGCGCATATATATATATATATATATATATATATATATATATATATATGGATACCAGCAAAACAGGGTTACGAAGCTAATCCAAAAAGAAACACCCCCCAAAAACCAAGACACAGAAGAAAACAATGGCATGGCCCTCCTTCCTTATATCAAGGGCACTACAGATAAAATTGAAACGTCGCCTAGACACCCCAACTTTTACACGGGAAGACACCCGAGGACACCAAAACCTGCATTCCTGTACCCGTGAAAATCTACGAAAGCATATATATATATATATATATATATATATATAATCTTGCACAACTTCCGGAAAACTAAACTGTGGCTTGCATTTATACCCATGGAGCCCTTATTAAGAGAGGCCTGCTGTTGGCAAAAATGGCAGCCCTGGCAATGCCCCTGTGATTCTGGGCAAATAGATAAAACAGAGCATGTGCTTCTCTGATGCCTATACAATAGAGACCTTTGTATTAGCCTCATCTCCCCACTACTCCATAAGTACCCAGGGCGCACAGAACAATTCTATACTTCCCTGCTGCTTTCAGATACCAACCCTGCTACAACATACAATGATGCCAGATTCTTCACAGCAGCGCTCAAAATTCGTCGGATGATGACCTGTGCCACAAACTAGATTTAATGAACATTCACATCAGAGTGCTCTCTAAATTGGTAGTTAGTAGTCTTTTATATGATGTTTTTGAATTCTGGTGCTGGAGGAGACTCTTGAGAGTCCCATGGACTGCAAGAAGATCAAACCTATCCATTCTGAAGGAAATCAGCCCTGAGTGCTCACTGGAAGGACAGATCCTGAAGCTGAGGCTCCAAGACTTTGGCCACCTCATGAGAAGAGAAGACTCCCTGGAAAAGACCCTGATGTTGGGAAAGATTGAGGGCACAAGGAGAAGGGGACAATGGAGGACGAGGTGGTTGGACAGTGTTCTTGAATCTACTAAAATGAGTTTGACCAAACTGCAGGAGGCAGTGGAAGACAGGAGTGCCTGGCGTGCTCTGGTCCATGGGGTCTCGAAGAGTCGGACACGACTAAACAACAAAGTCTTTTATATACTGACCTCTTATGCTCTTCCACATCTGTTTAATGCCCCTAACCCTTCTTTTAGATGCTTTTAGCTTCTGGTGGTGGACCTTGGCTTAGATGCTCCAGAATCTCTGTGAGAATGTGCTTTAGTTTGGACTTTGGAGACATGGGTTGACCCTGGACTGGGGACTTGACGTACTGGCTTGCTGCCAGGCAGGCCAGGGGTTTGGGACATCCAAGTGAGCAGGGGGTGGTAGGTTGGAACAGAGAGATACAGAGGATGGCTTTTTGCTGTCCTTTGAATCTAATGCTACCCTTAACAAGCAAGCCAAACCAGTGGCATAGCGTGGGTTGCCAGCACTCGGGACAAGACAAGGAGTGTGCCCCCCATGGGAGACAAGGCAGGTAGGGAAGAAGTGACACCCATTGTTACGTGACAAAGTTTACCGTATTTTCCCATGTATTGGACATGGTTTTTTGAAACAAAAAGCATGTCAAAAACTGGGGTCGTCCAATACATGGATAGTGGCATGGGGGAGAGATGCCGCGGCGCGCAGGGAGCGATCTGGGGGCGCTGGCTAGTGGCACATAGAGCTTCTCCTGATGCCACTGCACATGGGAATTATTCCCTGGATCGTTTCCCACGCACAGCGGATGGGGGAAGGTGCCCTCCAGCCAACCGGCTGGAGTGAAACTTCCCTCAGTGCTGCTGCACGAGGGAAACACTCCCTATCTGCACACAGCAAATGATCTAGGAAGTGTTTCCTGCCCGCAGCTGCGTGGGGAGAGAGGCTCAATTAACTTTGGGCCATCTCCCCTCATTTTCTTAAAATTGAGTCCCCCCCAAATAGGAGGCATCTAATAGATGCAAAACGGACGTGGGTGGCGCTGTGGGTTAAACCACTGAGCCTAGGGCTTGCTGATTAGAAGGTCGGCGTTTCGAATCCCCACAACAGGGTGAGCTCCCGTTGCTCGGTCCCTGCTCCTGCCAACCTAGCAGTTCAAAAGCACGTCAAAGTGCAAGTAAATAAACAGGTACCGCACCGGCGGGAAGGTAAACGGCGTTTCTGTGTGCTGCTCTGGTTCGCCAGAAGCAGCTTAGTCATGCTGGCCACATGACCTGGAAGCTGTACACCGGCTCCCTCAGCCAGTAAAGCAAGATGAGCGCCACAACCCCAGAGTCGTCCGCGACTGGACCTAACGATCAGGGGTCCCTTTACCTTTAATAGATGGAAAAGTATGGTATTTGCCCTGTCATGTTGAAAAACTGTGGAGAATGTTCAAACATTGAGAGATTTTCTGTGTGAGGGGGAGGGTATGCTATTTTTTATTACTTTTTTCTTTTGAAATTTTGTACCCCTAAGAATTTTGTGCCCAGGGCAACTGCCCCTGTGGCACTGCCTATGCTACCCCTATGCTACCCTCATAGGATGTAAAGGCTCTGCAACCTCTCCATCCAGGTGCTGGTTGTATATATGTGCAGATAGAACCATATATAATAAAAACACCACAGTCTCTGCTGTGCCTCATTGTCTCAAAAGGGAACACAAACCCTGGTAAGCACACCTGGAACCACAAACTGCTTGTGGAGATTGGGGTGGCATGGGACAATAATAACACTTTGAATTTGGCCAGGTAGCAGATCTGCAACCAGTGCCGATCTCAATGCGCAGGTCACGTCTTCTATGCTGGCAAGGCCTCGCTCCTGTCAGCAACCGTGCTGCAGCATTCTGCACTAACTGTAGCCTCTGGATCAAGCACAAGGGTCACCCCACTTAGAATGCATTGCAATAATCCAGCCTTGATGTACCCAACACATGAACTGCTATGGCCATACTTCCCCGGTCCAAGAAGGTCCCCAACTAACTTTTACTGCTGAACTGAAGAAAATTTGTAACAGGTCTGGGTGTAACCAGGAATGGTTTTTTTGTGGGGGAAGACTGTGAGCTCTGTTCATTTTCGGTACTCGGAACAAATTTGTGGATGCAAAAGTCTTTTGCTTTCAGAGTATGTCTTTTGCACCAAGCTCTGATTGGATACTCATGTTCAGGATTTCAGCAGGTTACACCCCATTCTCCCTCCCAGTTTTGTTTTGATTTATTATATTTCTATGGCACTTTTCATTCACATTTTTTCTGTCTCCACAACCCGCCCCCGACTGACACACACAATAGTCAGTAGGCACCAGGCATGCTTCTGCAATTAGAGGAATATCCAATATTGAAGGATCGGTCTAAATAGCATCTTTTCCAGATTAGGGAAGTGTTCCTGAAACACAAATGTAGAAGAATTTTATTGCATACTACAAAATAAAGGGGGGGGGACCAATGCAAAGATGTGTAGAGCAGGGAGGCTGGTTAGGTGTGAACTTCCATTGCACAGGCTTACTTTTAAAATTATTGATGCAGATTTTATGTTCAGGCTACTCATTCTAAATTCTTTACGTTGGGCTGTGTTTAACTATCCACTAGAGGGCAGTTAAGCATTGGCTTAACCAAAAGCATCTCGCTTCAAGCAACACACAGGTCCACAGGGAAACTTGAACTATTGCCTAAGCCAGGTTGCTGTGATGGATGATATTAATAATTCTTAGCACTTAAAGAGACATTTTTGAGTGTCCAGAGCATTGCACTTACATTGTCTCAATCATCCGTGCAGCAATCTTGGGAGGAAGGTCGGTGTTACGATCCTCATGCGGAACTGTCGCCTGTCTTTATTACCTTTCCACTGTGACGTTATGCAGCCAAACGCTCAGAGAATTTGCAAGCCACTCCATAGCTTTTCCTGGGAGTGAGTTATTTCGCATGCACACTTTGCCAGGGCTAAGTCCCATCAGCCACCATGGGTCCTACTTCTGAGTAAACATGTACAGGATTGGACTGCACATTGCCAAAAAAAACCACACCCCAAAAAACAAACCAGGGGCATTCTGACTGTTCATTTTGATTGATTTCCTTTTATTATTTATCACAATAACTATGGCAATGCTGCTAAGAATTATTTCAGGGGGAGAAGGCAGGGTTGTATCCTTCAAGTTTCATAGGAGCTCATCCTGCTTATTGTGTGACAGTTGAATATAACATTATTCAACCCCTCGAAAGATTCCATCAATGGTGTCTCCAAAAATTTTTACACATCACTTGGGAAGACAAGAAACTAGTACTGGAAGAAGCAAAGATCACCAGTGTTGAAGCAATGATTCTTCAACATCAACTTTGTTGGGCTGGTCATGTTGTGTGGATGCCTGATCATCATCTTCCAAAGCAACTACTCTATTCCAAACTTAAAAATGGAAAGTGTAATGCTGGTGGTCAACAAAAGAGGTTTAAAGACTGTCTCAAGCAAATCTTTAAAAATGTAGTAAAAAAACACACCAACAATTGGGAAACACTGGCCTGTGAGCGCTCCAGTTGGAGAACAGCCTTTACCAAAGGTGTCATGGACTTTGAAGACACTTGATGGCAAGGGAGAAACATGCTAAGCGGAAGGCACGCTTGGCAAATCCACACTGTGATCATCTCCCGCCCGGAAACCAATGTCCCCGCTGTGGAAGGACGTGTGGATCCAGAATTGGCCTCCACAGTCACTTACAGACACACCATTAAGACCGTGTTTATGGAAGACAATCTTACTTGCCTATGAGTGATCGCCAAAGAAGAAGATTCTGCATCCATGCTGTCAAATGTCCAGCTCTGAGGATTTCATCCCTCTAAAACTGTGGCACCAACAAACAAAAGATGCTCTTACACACACATACAGAGAGAGAGAGAGAGAGAGAGTCAGGAAAATGGGTTGTAATGCCATATCCTACGCACAAAATTACAACGTGTGTTGTAGCAGTGCACACCATCCACAAAAATTGCAACAGGCCCCAACGTTTGGGGAGATTATTGTGCAATATCAACTAGATTTGCAATTTTATTTGCAGTGGATACATCTACAGCGTTGGCAAGTTTTTCATTTCATTTTGGTATTTTGCTGTAAATATCAGAACTATGAAATGCTGCAGTTAAAGTAGAGGGAGGCAGCTCTTTTGGCTTTGTGCATCTTTATTTTTCTTCATTACATATTTGTATCTTGCCTTTAATATTTGTAACAGCCCTGAGAGGTAGGCAAGGCTAAGTTAATACATGCACATAAAGCAGCAGTTCTTGCCAACAGATATCCCGTCTACATACTGTGTACCAGACCCAGGAAATCCTGTTGGCGTCCCTGTGTAATTTCTCCCCCCCCCAAAAAAAAAAAATTATGGGTCTTTTAAGACAAGGGTCTTCCAGTAAAGTTCCTTAGCGGACTCTTATAAACCACAGCACAGGTAAAACTAAGTTTTGAGTAAGGCACAGGAAACGCCACATCAGCACAGTGGCCGTGAATCTGACTGTTCGGAGGATGTACTTGGTAAGATCAAATCAAAATTATTAAAGGCTTGCTGAGCTTCACAGATCTCGGGTATCATTTCCTTCCCCTTCAGACAAAAAATAGTATGTGCAAGATACTTTATATTGTCAAACCTCTGTATAAACATTAATCAGTCCCAGCCAAATGGAACATATACCTAGATAATTCTGATCTATGCTCTATGGTGTGTGTGTGTGTGTGTGTGTGTGTGTGTGTGTTTGTACGTATGTGTGCATGTTTAAAGAAAGCTGTCTAGCTTTGAAATATTATATTAATAAATGCAATAAAACTGTAAACGGTGCACTGCACCCAGAAAGAGAACCTCCATTCATCTGATATGGAATGTGTTATGAATGATTTACTGAGCTTCAGCTGACATCTGAACAAAGGAGGATGAGAGAGGTAATATCTTTCAAATTATGAAGACACAGGACCTTATAAAGATGCCTCTGCTGTAGATTATGTCTACACAAGTTATTGCTAAAAATTAAATGGGAGCTTCTCCAAATGACGGGATTTCACAATAGGGTTATAATAATCTGTATACTGTAGAACAGTGTTCCCTGTACTCCTGATAACCGTAGTTGCTCATTCCCCCCCCCTGAATTAAAATCCAGAGAAAAGGAAGAGCAAGAATTACACTATCTCCAAGGAGTCCCTCTCTGTGTTTCTGCATGAGTCCCTGTTCGTTATGTTTATATTTTGTCATGCTTGGGTTTGGTGCTGGAGCCCATAGGTAAGGCATTTCAGGACCACGGAGAGCTCATTGTGAGCAACCTGATCCCACGGAGGTTGAGAGCAGACTGGGGGCTTTTAAGCTTCAGGCCACCTCTTCTAGGCTCCACCCCCTTGTGGAACTTCAGATTCTTAAAGGGCCAGCCCTCAGGCCTGAAGACAGAGCAACACTCCCTTCTTGATTTCATAGCCTTTAGTCGGCTGGAGGCCCTGTACTACTAGGGCAACAAGCAGTGGGGAGGCATTTGGTTTCTCAGGTTCAGGGGAAGGTGCACCAGCACCCTTTGCAAACAACAGCTCTCAGGATTCCTGGTTGCGAGGAGAACCATGACTGTTTAAAGTGGTATGATACAGCTTTAAATGTATAATGCAGAGGGGATCCCATAAACTAATTATGTGTTGTGGTTTACACCTGGGATGAGGTGCAGACTGCCCTGTTTTCAGTTGGAAAACATATGGAGACAACCGTTCATATGTGAGTACGGTGGTACCTCGGGTTACATACGCTTCAGGTTACATACGCTTCAGGTTACAGACTCTGCTAACCCAGAAATAGTGCTTCAGGTTATGAATGCTTCAGGATAAGAACAGATATTGTGCTCCGGCAGCACGGCGGCAGCAGGAGGCCGCATTAGCTAAAGTGGTGCTTCAGGTTAAGAACAGTTTCAGGTTAAGTACGGACCTCCGGAACGAATTAAGTACTTAACCCGAGGTACCACTGTACAAGAAATAGCAAATAGTGAGATTTGTTTATTTTTACCATAATATTGTGTTTTATACAAACAAGATATAATGCAGCTTTGGACTTCCTTTAGCGTATGATGGCCAAATCCAATTTTAAGTTCATAAAATATGCACTCATTTAAACAAATGATGTCCTTGCGAAGCCAGACACTTTAGGGAGCAGACAGTTTGCAGACATGCACTAAAGCTGCATTTTTCTGTTTCCAACATAAAAAGCACTTAAGCAGTAAATGCCATATTTAGCATTTTTCCCAGGGACCAATAAACTCCAGAGGCATGAATAAGCAGCAGCAGGATGGCTCTCGCAGTCTACAAAGAGTGTCTTAAATAATAAAATCTGGTTATCCTCATGTCAGGGCAATTAAACGAAAAACACTCTCCCTTTTTTTGCAGCTACCGTGGAGCTAAAATGTGTGGGGCTGCCACAAAACAGATTAAATAATTTGTCATGTTACGAAGGGAGAAGAGCTTCTCTACTTGGTGTGCTCAGAAACTCTGAATATCTGATATTATGTGTTATCATTGTCTTGTATTGTAAGGCAGTGTCCTTCAAACTGCAATTTATAAGATTGTGTACACATTACTGTTTACTCCGGCTCCAGTGTGCTCCCATTGCTGGACTTTGAAGTCGAATACCCCTGACATTAGCCACAATCCATATTTACCCTGTAGTTTCTTGATAAATACTGTTGATTGACGAGCTTTCCAGCAAACCAGCTTCCATCTGATTTGAAAAAGTAAGCTGTGGTTCAGTTGGTGTGTGTCTATTTGAGACAGCTGTTGGGCATGTGCAGACGATAGGTTCCTTGAATAAGGGGGGGGGAAGCATGCCACCTTGCTCCATGTGATGTGCTGACATCATACACACATCATGCGCTGTGTTAAGGTGTGAGGCACATGCCAGAGTGTGCATGCCATGCGGGCTGTGTGATTAAGGTGAGCATGTCACACAGAATGCATGGGCAGCCGCTGCGAATTTCCCCTTCTTGAAAATTTCGGGGGGACCCTTCTGCCCCCAGCCTCCCCTAGATGGCGCCTAGGCAGGGGGGCAGGTGTGTGAAAGCAAATCAGATAACATGTATCAGTTGAAGACATCCTTGCCCCCTCTGCTGTTCACACCTATATATAAATATGAACTGAAACACAGTGGCAGGAAAGGAGGGGGAAAACCTTGCTGTGTTTGAAGTCACTAATATGTACATATACAGTGGTACCTCAGGTTACACATGCTTCAGGTTACATACACTTCAGGTTACAGACTCCACTAACCTGGAAGTAGTGCCTCAGGTTAAGAACTTTGCTTCAGGATGAGAACAGAAATTGTGCTCCGGCGGCGCGGCGGCACAGTGGCAGCAGCAGCAGGAGGCCCCATTAGCTAAAGTGGCGCTTCAGGTTAAGAACAGTTTCAGGTGGTTCAGGTTAAGTGGTGTTTCAAGGTTAAGAACAGTTTCAGGTTAAGAACGGACCTCCGGAATGAATTAAATACTTAACCCATGGTACCACTGTAGTAGCCTATATGTACGCGGGTGGCGCTGTGGTCTAAAACCACAGAGCCAAGGGCTTGCCGATCAGAAGGTTCAAATCCCTGCCACGGGGTGAGCTCCCGTGGCTCGGTCCCAGCTCCTGCCCACCTAGCAGTTTGAAAGCACATCAAAGTGCAAGTGGATAAATAGGTACCACTCCGGCGGGAAGGTAAACAGCGTTTCCGTGCGCTGCTCTGGTTCGCCAGAAGCGGCTTAGTCATGCTGGCCACATGACCTGGAAGCTGTACGCCGGCTCCCTCGGCCAATAAAACGAGATGAGCGCCGCAACCCCAGAATCATCCATGACTGGACCTGATGGTCAGGGGTCCCTTTACCTTTACTAGTAGTCTAAACCTGCCATTTGCTCTGGCTGTCCTGTTAAAGGTAAAAGTAAAGGTACCCCTGCCCATCCGGGCCAGTCGTGACCGACTCTAGGGTTACGCACTCATCTCGCTCAAAAGGCCAGGAGCCGACGCCGTCCGAAGACACTTCCAGGTCATGTGGCCAGCGTGACAAAGCTGCACTGGCAAGCCAGCACCAGTGCCGCACACGGAAACGCCGTTTACCTTCCTGCTATAAATGTATCTACTTGCACTTAGGGGTGCTTTCGAACTGCTAGGTGGGCAGGAGCTGGGGCCGAATGACGGGAGCTCACCCCGCTGCGGGGATTCGAACCACCGACCTTACAATCAGCAAGTCCTAGGCACTGAGGTTTTACCCATAGCGCCACCCGCGTCCCGTCAGCTGTCCTGTTACTTCTTTGCAATTGCCTCTAAGCATCTCTGAAGCGCCCAACACCTTCACCTGACTGCAAAGTTTGCAAGCAAGAGAACTGTCTCATCCCCCCCCCCCTCCTTGGACTCAGAGGGACTATTAATTGCATTGTTCACGTTTTAAACAAACAATGTGTGCGCTTAGCTCTCTATGGGCAATTGCTGTTATGATTCTGTATAATTAGAGTTGCAAGTAGAGAAAAAACAGTTCCCTATTGATATTTGCCATTTTTATTCCAACTAAGACCTGCAGAACACAGAGATTACCCAGCTGTACCATTAAGCACAAAGACACAAATGTTCCTGTGTGCTCAGTCCCTATTCCAGGCTTCCTCAAACTTGGCCCTCCAGATGTTTTGAGACTACAATTCCCATAATCCCTGACCACCGGTACTACTAGCTAGGGATCATGGGAGTTGTAGGCCAAAAACATCTGGAGGGCCGAGTTTGAGGAAGCCTTCCCTATTCCATGAGCAGTTCTGAGTGACATGGAAGCACATTGTCTATGGCAAACGCAGCTTTATTAAAACTCAGGCTATGTGAGTTCTAAGTGGCACTCTGGCTAATAACCTGACAGCTTCTGGGACCTATTGACGTTTTTAAGCTGTCTTCAAGGGACAGCTCCACTTACTAAGCTTGACAGAGTTAACCTTTTACCTATGAACTGTTACTATTCTGTAATCTGCCAACATGGCCAGATGTTTGTTCACCTGCAACTCCCCTGTTTTATTCCTATCTTGAGAAAACAAAGGGGCTTAAGAGACAAGGAACTTGGGTTAAGCAGGTATTGTTAATGTTGCTTGCTAACATAGCACAATGCACAGGTAGTGGAAATGTTTTTGGAGCTGCAAAGTGGTTATACTGGAAAACACAGGTAGGAGACTCGCAGCTAACCGAAAGTCAAGTATTTTGTTTTGAAAGTTAGTGGAAACTTTGGTGGGAAGATGCAAGGACAATCAAAGAAACATTTAAACATTTCGGTGTAGCTCACACCCCTCTCACTGAGTTTAAAGTACATATGCAAGAGGCTTGTTTATAATCATATTTTGGGAATTATTCATGTGCACATGTAGCTGCATTGTTTTATAGTTTCTGGATGTTTCGGGATCATATTATAAAGTAGCTGTGTTCTGTGTTAAATATCAAGCACTGCTAGGAGCTGTTCCTTTTTGTTTTCCAGTGTAAAGGTAAAGGGTAAAGGGGCCCCTGACCATTAGGTCCAGTAGTGACCGACTCTGGGGTTGCAGTGCTCATCTCGCTTTATTGGCCGAGGGAGCCGGTGTACAGCTTCTGGATCATGTGGCCAGCATGACTAAGCCACTTCTGGCGAACCAGAGCAGCGCACAGAGACACCGTTTACCTTCCCGCCGAAGCGGTACCTATTTATCTACTTGCACTTTGACGTGCTTTTGAACTGCTAGGTTGGCAGGAGCAGGGACCGAGCAACGGGAGCTCACCCCATCATGGGGATTCGAACCTCCAATCTTCTGATCGGCAAGTCCTAGGCTCTGTGGTTTAACCCACAGCGCCACCTGCATCCCTGTTTTCCAGTGTATTTCCTATCAATTAAAAAATTGGTGTGGAGCAAGCTAGTTTCCCAAAAGTGTGGCCCAGAGGGGGGGGGGGGAATGAGAACCATTGTGCGATAGTCAGTCATTTGGAAGCACTTACAATGCCATCTGTCATTCACTAAAGGTGTCCAGAGATGGAGACTGCTAACAGATCCCTGTCTATTTCCTTGCAAGAGCTTCACCTTGGCTCTGACAAGAACATTAATAAAAGAGTGTGCAGGGTAGTGATGCTGAGCGACGGAAGCTACAGTCAGTGCAAATCTGGAGAACACAGACAGCCTGTAGCCTAATAAATGGTACCCTTTCTACAGCCTGAGTCATCCCTTGATGTGCTGGTCTTTAATGAAAATCGATGCTGCCCTGCCTAGTACCAAGTTACATGTTTGAAATGCTGCAGATAACAAAAGGCAGTAGCTCTTGTCTTGCCTCCCACCTCACTCAGATTTCTCTGGAGCCAGCTTAGTCTTAAGGCGAGATCAAATTTCCTTTAGATGCAAAAGGGGTGCAGTTATACTTGTGCCAGAGCTGGATGGGGCAGAGACCGTCTCATACCCTCTGACACTTGGAAGCCAAAATCTGGCACACCACATTCCCAGACATCATCTTCCCATTTTTTTTTATTGTGGGACTAGGCGGCTGTTATGTACTGAGCTGAATTCTAGAACAATAGGGTCCAAAATGCAGCAGTCTGATTGGTCCGCAGGAGCCACCCAATCCAGCTCCAAGTGGAAGTGAATCAGCGACCTGATTGGCCTGCAGGAGCAGCCAATCAGGCTCCTGAAGGAGGTGAATCTGCAACCTGATTGGCCTACAGGAGCAGCCCAGAATTAGCCAATCACACAGGGCCCATTGTGTGGATAATGTATATAGGTAAAGGTAAAGGGACCCCTGACCATTAGGTCCAGTTGTGACCGACTCTGGGGTTGCGGCGCTCATCTCGCTTTATTGGCCGAGGGAGCCGGCGTACAGCTTCCGGGTCATGTGGCCAGCATGACTAAGCCACTTCTGGCGAACCAGAGCAGCGCACGGAAACACTGTTTACCTTCCCGCTGGAGCGGTACCTATTTATCTACTTGCACTTTGAGGTGCTTTCGAACTGCTAGGTTGGCAGGAGCTGGAACTGAACAACAGGAGCTCACCCCGTAGCGGGGATTTGAACCACCGACCTTCTGATCGGCAAGTCCTAGGCTCTGTGGTTTAACCCACAGCGCCACCCACGTCCCTTAAATAATGTATATATAGCTAGACGTTTTGGGGAAAGATTCATTCATTGCTACTACGAGCTGAATAAAGAGCATGAAATTCACACTCAACTCCGAGTATATTTCAGCAGCCATTTCAGTTGCTGTCTTCTTGAGCAATTTCACGCCATGGTTTTCTCCCCTAAAAAGTGGCGGGGGGGGGAGGACACAGCGCCTCCAAACACAGAGATCACAGCTCCAAGAAAAGTGCTTTTTCCGGGGAGGGGGAAATTGCCATATGAAATCGCACGAGATCATGGCAGCCATAACAGGATACTTGTGGGTTATGCAGTCTCTACAGCTTGCTCAAATGTGGAACTTACAGTGGCAAAAAGATGGTGATATGTCAAACTCTGTTATAAAGGTTTGATTTTCCTCTGCTTGGCTTGATGGATTGGCTGGCACCAGTTTAGAATAGGGGTAACTTGTTTTGGCTTCCTATACCTAGGATTGTCCTGCCATCAGTTTTCACGCAGCTGTAGGAGCCTGTTAAAAAGCTGGCAACCCCATGGTGAGCGAAGTAACTGTTTTGTGTGGGTGGGTCTGGAGTGCTAGAATTTGGGCAAAAGGTCTGAAAGGGAAAAACCCAGAACAAAAGGGCATTTCCCCCAAGCACTGATACCCACCAGAGGTGTGAGGTTGCTATGGCAACATGCCGACAAAATGCTGTGTATGAGGAGGCCTGAAATAAAGAACAGCAGGATCCAACAGTTTCAGAGTTGGCGCCATCCGGGTTGGCGCCATCGCCGAATGGCGGACTCCCTCCGAGCTCCGGAGGGAGCCTGCTCGGCAGGGGCTGGGTTCTACCGCACCGGCGATGCGGGGACCCTTAAAAACCACGGCCACGGGGGCCGTGGACTTGGAGACTCGGCTCGCACCGTTAGCGCCCTCCCGACTCGTGAAGGAGCCTTTTTAAAGGCTACGGATCGGGTGCCGGGGAGAAGCGTGGTGCTTTGAGTCCTCTGCCATCCCTGCCGAGCGAAGCCGCATGCCATCCGGCGGAGAGCGCTGACTTCTTCCATTAAGAATTCGGACTTTTAACAACAACCCGTGAGTAAATTGGAAATCGGGTTCAAAAGAGGAAAAAATTTTCGGATTGGAGACGAGCGGGGGGGGATCTAAAAAGGAAGTCAGTCCCCCCCCCTATTGTAGACATTTTAAAACAAGGAACGGGAAGCCAAGGCCCAAAAAGAACGGCATTTTTGCTAAAATTAAGAATTCCATGATGGGAAATTACAAGAACTGTGCTGGAGGAAGAATTGAAGGAGAAGGAAAATGCACCCCCCCCCCTGGGAACCGGGGCGATTGACGAGTGAGCCTGGTGAAAAGAGCCGGTGATTTTGACAGCTGTCAAAGTAGCTGTCAAAGTCGGAATTTTAAAGAGGATTTTATTACGAGGACCTTGCTGGTTAAATTTGTTACAATTTGATATAATTTGTTAAGACTTGAATACAAAATGGCGAAAACACGGATAACAATCGGACTTTTGGAAACAAAGTTACAACAACCCCCTAGAGGAGCTTCGGGATATTACAAAGATGGGCGCAAGCCGGGAAAAAAACAACACTTCGGAATTTTACAGAACTGGTTATCTCCTGGGAAAGCTGCAAAACTGAAACTGAATTTCGTCTACAGGGTGTTTTGACTAAAAGAAGACAATAGAATTCTCTATGAAGAAAGGAAGGGACTGAACGCAAGTTTTTGTTCCTGAATAACAACAACCCATGTAGAGTTACTAAACATTTGAATAAGGAAGTTTTAGCAGTGGAACAAGAGAAAGCTGGACTACAATCTTGAAAGAACAATGGGGGGAGCTTTATAATTTGACAGTTTTGAAGATTAAGGAATTAATTTTAAAAAATAATCCTAAAAATGGGAAATAATCCTGCAAGGAGTTGGGGGAAAAATGGGATAGATGGATTTAGGATTTCCAGGCAGAAAACATAAATTGGTGGATAGGGGAAATTAAACCGGGGAAGGGGGGGGAGAATTAGAATCCAAAGGCTTGCAACTACTTTCTGAATTGGTCTTTTTTTTTTCTCTACTATATTTTTATGTTTTATATTCTTATTCTGTGTGCTTTTATGTTAATGGAAAAAAAGGGGGGACATTGTGGAAAGAAAAGGGGTGGGCCATGGGGAGAGATCTTTTGTCTTGCTATCAAAGGGTTGGCATAAGTTTTGTACAAATTTAAATTTGAATAATGGGGTACACAAATTAAGTTTTAAATTAGAGATGGAACTTGTGGAAACAACAATATGAAAGGGGAATACGGTAGGGGTGGGGGAAGGGGGGAGTCCCAGAAAGTGGATGTTTGAAAACAAGGCTCCGAATGTATCTTTATTTTTCTTTTTTTTCTTTCTGTATTTTGGAAACTTTAATAAATATTATTATAAAAAAAAAAAAAAACAGAAGTTTCTTTCTTTGTTAATTTAAAGACCAGCAAAGTCACTCCGAATCAAATTTGTTACATTTCCAGTACACTTGGGTCTCCAACTGTTGTTGGACTACAACTCCCATCATCCCTAGCTAGCAGGACCAGTGGTCAGGAACAATGGGAGTTGTAGTCCAACAACAGCTGGGTACCAAAGTTTGAGAAATACTGTGTTGGGCTGCAATCTTGAACCCACCCATTTGGGAATAAGCTCTGTTGAATTCAATGGGACTTATTTCTGAGTAGATGTGTTATGTACTGAGCTTGCGTCCTAGAACAATAGGCAGGTAGGATCATAGAAGGCAACAACCTGATTGGCTAGCTGGAGCAGCCCAATCAGGCCCCAGGAGGAAGTTAATCAGCCTATTAGGTCGGTAGGATCCTAAAATGCAACAAACAATTGGCCTGCAGGAGCAGCCCAATCAGGCTCCAGGAGGGAAGCAGAGTCAGCCAATCACACAGGACCCATTGTGTAAATAGTGTATATAAAGACAGGTTTTGGGGGAAATTCATTCACTGTTTACGAATGCCAGCATCGTTTCTGTGCTTTGATAAATACTTCCAGTTTCTTTCATCTTTGAGCTGACTCTGGTCTCTTTCTGATCGCCCTGGAGGAAGCTCAGTGGAGTGAAATGTCGAACCTGTTTCCAGTATATAGCTTAGGACAAATCACTTTACCTCGGCCAGCCTCTGGCTATTTTGGACTACAAACCCCATCAGCCTCAGCCAGGCTGAGCTGGCTGAGGCTGATGGGAGTTGTAGTCCAAAACATCCTAATGGCCTTAGATTGAGAGAGGCTGGTCTAGGCCTTTGGATGACTGGGTGTTTTCTCTTCCCCTGTTTGCTGCTGTTTTGTTGCTTTGTCATGCTTTGCTTTTTGTGGTTTTCATTTATTATAGGAATGTAAATTGTACTTACCTTATTTGTGGTATTTTTACAACTTGCTGCGGGACCATGATTAGGGGGAAAGTGGGGTGGGGTCATAGATGTTAACTTACAGATTTGAAAATAAGGGACCAGCAACCTTGAAAATAAGGGATCAGCAGCCAAAATAAGGGATTTTCCAGACAGATATGTTCAACTTCTGAGCACCTCCGAGCCAAAGGCAGAAAGCCCAGCCAGCAGCCAAACAAAGCCTCAAGCGGTGGTTCCCACAGCGCAGCAACCCGGCAAAGGGGATGCAGCAAGGAAAACCACCGTCGTCTCTCTGCTGGGAAGCGCTGAGCAAAGGCGAGTCCCCAGGCAACGCAGCCGATTTGATCGGCACAAGGCATGCAAGCTCCACCCCCCAGTCATTCTTGGACTCCTTATTGGGTGAGCAACGCAGCCAAGCAACACAGTTGGAGCCTCCCTCCTCCCTGGCTGGCGGCAGGGAGGGAGGGAGGGAGAGGAGCTGCTTCCTTTGAAACCCGGGAAATTTAAGGGACATCATCAATAAGGGACAGCAGCGGACATGGCGCTGGGATAAGGGAGTTTCCCGCCAAATAAGGGACGGCTGACAGCTATGCATGGGGTGTGGGAAAGAGATGCATAAATAACAAACAAAAAGTATTACCAGCCGTGAAAATGGAATAATGTCTTCAGGCTGCAGTCCTGTACTTTTTTTACTCAGAAGTAAGCCTCACTGAGCCCAGTGGGACCGGCTTCTGAGTGCCTTGGGTTAAACTGTTTGATGTAGCATATTAGTTTGGTCCCACAACAGGCCAGGCCAGCAAGATGCAAACGGAGACAGGGCTCCTGCACCTTTAATAGCTGCATAGATGAAGAAATTTCAGCAGGTATCTCCTACACAACTATAACGGGGGCACATCTTTGTCCTCTTTCCTTTTGCATCTGGGCCTTTACGAATGCATCGGCAATTCCACAGCCTATCCCTGTCTGCTGCCTCGTCTGCAAAATTACTTCAGGAAAACTAAATGTGTTCTCATGTCTGGCCTGCCTTCTGAGGGTGGTGCTCTGAGTGATAATTCTAGATGCACTTCTGTTGGCAAAGAAACTCCCCACCCTGCAATCACAAGAATCCATTTGGCCATAAAATTATATATATTGACATATTTTCATATCTTATACAGTGGTACCTTGGGTTACATACGCTTCAGGTTACAGACTCTGCTAACCCAGACATATTACCTCAGGTTAAGAACTTTGCTTCAGGATGAGAACAGAAATCGTGCAGTAGCAGCGGGAGGCCCCATTAGCTAAAGTGGTGCTTCAGGTTAAGAACAGTTTCAGGTTAACAACAGACCTCCAGAACGAATTAAATACTTAACCCGAGGTACCACTGTACAGTGTTTTAGACTTCCATCAACCGCATCTGAAGTTTTTCCAGTCTTTATCACTTAGTCTACATTTCTTAATTTCTCTATTACTTTTAATTATCCTTAACTAATAACTCTCTTCATAGTCTTCTCTGCAATATTTCGCATAGTCCGCCTTACAAAACTTCTTGCAAGCCTACTAGCATAATCTGTTTATCACAATTGCTTTTCAAATAATTCAAATATTTACTCCAGTCCTCCAAGAATCTCTGGTTCCGCAGGTTTCAAATCCTTCCTGTCATTTTATCTAATTCTGCATTGTCCATTGATTTCACTTGCCACTCTTCTTTTTTCAGGGTGCTTTGCATTGCTTCCTCCTTCTCCCCACGAGGCAAACCACTATTTTCTCACGCTTCCCACTGCCCCACATCCTCACAATGCCCTTTAAGATAGGCTCCTGTGCTATTGCCCCTCTCTTCTCATTATCCTTTCTAAGGACATGGACCCGAGAGATCAAGACTTGGGTGTCTTTAAGCAACGAGACGCAATTGCAGTGCCGGATTTACATATAAGCTAAACAAGCTATAGCTTAGGGCCCCACTCTCTTGTGGGCCCCAAAAAAAATTAAGGGGAAAAAATGGATGTTCATTTCCAGAATATAAGATAAAAAACAAATAAAATAAAACCTACATGCAGCAACAGTGTTTTGTGTTGTGTAGGCTCCTATGATGCAAATATTAGGCCCCACCTGCTAGCCTGCTCCCTAAAATATCACTGATTTGCTCCTTTCTATAGATAGGGTGCCTACATTCTGAATATTTTGTTATGTGCAAATGCTTTTGGATACCTATAAGATCCATAAATTACCATCTAGCATATATTCAACACAAAAAACACAGCGACAATTTGTTGTTGACAAAGGACAGCTGGACATATAAAGGGTCCCATTTAAACCCGGCCCTGCGCAATCGCAGCGCCTGGAGGGGAAAAAGACTCTCCCAGGTGCGTCCGATCGCGCACAAAATACAATCCCTCCATCTCTCTCTCTCTCTCCTCCCTTCGAAGAGGAACTACATTTCCCAGGAAGCTTAGCGCGTCCCTTTCTTTTTTAAAGTCTATGCACGTGGCTCGTTGGGAGGAGTTGGGAACGTCACATTCCTGCATTCTCTTAGCCTGTGTCACAGGAGCCCGGTTTCTGTGTCGTTGGACAGCCTGGAAAAATAAGAGCGAAAATAAGCCCTCCTCCTGCCTCCACCTCCCCAAGCTCTCCCCGGTCGGGACTCATGCACCTCCAAGAAGGAATCTGACCCCCTTCCCCTTTCCTTCCTCCCTCGGAATCCACCCAGAGGCTCCCTCTTCCTCCTCTCCAGCCCAGCCTTGACTCTCCAGAAAGGTAATCATCATCATCCGGCGCTGCTGTGGGTCTGGGCTGCTATGGGGTTATCTGTAGGGCTGTGTGAATGCGCGCTCGAGGGTCCTTTTGGGGGCATCCGTGCTGCGCCCCGATTGCCAGCAAATGACTGGTGGGTGATCTATATCCATGCGTACGCGCCCGACACACCACAGTTCCTCCCCAGCCTGGAGGCGTTGCAATAAAAGGGACGAGGAGGGAATCCTCCTTTTTACGCATTGGATCCAAACGCGTTTTTACGCATTGGATCGCGCGCAGGTGATGGCGGTGGAGCCCCGTTGTGGCTTTCTCCCGGGGAGAGGAGGCGAAGGGCGCTCGGGGTCTCTCCCCTGTTGTTGTGGCGGCTGCGTGACACCCTCGTAACTCAGGCGGGGGGGGGGGGCGAGGCGGGGCTCCCCTTTGTTTTGCAACCCGGGGACCAAGTTGCGAGGTGTTCCTGCGTTTTTGCTGCGGGGGGTGGAGGAGGGAATCTCTGCTTCGGATCAAAATAGGAAGAACTGGCTGCTCTCTCCCCCCAGCTTCCTCTTCTCCTCCTGCGTCTGCATAGGCCAAAACTGGAACGGAGTTTATTTTGCTTTCTTTTCTCCCCCCTCCCCCCCCCCCCCCCCCACCTCTCCGTTTCCAACCAATGCAGTTTATGTCAGGGAAAGTCTTTTTCTGATTTGCAGCCCGGGCCTGGTGGCATTTATCTCAGCCCTTTTATGAAATGCATCATCCCGTCTTGATCTCTCCCGAGACGCGCAGATAGGCTCCCTCGCCAGATATTGGGCGGGGAGAGATAGAGAATGGATGTTACTCGTAGTTGTAATTTTTCACAAGCTGCGCTGTGTGTAGTAAAAGGATTCAGACTCCCCCCCCCCATTTAATACCCCCCCTCGCGTGTAAATCCTTGAAAGCATGTGTGTAATTTGATTTGAGCGTATATTATGCAACTGCGTATGTCTTTTTGGAGGGGTATTTTTTGGGTGGGGAGGAGGTGGAATGAAAGATTTATGATCTCTCCAGGATTTCCTGTGTTAAAAAGTCCTCCAGAATCATAACCCTCCTCCATTGATGATGTATCTTGAGGTCATCTTCCTCCCTCCCTCCCTCCCTCCTCCGTAATACAGGATTAATTGTTCAGAGGCTATTGTAATCCTTTTCAGCTGCCCAATGGCCCTTGCTGCTTTACACAGATTTTACTGAGCGATTCCACATCCACACACACCGGGCAAGGGCTTGGATTGTTTTCGCTCTGTCCGAGAGGTGGTGGGGTTCATGCAATTTTGGTTAAATCTGGAATGTTTCAAGATTGCATTATGGAAAGGAAGAGCCGTGGCCAGCACGGTCCAAGCACCCGTGGGTTTTTAAAAATGTCATGCGTTGATAGATACTCAGGTTTGCCGTGTTACTAAAATGCAGATCTTAGATTATCCGGATTTTCAGTGTTCTGGGGTTTTAAGTGAGCCAAAGGGTATCCTTTGTGTGTGTGTGTGTGTGTGCGGGCAGCACATTATGTTCAGGCAGTGTGCAGTTCTACACAACGCTCTGTTGGGTGACAATGTGATTTGGGGCATATCCTAGCTGTATTCCTTTTCCATATATCAAAAAATCCATTAAAATAATTAGATTTAGTTTGCACGGAAGCTGGTGGCCTCATTTTGTGTGTTAATTCTTGGCGTGGCAAGAACAGTTCCATTCTGAAATCCCTGATATCGTTTTTAATCTCACGCTGCCTTGTTACCAAGGGGGAAGGAAAGGGGTTCGAGCGATAGATAAGAACAGAACATCCCAGAGCATCGTCTCCTGGTACTATCATAGAGCAGAGGCTAAGGTGCTTTGCCATTGGTGACATTTCCTGCATTGTCCCATTGAATTCAGCCGTGGTTACCCCAGGCATGTGAGCATAGAATTATAGCCTTAAGATCCATCCTCTCTGCATGGATAATGGGGAGCAATCCTAGGCTGGATCAGCTTTCAGGCACGTTATGGGTGCGGTCCATATATATATATATAATATTTTTCCTGCAGTGGTTTTTATTCTGGTGCTTCGGGGTGATTTTTGTACCTTCTGCCCTTAACTCATCAATCTTGCAACAAGGTGCGACTCCTAGGTGATCATTCCTGCCATTCTTAGTTATGGGGAAGGATAAATGCTTCCAAAGGCCAGAAAGAGGAAGGTGAGTGGGGTGGGGGCTCTTGCTCCTAGCCTGTGCCACGTAAGAGCTTTCTGTACATGAGTTTATGCTGCAGTATTGAGGGGAAGAACAGATTGCGGGGGGGGGGGGGAGCAGCTAGATCAGAGAGCAAGGCTCTCTCTCTCTTTCTGCTACAGTCCTTCCCTTCCTCCAGCTTCCTTCAGGGGAAACACATCTTTGCATTTAGCAAAATCATGCAAAAAGCTGTCTCTGCTTTTTATCTGCTGTATTTAAGAGGATGCTCACCTCGATGTGGTGTCAGGTTTGTGGAATCAGGCGCCGAAATGTCCGATATCTTGACGGCTGGATACTGCTGCCGCTCGGAGGTCTGGTGGGCAGCTGGATTTGAATGGTGGGCTTCTAATCGGAAACACAAACTGCTGTTCTTTTAGTCCAAGTTTTTGTAGGTGGGTAAATTGGAAAATGAATGGAGCTTGGATACACTAGCGTGTGCTGTATTTTAGGAGCAAACCGTTTCCCCTTTTCTCATTCAAAGTGCACTTTCTCTCAATGAGAGCTAGAAACTTGTACCGAAAAGTAATTTTGTCCTATGTGAAATGCAGTGATTTATCTAGTGTGCCTTTGCAGTGCACGCAGGAAGAATTTGCTTTATGAATCCTTGTGCAGTGGGATTGTGTGTCATTAGCAAATCTTTGGGGCGGCACAGAGCACAGTGTGTTTGCAATTTCTAGAGCAAACTGCTGCATTTTGGCAATAGGATATAATCATAATATGGTAGGTAGCCAAGGCTTGTCCTCTGATTACAGCATGGTAAAGGAGTTGAGACCTCGGCCACAGTCCCAGGTTCGGATGACACACCAAGCCAAACAAGTATATTACACTGACCTAAGAAAACCGGGGAATTGCTAAACACCTGTGATTTTCTCCTCGGAAACCAGCATGTTTGTGAAGTCATGGTAGGCCATGCTGGGGCTTGCTCTTCAAAGCAGACCTTTGAGTTCAAAGTAGACCTTTTAGCTTGCAAATCCCCCCCCCCAAAAAAAAAACTCTCACACATGGATTTAAAGATGGTTAATCACTGCATTGGCATCACCAACCATGGTTAGGCCTAACCTTGGTTTGAAGCTGCGTTTTGGTGCTGGTTAGCAAATTCTGGCTAAGAGAGCCTGGCAAACTTTTAACAGTAGGTGAGGTCAGTATTTAAGGTGACACTTATTGGTGATTAGGAAGGATAGAGGGGAATTTGCATCTGTCGTCAGGTCCCTGTGGAGGAGTGATCATAAGATATTCGGCACCTTACACCTAATCTATACAGTACCATGGTTGCTGTTGTTGTTTAGTTGTGTCCGACTCTTCGTGACCCCATGGACCAGAGCACGCCAGGCACTCCTGTCTTCCACTGCCTCCCGCAGTTTGGTCAAACTCATGTTCATAGCTTCAAGAACACTGTCCAACCATCTTGTCCTCTGTCGTCCCCTTCTCCTTGTGCCCTCCATCTTTTCCAACATCAGGGTCTTTTCCAGGGAGTCTTCTCTTCTCATGAGGTGGCCAAAGTATTGGAGCCTCAGCTTCAGGATCTGTCCTTCCAGTGAGCCCTCAGGGCTGATTTCCTTAAGAATGGAGAGATTTGATTGACTTGCAGTCCATGGGACTCTCAAGAGTCTCCTCCAGCACCATAATTCAAAAGCATCAATTCTTTGGCGATCAACCTTCTTTATGGTCCAGCTCTCACTTCCATACATCACTACTGGGAAAACCAGAGCTTTAACTATACGGACCTTTGTCGGCAAGGTGATGTCTCTGCTTTTTAAGATGCTGTCTAGGTTTGAGTACCATGGTTAAGTGATGGCAAAGATAGCTATGCACATTGCTCTCAGTGTGAATCCAGAACTGGGAACTCTAGCTCTGTGAGGGGTAAACTACAGTTCCCATGATGCTTGTTTGTGTGTGTGTTTTAAATATATAGTGTGCATGCAGTCTTACAGTTGTAGCCCCAGACACTGATGTCACTTAGAAAGCTAATGTAGACCTTGCTGTTTAAAACGTTTCTGTACCATTCTTACTCTAAACCTGGTGCCTTTGGACTACAACTCCCATCAGCTGCAGTCAGCACTGTCATGATGGCTTTTGTAGTCCAAAACATCTAGAATGCACCACGTTGGGGAGGGCTGAGCGTGAACCTATCTGGAAAGGGTATATGAACTAGATCTTAAAATATATAAAAACAAAATAAAAGTTCAATAACTCTTGCTAATAAATATACTGCAACCAAGCTAGGAATGACCAACTCAGGAGTGCCTTAGGAATTAGAGGAATTCTAAGCAGTAGGTCCTCAAAACTCATTGGAGGAGAGGGGATTTCACATACCTGGTGTCCCCCCCCCCCAGGATGAATGCATAATATTCCTTGGCAGGTCATAGTTCAGCCAATGGAACGACTTCTTTCCAAAATTTGTTGTTGTTGTTTAGTCGTGTCCGACTCTTCGTGACCCCATGGACCAGAGCGCGCCAGGCACTTCTGTATATGCCTGTTGTCTTTGTCCATGGAGTTTTCTTGGCAGGGATACTGGAGTGGCTTGCCGGTTCCTCCTCCAGGTGGATCACGTTTGGTCAAAACTCTCCACTATGACCTGTTCATCTTGGGTGCCCTGCTCGGCATAGTTCATAGCTTCTCTGAGTTATTCAAGCCCCTTCGCCAGGGCAAGGCAGTGATCCATGAAGGGGTCCTTCCAAAATACCTTGTCTGAAATGGAAACAACCTTATTTGTCGCAGAGAGAGGAATGGGCCTAGGGGCTGGGCCACTTTGATTGGTGGTAAATGAAACCGTCTTTCGCAAAGTCAGACCATTTGTCCATCTAGCCCAGCGATGCCTGTTCTGACTGGCAGCAGTTCTCCCGTTTCTCAAGGCGAGGAGGGCTCCCCACCCCCGGTGCACCAGATATTTTGTTGTTTAGTCGTTTAGTCGTGTCTGACTCTTCGTGACCCCATGGACCAGAGCATGCCAGGCACTCCTGTCTTCCACTGCCTCCCGCAGTTTAGTCAAACTCATGCTGGTAGCTTCAAGAACACTGTCCAGCCATCTCATCCTCTGTTGTACCCTTCTCCTTGTGCCCTCCAACTTTCCCAACACCAGGGTCTTTTCCAGGGAGTCTTCTCTTCTCATGAGGTGGCCAAAGTATTGGAGCCTCAGCTTCAGGATCTGTCCTTCCAGTGAGCACTCAGGGCTGATTTCCATAAGAATGGATAGGTTTGATCTCCTTGCAGTCCATGGGACTCTCAAGAGTCTCCTCCAGCACCATAATTCAAAAGCATCAATTCTTCGGCGATCAGCCTTCTTTATGGTCCAGCTTTCACTTCCATACATCACTACTGGGAAAATCATAGCTTTAACTATACAGAACTTTGTCGGCAAGGTGATGTCTCTGCTTTTTAAGATGCTGTCTAGGTTTATCATTGCGCACCAGATATACCTGGCCCTTTATAACTGGTGATGCACCAGGGACCTCCTGCTGAAGAATCATATGTTTGACCACTGAAATCCTGTCTATTATTTTTTATTTTATTTTTAATCCCGCTTTTACTCCCAAAGGAGCCCAGGGTAGCAAACAAGTGCTAAAACAAAAACATCCTTAAAACTATTGCAATGCAGATGCAGAAAAGCTCCTAGGAAGAGGGAAGTTTTTAAGTAGGCGCCGAAAAGACGACAGAGCTGACTCCCAACTTTCAATGGGAGGGAATTATAAGGGCCTGATCCTATACTGTGTGGGGGACAGACCTCCTGTTAATACAGTATCAGGAGGAGGCCGTCCACAGAGGTATCTGCAGGAGACCCATCAACTGGGTATACAGTGGTACCTCTGGTTACGTACCTAATTCGTTCCAGAGGTCCGTTCTTAACCTGAAACTGTTCTTAACCTGAGACAGCACTTTAGCTAATGGGGCCTCCCACTGCTGCTGCTGCACCGCCGCCGCGCGATTTCTGTTCTCATCCTGAAGCAAAGTTCTTAACCCGAGGTACTATTTCTGGGTTAGCGGAGTCTGTAACCTGAAGCGTCTGTAACCCGAGGTACCACAGTATAGTGAAAGTGTGTGGAATATGCAGGCCTAGTTTGTTTATTTCATGGGTAGGCAAACTAAGGCTCAGGGGCCGGATCTGGCCCAATCGCCTTCTAAATCCGGCCTGCGGACAGTCCGGGAATCAGCACGTTTTTACATGAGTAGAATGTGTGCTTTTATTTAAAATGCATCCCTGGGTTATTTGTGGGGCATAGGAATTCGTTCATTTTCCACCCCCAAAATATAGTCCAGCCCCCTGCAAGGTCTAAGGGACAGTGGACCGGCCCCTTGCTGAAAAGGTTTGCTGACCCCTGCTTTATTTAATGATTTTATTACATTTCTATATTGTCTTTCATCCAAGAATCACAGGGTGGTTTATTTGCGGTGATGCAGTGCTAGGAGCATCGGCCAAAAACTCCTCCCTCCCTCTCTCTCTCTCTCTCTCTCTCTCTCTCTCTCTCCCCCCCCCCCTCCGGAATGGGGAAAATGTGCTGTACTGTTCCCCTCTACCCGTTTTCATATCACACACTTGTGCCATGCGCATTCTAGAGATCTCACAGCTTGCTGACTGCACCACCGGGCCGGGAGGGGGGTTGCAACTTTGATATTTGAAATATAGGCCTTGCAGAGCTAACAGATGTCTCCTCCAAGCCGACACTTTTCAGTGGAGTCGGGTCACACATTCCGCTTGCTAGCCCTCACATCTTGCAGTGGCATTCTCACAATCGCAGAAATCTCGGCCAACTGTGCCAATAAGCCTTGGCTGAATCAACGGATAAATCAGTGCAGATTTGCATATGGGAAAAACCAGTGAGTGGTATCTACTGTAGTGCCAAGTGAACATTGCATCGCGCGAGGAATTCCTGCTTGCAGAATGGAACCTCCTTTCTCTATTCCCCCCAGTAGGGCTGGGCGAAATATCAGCCAAAACCGGTTAGAAGTCCATATCGGTTTCATAATTGTTGACCTGGCAATATATCGTGAATCATGGTGTGTGGCATCTGTGCTATGTAAAAAAAAATATAATGTGGGGAAAACTGTGAAGCTAATCAATCCCTTTCCATAGCTCCATCCTTGTTTCAGACATTGTGATATATCAGTCTAGTGTGATGTTTAGCTGGTGATATAACATGTTGAAAACCAGATATTTCCTTTTTTCCCCCAAACATTTTTATTCATTTTATAACACAACAAAACAACACAAACAGAAAAACAAACAATACAAACAAATTCTTGTCTTATCCTTATTTTTTTCTAAACATTGTTAGGTGAGCTTCCCCAAATCCCCCATCTGATTTTCATTTTACCTCATCTTTAGCAGTTTACATATATCATAATTTCTAGCCATTTTTTTATCGCACTTACTTTTACCATAAAAATCTTCACATTTTATCACTTACAAATAATACTATTTTAAAATACATTATCCTCTACTTCTAACCCTACAGCCTATATCCACTTCCAGAGCTATGCTAAGATTTAAATATTAACATTTCCCCCCCAAATATTCTTTAAACTTCTTCCAATCTTCTTCCATCGTCTCTTCTCTCTGGTCTGAGTCTCCCAGTCAGTCCGGCAAATTCCATATAGTCGAAAACCAGATATTTCCTACTCCACAGCTATGTTCCAGGGGTTCCCCAAACAACAACTACCTTCTGGAGCAAATTTGGGGAGAGTGTCGGTGGGGTGGGGAGTCGTGTTGCATAAGTGGAAATAGATGGTGCTGATGGGATGCACTGTTCCAGTACCAAAATTTCTGAAGAAAACACGTTTTCCTTCCTCTACCTGATGCGTTTCCAGGTATTGTCAGACTCCCTCCTGTCATCATATGAAGGGCTGAAGGTTAGGAAACTCTGGTGTACATTCTTCCTATTCTTCACGGGTCCTTAAAGGTAAAGGTAAAGGGACCCCTGACCATTAGGTCCAGTCATGGCCGACTCTGGGGTTGCGGCGCTCATCTCGCTTTATTGGCCAAGGGAGCCGGCGTACAGCTTCTGGGTCATGTGGCCAGCATGACTAAGCCGCTTCTGGCGGACCAGAGCAGCACACGGAAAAGCCGTTTACCTTCCTGCCAGAGTGGTACCTATTTATCTACTTGCACTTTAACGTGCTTTCGAACTGCTAGGTTGGCAGGAGCAGGGACCGAGCAACGGGAGCTCACCCCATTGCGGGGATTCGAACCGCCGACCTTCTGATAAGCAAGTCCTAGGCTCTGTGGTTTAACCCACAGCGCCACCCGCGTGGCGTCACGGGTCCTTTTGTGAACACAATTAGATATTTAAACTTGGGATAAAAGAAAAGCCTTATATATTGAAATGAACACTGCCTCCCGTGTTCCCAACCATCCTTTTGTGCCTCTTTTACCCGTTACTCAGTACGTTTCATCTCTGAGAAGACTAGAAATGTTTGCAGGTCAGATTAATACCTTAACGAGGCAGTATCCATTACGATATGTAATGGTTTCCCTTTGTCCCAAGTTGAAATACCTGTTGTGTTTTCTGTAAGTGCCCCTCAAGCAGTGTGTTGCTTGAAGCATCCCGATTGGATTTTTAAAAGGATTTAACAGGTTCAGCTAATTTATGTCGCCTTGGATCGGTACGTTGCAGCAAACTCTGGCCTACACATGCAAGATACACCATTGCTGTGTAGAATGCAAAACTGAATTTTGCCGTTTTTGTAAAATCAGGCAAAGAATAGCAGGTAAGTTCAGTATCCTTTCGTTTGGGTGTTGCTGAATCCGTGGTCTGGCTCACTTAGCATCAAGCGGCTCTCGAGTTGCCATAGTAGCCCCTTGAGGATTCCCCCAGAGGAAGGGATTTCTGATCCTCGTTATGATGGTGCAATCAACACTAAATCCGCAGCTACTCCGATGACGTCAGCATGGTTACGTCAGCCTGTCAGGATCTTGCCCTGCTAAACAAAGCCTTCCTGAGTTACAGGGCTGCTCTTTGTCTTTGGTCTGTGTGCATTTAGGGCTCATTTCTCCTCCCCCCCTCAAAGAATCATGGGAACTGTAGTTTATTCTTTACAGTCTCCAGCATCCTTAACAAACTATAGTTGGATACTTTGGGTGAAGTCGGGTGCTTTAAATTATTATTATTAATAATAATAATAATAATAATTTATTATTTATATCCCGCCCATCTGGCTGAGTTTGCTTACCTCTTCTTCCCTTTGGCAAATGACTGTACAGTGGTACCTCGTGTTAGTACTTAATTCGTTCTGGAGGTCCGTTCTTAACCTGAAACTCTTCTTAACCTGAAGCACCACTTTCGCTAATGGGGCCTCCCGCTGCTGCCGCGCCACCGGAGCACAATTTCTGTTCTCATCCTGAAGCAAAGTTCTTAACCTGAAGCACTGTTTCTGGGTTGGCGGAGTCTGTAACCTGAAGCGCATGTAACCTGAAGCGCATGTAACCCAAGGTACCACTGTACTGTTAAAATGGTGACGAGATCGCATTGGCCTATTTATTCTGAATGTTTATAAGTGATGCCAATAAAGGTTTGATGATGATGATGATCTGGCTGAGTTTCCCCAGCCACTCTGGGCGGCTCCCAATTGAGTGTTAAAAACAATGGCATGTATGCTTCCTTTCTGTAGTGAGGTGAGCTTCTCTCACACTTTCGTGCACACATGTTGTCCTGCTGACTCTTTGGTTCTTTACCTGGTTCTCCCAAGATTCCAGGGGTTCCAGGCGCATACCCAGGATTCGTGTTTCCTTTTGGCAATGAGGCAGAGCGGAGACTGTGGTGTCTTTATGATATATGGTTTACACATATATACAACCTGAGCCTACGATGGAGGGCTTCACATCATTAACACTCCAAGAGGGTCTTGCTTCTCCCATAGTTGCAACCTTTTGAAAAAGAGCAATGTGCCTCTTTTCAAGGTTGGAGCTGAGCTATTTGGTTGAGCATTGAATTGCCGTTGCATAGTTCCTTTTCGGTCTGACCAGAAGAAGATTCACAAAACAGATTGAAATCTGGTTATCTTGTTGTTGGAGTTCTGTTGAAATTGCACCAGCAACAAGTATACATACAGTTATTGTCTTGGACTTACTGCAAGAATATTTGGATAGGTTTTTTTTTACAATGCCAAAATAATAATGACATACTCAATACAGTGATACCTCGGTTTTCAAAAGTCTCTGTTGATGAACGTTTTGGAACTCGAATGCCGTAAACCTGGAAGTAAATGCTTTGGTTTTCAAACGCACCTCAGAAGACAAACTGGAAACACAGCTTCCATATTGAGATTTCCATTATGAGTTTTCGGTTTTCAAACATTTCGGAAAGAATTACGTTCGAAAACTGAGGTACCTCTGTATTGAGTTGTGTATGTCATTATTATTTTGGCATTATAAATAGCATTTAAGACATTAAGTATTAGAAGGCGTTGAATTTTTATACGTTACTGTTAATGAATTTTTGTAAACCACATACAGAAGTATTTAGTTCGTGATTTACTTCTCTGTATTCCTTGGAAAGTTGTATTGATCTCTGGCTTTTCAGCCTGCAGCCCTCTAGGTCACATCACAGCAAATTCTGACCCTCTCAAACTCCTGCTTTGATCTTTTAAGAGTTGGGGAAGGAGCCCCACCCATTTCCTTTGTTCTCCTAATGGCCCATCACCCAGGTGATTACCCGAATCCGGGACGCTTGCCTGGTTTGTTCCTCCCTATCAACTCTGTTGGTAGGGGACGTGGGTGGCGCTGTGGGTAAAACCTCAGCGCCTAGGACTTTCTGATCGCATGGTCGGCGGTTCGAATCCCCGCGGCGGGGTACGCTCCCAGTGCTCAGTCCCAGCGCCTGCCAACTTAGCAGTTCGAAAGCACCCCTGGGTGCAAGTAGATAAATAGGGACCGCTTACTAGCGGGAAGGTAAACGGCGTTCCGTGTGCTGCGCTGGCTCACCAGATGCAGCTTGTCACGCTGGCCACGTGACCCAGAAGTGTCTGCGGACAGCGCTGGCTCCCGGCCTATAGAGTGAGATGAGCGCACAACCCTAGAGTCTGTCAAGACTGGCCCGTACGGGCAGGGGTACCTTTACCTTTACCTTTTATCAACTCTGTAATGTATCGCCAGATCGTGGTGTTTGGCTGATGATACATCGCAATGTTGAAAACCTGACATCGCCCAGCCCTAGAGTAAATCCTACCCAAGTCTAGAGTGGAGTCCCTAAGGCAGTTGGAGGGCACCTTGTTGGCCTCCTTCCGGCAACTCCCGCAGCCAGGCTGGTGCCAAACGCATTGCTCTGCTTTCCTTTGGACCACATCAGCGAGGCCGTGTGTGTGTGTGTGTGTGTGTGGTGTTGTTGTCTGCGCAGCCCAGGACCTCCAGGCACACTGCCCAGGTCCGCGCCCCAGAGAGGTCACAATGCTAATGTGGCGGTTTGACTTCACCCCTGGGGGAACACTGCTTTGTGTCTCAAGACAGACGGATGCCAACAACCACCCACCAGGGAAGTTTGTGCATGTCCTTATCATGGGGGTATTCAGTATTCGGAGCTGCCTTTCAGTGGTTCAGACAGTAGTGTGTTGTTGAATTCTTCCACAGGGAGAGAGAGAGAGAAAACTAAAACCAGCACCTACAGTTTGTAGGGATACAGTCCAGGAAAGTCTGTCCCCCTTTATTTTTCTGATTCCCAACCTTGCTTTGTAGGGGAGGAAGGCTGAGAAACACCTTTCGTTTTTTTAAAGTTCTCTGTAAGTTGCAGCAGTTCCTGCCATCTGGCTATGCAAATGCTCATGCAGGATTTTGTACTTTGGGTCCAAGGGTAAAGCTTGCATCATGCAATCTGATCAGGTTAGTTATGTTGCCCTTGGCTGAACAGCAAACACTCATGCTGTCTGTTCTGCGGAGAATGCTGTCCGGTATTTATACTGCTTGAAAGGTAGCTGATAGTTTTCCTGGCTTTGCATCAAGCATGCCTTCCATGTGCAAGCCACAGTCTCTTTCTCAGAGTCTCAGAGGATGCTGGAAAGCTTGGACAATTGGTGGGCTGCACATAATAATAATAATAATAATAATAATAATAATAATAATAATAATTTTATTATTTATACCCTGCCCATCTGGCTGGGTTTCCCCAGCCACTCTCCATCAAATATCAGATGGAGATTCCTACCTTGTCTGGGGATCATCCTTCTGGGCCTGATGGGAGTTGCAGTCCCAAAGATCCGGAGGGCACCAGGTTGGGGAAAGCTGGAGTAGATCATTACACAGATTAGAACCGAGGTACTTCCTTTTGAACAAATTGCTCTTGCTGCAGGCTGTTCTTACAAACATAGCTGTCTTCCTGTGACTTTTTCAGTGGGGCAGTGGTAGAACAAATACTTTGCATGCAGGAGGTTCCAGGTTCGATCCCTGACGCCTCCACATAGGGCTGGGAATGTCACCTGACTAAAACCCAGGAGTCAGTGGCCTGACTTGGTGTAAGGCAAGTTCCTGTGCATTTACAGCAGGTCAAAAGTGTGTCCATCTTGACCAGTTTTGTCTGCTCTCGGTGGCAGCATCTCTCCTGGGTCTTTTCCATACACCTGCTTATTGTTGGGGATCAAACCTGAACCCGTTTGCATGCAAAGCAGACAGTCCAGCCACTGAGCTGCGGTTCGCCCTTTCTTGAGTGTACAGTCGTACCTCAGAAGTACCTCCATTCTGGAATCCGTTTGGAATGGAATCCGTTCCAAAACGTTCAGAAACCAAGGTGCGGTTTCCGATTGGCTGCAGGAAGCTCCTGCAGCCAATCGGAAGCCGTGCCAGATGTTTGGGTTCCAAAGAACGTTCGCAAACTGGAACATTCGCTTCTGGGTTTGCGGCGTTCAGGAGCCAAAGGTTCAACTCACGAGGCGTTCAGGATCCAAGGTACAACTGTACAGTGGTACCTCAGGTTACAAACACTTCAGGTTACAAACACTTCAGGTTACAGACTCCGCTAACCCAGCAGTAGTACCTCAGGTTAGGAAGAACAGAAATTGCACTGCGGCGGCAGCGGGAGGCCCCATTAGCTAAAGTGGTACCTTAGGGTAACAACAGTTTCAGGTTAAGAACAGATCTCTGGAACGAATTTAGTTCTTAACTAGAGGTACTATTGTATTGTAAGCTGTTCCGAGTGCAAGTCTTTGTGTGGGAAATGACGCAGCCTGTAGTAGGATTGGGCGTCAGTTGGAGACGCCTATACGTTGTGCAAAACAAACGGCGAAAAATCTCAATGCTCAGGATAAACGGCACATAAATAAAAGGCAAATGTGCTGACATTGTATATATACCTTTCCTCGAAAATGTGTGCGCTCACACAAACACACTTCCCTGGGGAGATGTGCATTCCTCAAAACTCTGGAAGCCAGCCAGAACAGACCTCTGGCGATACAAGGGCACTTCATGCATTAACAATATCATATGTGCTGAGATTATTAAGGTTGTTGTTGTTGATCAGTCAGTGTTCATTTCACAGCAGGCTTCCCCAAGCTGGTGCCCTCTAGACATTTTGGATTTACATTTCATGTGTTGGCACTGTCTGGAGCGTTAGTCGTGATGCTCTCTTTGGAGAGCTGCTGCAGAGTTAATCATCCCCCACCAAGAGGCTTCTCCTAAAATAATTTTTAGTTACACATGCTCTTTTTTTGTTGTTGTTAAAGGCTCCAATTTGTAGTTAAAATGGCATCCTTCCAGTTTTGGTTTAGAAAAAATGTGAGTTGGCTACTTAGAAATCTGGGGATGTCTGGATGTTGTTTAGTCGTTTAGTCATGTCCGACTCTTCGTGACCCCATGGACCAGAGCACGCCAGGCACTCCTGTCTTCCACTGCCTCCCGCAGTTTGGTCAAACTCATGCTGGTAGCTTCGAGAACACTATCCAACCATCTCGTCCTCTGTTGTCCCCTTCTCCTTGTGCCCTCCATCTTTCCCAACATCAGGGTCTTTTCCAGGGAGTCTTCTCTTCTCATGAGGTGGCCAAAGTATTGGAGCCTCAGCTTCAGGATCTGTCCTTCCAGTGAGCACTCAGGGCTGATTTCCTTCAGAATGGAGAGGTTTGATCTTCTTGCAGTCCATGGGACTCTGGATGTCCGGATAAAAGGGATCAAATCTTGGAGAGCGTGCAGTTATGCATTCTCGACTCTGCAACCTCAGCCCTGCAGATCGAAAGTCAATTCTGTCGGCCTGAATGGAGCTGACTCCTGAGTAAGCGCAACCAGGTTCAGGTTGCAAGTTGTACATTGTTACACTCACATCCTCTTGCGATTAGCCGCTTGGCAAGAGACGTTGCAAGCTGACTCCTAGGGAGCAGTAGCCAAGCTTGTTTTGCTGCACACATGAGTCCTTTTAGACACAGTCTGGGACAATGGGGGGTTTGCATGCTATGACCTCTTTCTAGCAATTCAGTATCAGATGCGTGAAGACACACTCAACATCAAGCACGACTGACTCAGCTCCTAGATTCTGCTGCAGGTTTCTGTTGGTGCACAGCCAGGCTTTAGTTATTTATATTTTTGGGATTTGTGGGCCACCCCGTAACACAACATTATCTGTGCAGTTCTCAATTTTTAATTTTTTTAAAAAAACACAGTTTCCATTGCCTGGGGTTCCCATTGCCTTGGAAGGAGATCTGTCTGTGTGTAGATCCACGGGCACACCAACCCCAGTGCAGGACAAAGAAACAAACATTATAAGGAACTTGTAAAAGTGTAAGTTAAAAATAATAACTATTTATTATTTCTACCCTGCCCATCTGGCTGGGTTTCCCCAGCCACTCCGGGCAGCTTCCAACAGAATATTAAAATACAGTAGTCCATCACACATTAAAATCGTGGTGTAGTGGTTAGGAGCGGTAGTCTCGTAATCTGGTGAACCGGGTTCGCGTCTCCGCTCCTCCACCTGCAGCTGCTGGGTGACCTTGGGCCAGTCACACTTCTCTGAAGTCTCTCAGCCCCACTCACCTCACAGAGTGTTTGTTGTGGGGGAGGAAGGGAAAGGAGGATGTTAGCCGCTTTGAGACTCCTTAAAGGGAGCGAAAGGCGGGATATCAAATCCAAACTCCTCCTCCTCCTCCTCCTCCTCCTCTTCTTCTTCTTCTTCTTCTTCTTCTTCTTCTAACAGCGCTGCCTTCAGATGTCTTCTAAAAGTCTAATAGATGTTGTTCTGTTTGACATCTGGTGGGAGGGCGTTCCACAGGGTGGGTGCCACTACCGAGAAGGCCCTATGCCTGATTCCCTGTAACTTGGCTTGTCGCAGTGAGGGAACCGCCAGAAGGCCCTCGGAGCTGGACCTCAGTGTCCGGGTAGAACGATGGGGGTGGAGACGCTCCTTCAGGTATACTGGGCCAAGGCCGTTTAGGGCTTTCAAGGTCAGCACCAACACTTTGAATTGTGCTCGGAAATGTACTGGGAGCCAATGTAGGTCTCTCAGGAACGGTGTTATGTAGTTTCGGTGGCCGCTCCCAGTTCTGCAGATGAAAGCGGTCAAGGTCATGTGGCTTTGCCAATGAGTGTGTTCAGAATGCTGCCTGGTCCTGCCTTATTAGAGCATCTCTCTGCCCCCCCCGCCCCCCATTATTTTGGTCTGTTGTTGTGGACAAGTCTGACTGACCACCACCAGTATGTTCAACCCTTGTACTGCTTAACTTGGCACATCTAATTGGTGTTCGAAATTAGCCAGGCGCCAGGTGCTTTTTGCGACTGGCAAGTGGTCCAGTTGCGACCTAGCCTTAAAAACTGCTAAAGCCGTTTTAAAAACAGCACCGGGGTCTAAGTTTAAAAACAACACAGAATGAACACATATGGCAGAGTCCTTTTTACATTGGCTTATGCTGATGGAAAATGCTTAGGTCCCTTTCTAGTTGACAGTGTTGCATCCAGAAACATTCCTAAACTGTGATCCTGATCCTGAGTGCAACACCTTCCATCACAGGCCGAACACCCCTGCAACACGCTGTAAATCCGACTGCCTTTGAAAATGATCAGGGCAGCTTCGAATAACCCAAAACAGAGCATTAAAATAGCTAATGGCGACCGGATATTTTGAGTGCACGTGAAACAGGGGTAGGGGGTGTCTTTTGGCCTGAGGGCCGCATTTGGTTCTGGGCAGTCTTCAGGGGCCGCATGCCAGTGGTTTTGCGAGGCCAGGGACAAAAGTGAGTGGAACAATGAATGTAGTTTTTACCTTTGTGCGCTAGCTACCTTAGTGCACACCCCTCCTAATTCTCCACCCCAGGAAGCAAGAGGCGTGGAGCAGGGCCAGTACTGTCTGTAGGCTGAGGAGGGTGTGTGGCCTGGGGAGACTCCTGAGGGCCAGTTTGAGGGGCTTTGAGGGCCGCATTTGGCCTCCAAGCTGAAGGGTCACTTCTTTTGCTCTGGACATTGTCATCCCTTCTTATTAACACGAAGAATTGGATTTATAGTTCTGACTTTGCATGCTGAAAACATTGCAGGAATTGTGAATGACAACTCCATTTCAGTTTAGGGTTGGTTGCAGCAAAAAACAGCCTTGTGGCCCATTTAAAGACTAAAACTTAACATAGCACAAGCTTTTATAGAGTCTGCTGCATCAGATTATCTATACAGTGGTACCTCGGATTAAGTACTTAATTTGTTCCAGAGGTCCGTTCTTAACCTGAAACTGTTCTTAACCTGAAGCACCACTTTAGGTAATGGGGTTTCCTGCTGCTACCGTGCTGCCGGAGCACGATTTCTGTTCTCATCCTGAAGCAAAGTTCTTAACCTGACGTACTATTTCTGGGTTAGCGGAGTCTGTAACCTGAAGCGTCTGTAACCTGAGGTGCCACTGTATGCAGTTAAGAAAAATAGATTTTTTGGGGTGGGGGGGATACTGGAGGAAGCCTGAAATGGGTTTCCTGGTAGCTGAAATTCTTGTAATGCAGGGTTTTGAGCCTAGTTGGTCTGCAGGATTAATTAAAGGCCACAGTCCCGCTGTTACGGGTTTTCATTAATCACTTATCTACGTGTGTTTTTTGCTTCCGTTGAGGATGGTTAAAAAATGTGGCTGATGAGCTCGCTGAACTTTGACCCTCTTCTGCTTCATCTGGAGAGTTCAGCTTGACCCATCAGAGCTCCACAAAGAATCTCTGATGAAGATTTGGATCTGTGCGCTCCCCGTCCTGTAATATAATTTCACGAAAAGGTTAAGAAGAGCCTTGGAAGAAAGAAAATTGCGTGTTAGCTGCAGATGGCGGAGAATCCCCGGAGCGCAGGTTTCGCTAGAGAAACTGCAACCCTGTGATCAGTTGACTGACCGATATTTAAAGAATTAGTTCAGTGACATGTAATGCAGAGAATTGGCTAATCTAAAGCAGAACAAAATAAAAAACCTTGTCTACTCATATAGAGGAATTCAATGCCTATTATCTCCTGTTTTTCTAATTTGTTGTTGTTTTAATTGAGTTTTCCAGAAACAAACAAACACAGTTAAGCAATATGAAGTGAATCATAATAAATTGAGAGGAAAGATGGGGAGTGGCTGGTGGTCCAGACCAGCCACGTAGAACAAGGCTATCAATGGCTACCAGCCACGATGGCTGTCCTCTGCCTCGATGGTCAGAGGTAGGGATGCTTTTGAATACCAGTTGCTGGAAATCACAGGAAGGGAGAGGGTGGCTGGCGGAACAGCTCTGTCTTGCAGGCCCTGCAGATGTCAAATCCCACAGGGCCCTGGTCTCCCATGACAGAGCGTTCCACCAGGTCGGGGCCAGTGCTGAAAAGGCCTTGGCCCTGGTTGAAACCAGTCTAACCTCCTTGAGGCCCGGGACCTCCAAAGTGGTGTTATTTATGGACCGTAAGGTCCTCTGCGGGGTATACCAGGAGAGGTGTTCTGTTAAGCATATAACGCCAGTCCTGGCCCGATTGCACTGGCTGCCAATTAGTTTTCAGGCCCAATTCCAAAGTGCTGTTTTTGACCTATAATTCCTTACATGGCTCAGGACCGCAATACCTCAAGGACCGCCCCTCACCATGTGAACCAACCCGGACCCTTCAATCATCATCTGAGGCCCTTCTTTGTGTGCCGCCTCCACGAGAGGTTTGGAGAGTACCAACAGGAGAACCGGCCTTTTCTGCAGTGGCTCCCCGTCTGTGGAATGCTCTCCCAAGTGAGGCTCACCTGGCGCTATCAATATATCTTCAGGCGCAAGGCAAAAACTTTCCTCTGTAACCAGGCCTTTGACGAAGCAAAATAAGAAAATTCCTTCCAGTAGCACCTTAGAGACCAACTCAGTTTGTTACTGGTATGAGCTTTCGAGTGCATGCACACTTCTTCAGATACCTACATGGCTACCTACCTGGAACAAGGCCTTTGACCTTTAACTATCTGTGGCCTTTCAGAGGTGGGTGGGATGTTTTGAATGCATTTCTTTTTCCTCTTAATTTTAATGTATCTACGTGGGGCTTTTGTCTGTTTGTTGGGTTCTAAGTCACTTTGGTTTGCCCTGGGCAAGATAAACTGGTTGGCCGCTCTAAGAACAGGATTGTAGGCTAGATGGGACATTCGCTGCATCCGGCAGGCTCTTATGTTTTGTTTTGTTTTTAAATGTTTTTATTAGCAATTTCAACATAACAACATATCAAAACATATCATATTCATTATTTCCCCCCCTTGCCATCCTCAAACCCTCTCCCCTAGACTTCCCTCAGCTCCTTTCTCTGATTTCTCAACCCATATTATTCTCTGCATGTTATAAAATCATACAAATCCTCACATTATCTATCTACCATGTTATCAATCAATAAATTTGCGTATGTTTATTCAAAACCTGCCAAGGAGTCCAAATAATTTTGTTGTCTTTTTAAGTAATTTGTGAAAAGTTCCCATTCTTCTTTAAAGTCACAGTTGTCCTTAACTCGCAGTTTGTATGTCAGTTTGGCCAATTCTGCATAGTTCATCAATTTCTCTTGCCACTGTTCTTTTGTCGGGGTTTTCTCATTCTTCCATCCTTGTGCTATCAAGACCCTTGGCAGGCTCTTACGTCCCAATGCTCAGACATCCAAGCAAATAGATCTCTGCAAGGAGTCCACGTATCGGAGAACTTCCCCATCTATCTCCTGTTTGACATCCCAGGGACTCTCCTCCTCTCCGTCGCAGCAAAACAAACAGATTTGGTGATGGGCCTGATTCCTGGGCATTTCTGACCTTTGCTAGTGTCATAAATGGTTTCTGTGTATTTGATTCCTGTGGTAGGTCTGGCGTGGTGTGTCTGGCTGCAATTCTGTAGATGCTTACCTGGGAGGAACTCCTACTGAAATCAAGCGGGGCTCGCTTCTTAAGGAGACGCATATAGTATCGTACTCAAAGCGTGTAAGCTACCAATTGAGAAATCCCTGGTTCAAATCTCTCTTCAGCCATAAACTTGCTAGTTGGCGAAATGCAGTGGCGCTTCAGAGGTGCGCAGGAGTTTTGCAAGCACTGACAACCGGCTGGTTTCAAACCGCAGGGCCAAGGGAAAATAGGTCACAGGATAATTGTGGCTAACAGGCAGGTTGGTTCTGTGCACCTGCCAAAGCTGGCTCACTGGGCAGATTGGAAAGGTAAGGATCTGGTAAGAAAAGCCTCCGTCTCCACCCTTGCAATATGCAGGATAATATGTTTTGTAACGTGTTTGCAACCAACCCTGGGGTTGAGAATTAAAAGAGGGATTTTTCTTCTTCAAAATACATAAATGAGACTGGGGTGGGGACTTTCAAATGGGGTCAAATGTCACCCCTAGACTTTCTGTAGCCTAAGTGCCAGGACTCTTGAGGGCGTCATCTAAACTTTGGGGGAAGCCATGATGGTTTAAGGTGGCATCACAGTCCTTTAAAGGTGTAAGGACAGATGGGGCCTTAAAGCACATGACCCCCCCCCCCAAAGCAGTGGCTCCCAATTGGTGGTCCGTGGACCCCTGGGGGTTGTGGCACCATTCACATAACAAAAAACTTCCATAGTGATAGCGCAGTTTTCAAAAGTATGAGGTCCATGGCTTGGCTTTTGATAAACGGGGTCTGCAGTACATAGCTAAATTGGTGGAACAGAAGCGCAGGTGTAAGCCTGTAAGGGAAGTCAGCAGAGAGTGAGAAAAATGGGACTAGGTAGGTTTACAAGTGTAGGATTGAGAAAGGGAGACACAGAAGGCTGTTGCCCAGGTAAAGTTAGAGGCCTGATCTGGAAGCCCTCGCAAATATCGAAATAATAGCATTGGCAGGAGCATCTCAGCCAACTCCCCGCAATGCAGGAGCCTCACAAAAATTAGAATCTATATGCAAATATGTCACAGGACCATAGGGCTCTGTGCTTGCGATAAGGCCGTTATAAAATACTACAGTGAACACTTTTCCTTTTCTATCATCAGGGCATTCGGCCGTCACCAAAGTAAGCTTTAAAACCTGCCAAACCGGAAAACTTTATTGATGCTACAACAGCTTGCTTTTCTCGGTGTCGACTTTGGGTTACTTTGGGTCATGGCGTGTGCTTTTTCTTGACAGGCAGTGTGCATAACCCTGGTTATCGCCTGGCATTGCTGATGTCCAACTTCAGAAAAGTCAAGGGTGACAGCAAGGACACCTCTGACACATCACAGATCCTTCACTTTGTGTTCTTCTGCTGTGCTCATGATCTGGGGTGGGAGATAGGCGTTTTCGGAGCGTTTTGTCTACTGTGTGAGCTCTGGAGGGGAGGAAACAATTTTTAAAAAATGCATTTAATGCACTATCTAGCCGTTGGGTGAATTGTGCTGTGCGGGCCACTGTTTTTCATTGCGGAGAATGATCAGGAAATCTGTTGTATCAGATTTCTAAATGGAACTCTGAGGGCCATATGTCCTCCTGAATCTCAATACTGCACATTCTGGATTGTGATGTTTTGTACTTTTTTTTTAGTGCATGGAATTTAATGCATCCTGGAAAAAGAAAGCTCTACACACACAAACATGTACACACACCAGCTGTTTGCACCCAGCTTGAATTTGGGGAGCAGTATACTGACATAGGGGACGCGGGTGGCGCTGTGGGTTAAACCACAGAGCCAAGGACTTGCCGATCAGAAGGTCGGCGGTTCGAATCCCCGCGACGGGGTGAGCTCCCGTTGCTCAGTCCCTGCTCCTGCCAACCTATCAGTTCAAAAGCACGTCAGAGTGCAAGTAGATAAATAGGTACCGCTCAGGCGGGAAGGTAAACGGCGTTCCCGTGCACTGCTCTGGTTTGCCAGAAGCGGCTTAGTCATGCTGGCCACATGACCCAGAAGCTGTATGCTGTTCTCCAATCTGTCAAGGTCGTTTTGAAGTGTGATCCTGTCCTCTGGGGTGTTAGCCACCCCTCCCAGTTTGGTGTCATCTGCAAATTTGATCAGGATGCCCTTGAGTCCATCATCCAAGTCGTTGATAAAGATGTTGAGTAAGACCGGGCCCAAGACAGAACCCTGTGGCACCCCACTAGTCACTCTTAAGAAAGGTTTCTTGGCCCTGGTTTGTTTTTGTTTTAACTATCTATTTTGTGCTTTTACACTGTACTTTTCTATATTGTGAACCGCCCTGAGATCTTCGGATGATGGGTGGTATACAAATGGAATAAATAACCAGTCAATAGTCAATAAGCCCAACTTGGTGTAAGGCAGTTTTATGTGTTAAGAATAGCCAACCTTCGTTCATATTGGTTCTACGAAGATTGCTAAGTGTCAGCCTTTTCCTCCTGGTCCTCCCACCCCTACCAAAATCTGGCTTTCCGCCTTGAGATTCCTTGAGCCAATGCATGCCCTCCATCTAGGAATTAATTTCTTTCTTCGAAGCAGGAGGAGTCGCCGTTACGTTTCAGTTTGGGGTGTGTGCATTGGGCGGGGGGCGTGTGTGTGTATGTGGTTTGTTCACATGTGTCTGTGGGGAGATGATGATTGATGGACTGGAAATTGCTGGCTGGAGCAGAATCTCTTTGTGCTTTTCAGCCTGTTCTGCGTCTGCCTGCCTTGGAGGTGATGCAATGGAAGCCGGTGCAGAACGTCGATTGCTATTATTGCCGGTGCAGGATGATCCCTCAGCACCTGAACCAAAGCTTAGGCAGAGTGTCTTTTTATGCTCCCTTGTGAGCTCCCACCCTCGCAAGCTAATGTGATTGTCTGTAGTCAGGACTCGGGGCTAGACTAAGGCAGGACATTTAACTGTCTCACGCAGTGTTAGAAACTGAGATGAGAGCTAGGAGCTAAATGGGATATTAGACCTAGGTTATGGGGAGCTGTGGGTAAAACCACAGAGCCTAGGACTTGCCGATCAGAAGGTCGGCGGTTCTAATCCCCGCGACGGGGTGAGCTCCCGTTGCTCGGTCCCTGCTCCTGCCAACCTAGCAGTTCAAAAGCACGTCAAAGTGCAAGTAGATAAATAGGTACCGCTCCGGCGGGAAGGTAAACGGCGTTTCCGTGCGCTGCTCTGGTTCGCCAGAAGCGGCTTAGTCATGCTGACCACATGACCTGGAAGCTGTACGCCAGCTCCCTCAGCCAATAAAGCGAGATCAGTGCCGCAACCCCAGAGTCGTCCGCAACTGGACCTAATGGCCAGGGATCCCTTTACCTTTACCTATGGGTGCTGCAATCAAGTTTCTAGGTGCACTTTTTTAAAACAATAGTATAGTGGTACCTCTGGTTGTGAACGGGATCCGTTCTGGAGGCCCGTTCACAACCTGAAAGGAACGCAACCCGCGTCTGCGCGTGCGTGGGTCACGATTTGCTGCTTCTGCGCATGCACATGATGTCATTTTGCGCGTCTGCGCATGCGTAAGCGGCGAAACCCGGAAGCAACCCTTTCCGGTACTTCCGGGTCGCCGCCGGACGCAACCTGAAAATGCTTAACCTGAAGCAAACGTAACATTGAGGTATGACTGTACAAAGCTGAAAATGAATGAACCGCAGCTAAATTCTTATGTTCATTTTTCACATGGTCTAGTCCTCACCTGAAGACTGCAAAAAACAAAGCTATGCTTCTCCTGCCTGCCCCCCCAATATTCTTATGAGGGTCCCTTTGCCAGTCTTCAGAGAGTGGCTGGAAGTGGGGAGGCAGGAAAAGGTATTCTTTTCTGTCTACTGCAGTTTTAATCTGAAATCTTAGGTGCAGTACTCTGCCCAGAGCTCAGAAACTGCTCACATTGATGAAATAACCTGTTTCGCCTAGAACAGCCTTTCTCAACCTGTGGGTCCCCAGATGATGTTGGACTACAACTCCCATCGCCCCTAGCTAGCAAGGCCAGAGCTCAGGGATGATGGGAGTTGTAGTCCAACAACATCTGGGGACCCACAGGTTGAGAAAGGCTGTTCTAGGCACACTGGGAGTTTTGAACACTAGTCTCATGGGCTAGGAGAGGACACATATGCAGTGGACCCAAGCTCACTTAGGTGGAGAGTTTCCTTGCGCTAAAGCATTCAAACTAGGGGATGCAGTTCACTCTTTCACAGTATAAAATTCAGCTCATGGAAATTCAGCTCATGTCTAGATACAGCCGTTGGTCCACCAGTTTCAGAATTGGCTCTTTGCTTCTTCTTTTTCAAAATCCTGTTATTTTGTGCTGTTTCACAAATAAATGGAGGATAATATGATGTGCCGTGAAAATGATTATTAGCAGACCCCACGAAAGGGAGGGTGGAAGTCTGAGAATTCGGAGAATTCTATATTTTGGGGTTGTATTTTTCTTTTTTTAATGAATGTAAATCTAAATTGTAAAACCAATAAAAAATTACTATACACACAAATTCAGCCCAGTATTACCCACACCAGAAAATTGGAATAGGAAGAACGCAGGTGGTAATTGTTACTCACAGGTGTTTGATTGTTGCTAGAATTCTAGGAAATGGATGGAAGGGAGAAGCTAGCTGAGGTTTTAGAAAGGTGCTGGAATTGTGGTGCCATATGTAAGGCTAAACCATGGTTTGGCACTGAGAACGAGCTTTGTGCTCATCTTCTCCCCTTCACACCAGTTTCTCTTTATGATTCTAATATCTTTATGATCTGATTTGGGCATACTTCGATCTGTGCAAACCATAGTTTACCTGGCTCAGATGACACTGCAAACCATGATTTGCTCCTAAATCAGAGGGAAAGTGTGAGCCAGTAAGGTGGGGTAGAAATTTTTTCTAGCGCTTTATTTTTTTCTGCAGAAAATTTTCTGTTTTATAAGTGCATTAGTCTGTGAAAGATGTTAGCTGCAAATACAATATTAAGCAAGTGTTGCAGTTTTTCACTGTGTTTACAAGTAAAATAACCATGTTAGTGCATCAGAATATTTTGTTACAATAACTGAAATTTTTTTAAATGCAAATTTCCCAATGCAAATCATTCTAAATTTTCTAGAAACCCCCTGACACTAGTTATTAGTACAAGGCATGTTCCCAAAGTGCCATGTCTGGTATCATGTCTGAACAGACCTTTTGATATTCGGAGAAATTTCCATTTCGCCCCAGAATAACTTGTTTTCCAAAACACAACACGTTATGTCCCTGGGGAGCTGGTCGACCGGACCGACTGAATCCAGTGAAGCTATTCTCTGCCTGATAGCATCAAACAAGTTTAGCGGGGGCAGGCACAGTCCACAGATAGCTTTCCGAAAGAGTTTGTGTTTGATTTAGATACCAGATTTTCGGAATGGTTGATGACTGCCAGCTGAATATTCATGTCACCTGCAGGTGAATTTTAAGAAGAGCTCAGCTGGCTAAAATGTAGGGGGAGGGGTGTTGAATCACCTTAAGCAATTCATCCAGGGAGTCTCATAATGAGTCAGGAGCTCTGGAATCCCTACTCAGAATTCCCGGCATTGTTAACCATGCCTTTAAAAGGCTTTCTGGCTTTGTCGGCTTGTCAGTCCCTCATCCAGTACACAAAGCCTAGCTGCAGAGGCCCACAGAGTTTTCCCCCTATGTTAACTGTTGACATCTCCCCCCCAAAAGGGAAGTAAGACCATAGCTGTGCAGGATTGACCAGCTGAACCCTTTGAGACTGCAGTGTGGGGACCTTGCATGCTTGAATGCGCCGCACCCCACATAAAATACTCGTTGCACATAGAAGGTGACACCTAAAATAGAGCCCGTTCTCCATCACATAATTCACACAGTAAAATAACAACAACAACAACAACAATAATAATTTATTATTGTTTATACCCCGCCCATCTGGCTGAGTCTCCACAGCCACTCTGGGCAGCTCCCAATCAAGTGTTAAAAACAACACAGCATTAAATATTAAAAACTTCCCTAAACAGGGCTGCCTTCAGATGCATTTTAAAGATAGGATAGCTGCTTATTTCCTTCACATTTGAAGGGCGGGTGTTCCACAGGGTGGGCTCCACTACTGAGAAGGCCCTCTGTCTGGTTCCCTGTAACCTCACTTCTCGCAATGAGGGAACCGCCAGAAGGCCCTCAGTGCTGGATCTCAGTGTCCGGGCTGAATGATGGTGGAGACGCTCCTTCAGGTATACAAGACCGATGCCGTTTAGGGCTTTAAAGATCAGCACCAATGCTTTGAATTGTGCTCGGAAACGTACTGGGAGCCAATTCAGATCTCTCAGGACCGGTGTTATGTGGTCCCGGCGGCCACTCCCAGTCACCAGTCTAGCTGCCGCATTCTGGATTAATTGCAGTTTCCCAGTCACCTTCAAAGGTAGCCCCACGTAGAGCACATTGCGGGAGATAACCAGAGCATGCACCACTCTGGTGAGACAGTCTGCAGGCAATAGGAAGTGGTCCCCCTAAGATGCACTCTTGTATGAAGGATGGTGCCCAAAACAATTTTATTTAGAAGAAACTTAAACATTAGGCGGGGACGCCGGTGGCGCTGTGGGTTAAACCACAGAGCCTAGGGCTTGCCAATCAGAAGGTCAGCGGTTCGAATCCCTGCAACGGGGTGCGCTCCCGTTGCTCGGTGCCTTCTCCTGCCAACCTAGCAGTTCGAAAGCACGTCAAAGTGCAAGTAGATAAATAGGTACCACTCTGGTGGGAAGGTAAACGGCGTTTCCGTGCGCTGCTCTGGTTCGCCAGAAGCGGCTTAGTCATGCTGGCCACACAACCCGGAAGCTGTACGCCGACTCCCTTGGCCAATAAAGCGAGATGAGCGCCGCAACCCCACGACTGGACCTAATGGTCAGCTTTACCTTTACTAAACATTAGGCATCTCCTCAGCTGCCTCGGGGACTGGTCTCTAGGGCTTTCTGTAAGACTTGGACTGGAACTGCTCCAGACTCTAGTGAATAGGGGCACACACAAAGCATGGACTGGACTCCCCCACAGTACAGTACAATGGTACCTTGTGTTACGGACGGGATCCTTTCCGGAGGCCTGCCTGTAATGTGAAAAGCCCACAACTTGAAGCGCCATTTCTGTGCAGGCACGCGGTGTGATTTAGTGCTTTTGCGCTGGCGTGAGCGGTGAAACCCGGAGGTAACCTGTTCCGGTACTTCTGGGTTGCCATGGGACGCAGGACGAAAACACGCAACCTGAAGCGGACGTAACATGAGGTATGACTGTACCATCTAGCCAAAGGACCTCACCACATCATTCTGCTGATCATGTATCTTGGCTGTGTGGAATGAACTGAGCCATAAGAGTATCTTTGACGATAATTGCTCTGTTCTGTGTGTATGTGGTGGTACACTTTGGGGTTGTTGTTGCTGCTGCTGTTGTTTGCATAATTTATTATTGGTTTGAATAAGTCAGTCTTTCATATACTACCAGGGTTGCCGCGTCTTGGTCACCCCTGCTCTCTGCTCTTAATGTCTGAGTCTGTATGAGGCGGTTTAATATGTTGGTAATGTGGTGCTGTGGGTTAAACCACAGAGCCTAGGACTTGCCGATCAGAAGGTCGGCGGTTCGAATCCCCGTGACGGGGTGAGCTCCCGTTGTTCGGTCCCTGCTCCTGCCAACCTAGCAGTTCGAAAGCACGTCAAAGTGCAAGTAGATGAATAGGTACTGCTCCAGCGGGAAGGTAAACGGCGTTTCCGTGCGCTGCTCTGGTTCGCCAGAAGCGGCTTAGTCATGCTGGCCACATGACCCGGAAGCTGTACACTGGCTCCCTCGGCCAGTAAGGCGAGATGAGTGCCGCAACCCCAGAGTCGGTCATGACTGGACCTAATGGTCAGGGGTCCCTTTACCTTTACCTTAATGTTTAAAGTCCCACCTAAAGGACGCAAGTGATTACTTAAACGGCTACAGAACCTAGCAACTGTGGGCTGGGATGCAGGCCACCCATTTGGGGTTGCTTATTCTGGAGAGCTGGAATCATGCCGATGGGTATGAGATGAGTGATGTGACTGGTGTGTTGGCTGACGACATCAGAATCCTGCCTGCTCAGCCCATATTCTGTAGCTTTCACCTCCTTGGTTCCTAGAGGACATAGACATTTGGGTTAGTTTTCTGCGAGATGGTAGACTGCAGGGATATCAGATGTGTCCTGCTATTTCCCGTTCTCACCCTCTGGGCTCACTGAGGCCCTCGGTCAGCAGAAATGGTCAACGGTTCATGAGTTGGCAAGTGAGCTAAATCATGCGCCTGCAAGCCTGTGTGGGGAATATAAGTGAGTGTTGTACAGCTACACAGTTGTATGTTCCTCTGGGTCAGGGGTCAGCAAACTTTTTCAGCAGGGGGCCTGTCCACTGTCCCTCAGACCTTGTGGGGTGCCGGACTATATTTTGGAGAAAAGAAATGAACAAATTCCTATGCCCCACAAAATAACCCAGAGATGCATTTTAAATAAAAGCACACATTCTACTCGTGGAAAAACACGCTGGTTCCCGGACCATCCGCAAGCCAGATTGAGAAGGCGATTGGGCCGGATCCGGCCCCTGGGCCTTAGTTTGCCTACCCATGCTCTGGGTGAATATTACCCAGTGCGAGATCATCTGTGCTTGGCAATCTTCTGTGTTTTCATGTCATTCGTTTCTCTGCATTCTGAATTTTGCATGCGCAAGTACACACACACACACACACACAGACACACACACTGGGCCTTTCTAGAATCAAGGAAAGGCTCGGGAGTGCCTAATCACGGCATTATTTAAAGTGAAAGATTAGGTGGGTGCAATGTCAGATGAGACAAAATGTTTGATTAGCCAGTTGAAATAAGGCAGTGCAGCAAAACGCCAGCTCTGAATGCGTTGGAGAAGCTGTTCCTCCAGGCTGGTGGGGAACCGATAATGAGTGTAGAGAACAGTGGTTAATTAGAGGTTTTGAAAGGAAGCTGGCTTTGGCGTTAAGAGAGCTAAATAGGCTGCCAACCAATGAAAGAATATTTAGGTGATTAAACATTAGTCATTTAACTAGCTAATGAGTTAAGTTTAGGTAAATTTTTGTATTTGCCAAAACTTTTATTAAAGGAAGTGTAAGGTAGCTTGTGCTTTAATGATCCAAAGTTGCTGCTTATTTTGGGGTGGGGGTTGGGGGCTGTATTTCCTGCTGCTGGTCATGCATCAAGAGCAGAGTTTAATTTATAGCTCTTCTGGGGTTTTTTAAAAAATAATATTTCCAGTTAATGTTGGCCTGCTAATTTAAGCAAATAAAGCTATAGTAGATTAGACTATATAATCTGTGGAGCGGAAATTGCAGGCCTACAAAAGATTCTAGCTATGGAGGTGGTAAAGGTAAAGGGACCCCTGACCATTAGGTCCAGTCGTGACCGACTCTGGGGTTGCGGTGCTCATCTCGCTTTACTGGCCGAGGGAGCTGACGTACAGCTTCCGGGTCATGTGGCCAGCATGACTAAGCCGCTTCTGGTGAACCAGAGCAGCGCACAGAAACGCCGTTTACCTATTTATCTACTTGCACTTTGACATGCTTTTGAGCTGCTAGGTCGGCAGGAGCAGGGACCGAGCAACGGGAGCTCACTCTGTCACGGGGATTCGAGCCGTTGACCTTCTTATTGTCAAGTCCTAGGCTCTGTGGTTTAACCCACAGCGCCAACTGCGTTCCTATGGAGGTGGTAGGTACATTATATATATATATCCATGACAGAGCAGGTAGGTATGGTTAAAAATAAATGTTTGTGGGGTTTTTGGCCAGGAGGGGAGAAGTGGTCAGTCAGAGGTAAGTCACACTTTTGATACACTTGTCTGACACATACATGGCTTAATGGAAGAATGACTACTGGCCTTTGCATAGTTGGTCAAGCTGAATATTCGGTTTGCTGACTTTTTGAAAAGTGAATATTGATTAGGATTGGAAAGATCTGCCAACTTGGGTTCCTCTCTGTTTCTCATTTTTCCAATTTTAAATTCAGTTCTGCGTCTTTCTGTTGCAATTTACTTCAAATCCTTGGGAATATTCATTGGTATTTTAGTGCAAATTTCTCCTAAGAAACTTCTGCATGCAGTTTTGACGGATGCGAACATTTTTTCGAAGCAATTTTTCTTAACATCATGCATTTTGATCTTATTTCCACTGATATGTGCATTTCATTTTTGCACATTTCTCCATAATGAACACCTCCTTAATAATAATTGTTCAGTAAGAAAACTGATTCGCAAAATCGGGAGAAATGTGAATTTTGAAGGTTAGCCGTGTTTGGGTTCACGTATTGGTTCAAGAAGTGCAAATTCTGTAGTTTGTCATCAAAATGCAAACTAAATCAAATTACGCTCCCTCCCGCATCCCTTGTCATGATGCAGACTGATTGCATTGCCCAGCCTTGTCATCTGCTCTTGTATTTAGGCCCACACAGCCAATTGTTTGGGTATGGTAAAGGTAAAGGGACCCATGACCATTAGGTCCAGTCGTGGCCGACTCTGGGGTTGCAACGCTCATCTCGCTTTACTGGCCGAGGAAGCCAGCGTACAACTTATGCGTCATGTAGCCAGCACGACTAAGCCACTTCTGGTGAACCAGAGCAGTGCACGGAAACGCCGTTTACCTTCCCGCTGGAGTGGTACCTATTTATCTACTTGCACTTTGATGTGCTTTCGAACTGCTAGGTTGGCAGGAGCAGGGACCGAGCAACGGGAGCTCACCCCATCATGGGGATTCGAACCGCCGACCTTCTGATTGGCAAGTCCTAGGCTCTGTGGTTTAACCCACAGTGCTACCCTCATCCCTATTGTTTGGGTAGGAAGGTTAATTTTAACAAAGCACAGTTACTGAGACTTAGCTTGGTTTGGGGGAAATGCAGGATCTTCTCAATCCTTGTCACCTTCCCTTTTAAGAGGAAGGTTCTTCCGCTCCCTAGGAAATTGTGGTCACCAGAGCTGTAGTCACCTCAAGCCCTTGAGAATATTCCAGGCCCCTTTGCTGAATTTCCAGCTTTAATTAAAAATAAATAAAGGGCTCTGGACCCTACTTGCCATTTTTGCGGGTATTTACAAAGACTTATCTCAACCTGACCTAATTACTTTTGTCTGATTTCTCTCTAGATTTACAAATTTGTCCAGGCACTTCAGTGACAGAGCGTCTGCTTCTCATGCAGAAGATCCCCATTTCAATTCCCGAAATCTCTACATAGAACTGTGTTTTAATTGCCGTTCAGTGTAATAATAATAATAATAATAACAACAACATTTTATTTATATCCTGCCCTCCCCAGCCGAAGCCAAGCTCAGAGCGGCTAACAACAGTAAAAATAACACAGTTTACATAAAATCATAATCATTTAATTGAAATACATTCTAAAATCAATTCATTCTAAAATCAATTCAGAGTCAAATTAATGGCAACCATTGGGCTAGAGTTCCATGAGGATTACCAAAGGAGGGGGTCAGGCTGTGCCTTGACCAAAGGCCTGGTGGAACAGCTCTTTCTTGCAGGCTCTGCAGAAAGATGTCAAGTCCCGCAGGGCCCTAGTCTCTTGTGACAAAGCGTTCCACCAGATCGGGGCCCTGGCTCTGGTTGAGGCCAGCCTAACCTCCCTGTGGCCTGGGATCTCCAAGATGTTTTTATTTGAAGACCGTAAGGTCCTCCGTGGGACATACCAGGAGAGGCGGTCCCGTAGGTACGAGGGTCCTAGGCCGTATAGGGCTTTAAAGGATAAAACCAGACCTTAAACCTGATCCTGTATTCCACTGGGAGCCAGTTCAGCTGGTATAGCACCGGGTGAATGTGATCCCGCGGCGAGGACCCCATAAGGAGTTTCGCCGCGGCATTCTGCACCCACTGGAGTTCCTGGGTCAGTCTCAAGGGCAGCCCCACGTAGAGCGAGTTACAATAAGTCTGGAGGTGACTGTAGCGTGGATCACAGTGGCTAGGTCAGGACGAGAGAGGTAAGGAGCCAACTGCTTAGCTTGGTGGAGATGAACTTGGCGGAAGTGTAGACTGTACGGAACTAGATGCACCAGTGGTATAAGATAGCGTCCTTTGTTCCTACACACTTCTGTTTCTCAATGCATAATGCTTCCCCAGGAAAGCCTGTTTCCCAATTAAGTGAGAAAAACTGGGGTTTCTGTGGCATGGTGACAGGAGCGAGCAGCAGTAAATCACAGTGAGCGAGCTATTGTTAACTCTTTGTTAGCAAAACAGGATCTACACAGGAGGGTCAGGCCTAATGAGCACAGCAACTCATTTCTTCAAAGTCCGAAGGTCCCCACCTCCCCACAGTCACCTATGTCTCCTCCTCTCCAGGGTCTTCCCCAAGCAATCTGAGACTATGCCTGCATGAAGCTAACTTTTTCTGCTCCCTTTTCATTCCTCTCCTGGTTCTGGGAGACCAGAGGGGAGGGGAGCTTTTCGCCACAGGAGGGGGAGACACCTGTGCGCCTTCACCAGCATGACTCATCTCTGCTTCCTGGCCTCTATCCTCCTCTGCTTCCACTTCCGATTCTAGACTTCTCTCTGCCACCGACTCCTTCTCACCAAACCCTGTTACCTCTTCAGCTTCCAGCACCACCACCTCCCAGTCTGCTCCCTCCTCTCTCTCTCTGATCACTTGTCATCCCACCACCAATTCCTGGGCTCTGAGCCTTCTTTCCTTGGGCATCTGTACAGTGTCTTCTGGTACAGAGCTTATTCTTCCATCTTCCGTGCCTTTCAATTCTCAGCCGGACCACTAGGACACAGGGACATTGGAAGCTGCCTTATACTGTGTCAGACACTGACGCAGTCCTTCTAGCTGACTGGCAGTGGTCCTCTAGGATTTCAGATAGGGAACCATTTCCTGTCCTACCTGGAGATGCTGGGGAATTGAACCAAGGACCAAGCTGATATTCTACCACTGAGCCCATGGTCTTTCACCCAAGACATGGGAGCTTCTCTGCTGTGTTGTCTCCCTCCCATCACTTGTTAAGTTTTGCTAGTTTTTCCTGTTTGCAATTTTCTCCTGCGGAAAAGGATAGGTAAAGGTAAAGGGACCCCTGACCATTAGGTCCAGTCGTGACCAACTCTGGGGTTGCGGCGCTCATCTCGCTTTACTGGCCGAGGAAGCCAGTGTACAGCTTCCGGGTCATGTGGCCAGCATGACTAAGCCGCTTCTGGCAAACCAGAGCAGTGCACGGAAACGCCGTTTACCTTCCCGCCTGAGCGGTACCTATTTATCTACTTGCGCTTTGACGTGCTTTCAAACTGCTAGGTTGGCAGGAGCTGGGACTGAGCAACGGGAGCTCACCCTGTCGCGGGGATTTGAACTGCCAACCTTCTGATCGGCAAGTCCTAGGCTTTGTGGTTTAACCACCCACGCCCCAAGCGGAAAAGAATACTGGAGCATTAAAAACAAGCAAGTGTTCTTAGGTGTTGGACTTTGCGTTCTGTCCTCTTTATGAAATGTTAGTCCTTTCCTCTTTGGGATCAGGATGAGTTAACAATTCTGAGATGAACACAGTATTTTCCCCGGTTCAGCAGTGACTTGGACAATGGCCCGGTGATGTCTTTAGTACCGAAGGGGGATGCCAGGATTGGCTGAAGAAGATACGGATCTTGGCAAGGTCGCCTTCCTACGTAGGTGCTCCATTTGGTAAGATGGTAATGATGTCATTTCATGGGAAGTGGGGAAACTCTGAGCTGAGCCCATGCCTGGCTCTGTAGTATTATAGAAGCTTAGAACTGGAATGAGTCATAGGGGTCATCTCGTCTGACCTTGTGACCAATGCAGGGTCTGCAACATGGGGTGTTGTTAGTTACAATATTAACAGTAGTTAATGTGTGCAGTTTCTGCTGAAGTGATGGAGACATCTTGGCTTATTTCTTATTTTTTTAAAAGTGAATCAAACTGATTGATCCACATAATTCTGTCGTACAAAATTAATTAAGCAAGCATATTTTCCCCAGGAAAGCAGATTTTCATCACAGCTCTCCAGAAAACCCATTTTCAACCCTACTTGAACATGTATGGCGAAAATCGTTTATTTGAAGTTGCAGCGGACCAGGAGATTGAGAAAAATAAGGCCCTCCCCCCCTTTTGCAAGTGTAAAATTCTGCAAGGATCTGTGCATTGCAGAAACTTTGTGTAATGGTAAATGCACCAGACCTGACTTGTTGACTTAATCGCCTTTTGTACTTTTGCTCTTCCGCTTACGGTGCTCCATGGAGTAGAGATGGCTTAGGGTTATTCCCACTTTATCCCCACAACTGCACAATGGGGCCACCCAATCTCCATTTGCTCTGGAAGGTTGGGGGGGGGGACTCAGAAATGATTTTATGGTGGGATGAGAGGAGGAGGAGAGGAATTCCCCATTGTGCAAGGAGTTGTGCTTATGGGACATAAGAAGAGGCTGCTGGATCAAACCAATGGCCCATCTAGTCCAGCATCCTGTTCTCACAGTGGCCAAACAGATGCCTGTGGAATACCAACAAGCAGGATCCGACCGCAAGATCACTCTCCCCTCTTGCCTTTTCCAGCAACTGGCATTCAGAAGCAACTAATCCAGCATGCGGCAGCTAGACTGGTGACTAGGAGCGGCCGCCAAGACCACATAACACCGGTCTTGAAAGACTTACATTGGCTCCCAGTATGTTTCCAAGCACAATTCAAAGTGTTCGTGCTGACCTTTAAAGCCCTAAATGGCCTCGGTCCAGTATACCTGAAGGAGCGTCTCCACCCCTATTGTTCTGCCCGGACACTGAGAGCCGGCGCCGAGGGCCTTCTGGCGGTTCCCTCACTGCAAGAAGCCAGGTTACAGGGAACCAGTCAGAGGGCCTTCTCGGTAGTGGCACCCACCCTGTGGAATGCCCTCCCACCAGATGTCAAAGAGAACAACAACTACCAGACTTTCAGAAGACATCTGAAGGCAGCCCTGTTTTTAATATTCTGTTGGGAGCTGCCCAGCCAGATGGGCGGGGTATAAACAATAAATAATAATAATTATTATTTTATTGCTGCCTCCAACTGTGGAGGCAGAGCACAGGTATTACGGTTAGTAGCCACTGATAGCCCTTTCTTCCATGAATTTGCCTAATCTTTTTAAAGCCAACTTCGTTGGAGGCCATCACCGCCTCCTGTGGGAGCAAGTTCGAAAATTGAACTATGGAAGCATGATGATGTTGATGATCTCAGGGAGGTTCACAACAAACCTTCTCTGTGTGTTTGTGCATCCCATAATGAAAGGTAAAGGGACCCCTGAACGTTAGGTTGAGTCGCGGACGACTCGGGGGTTGCGGCGCTCATCTCACTTTATCGGCCGAGGAAGCCGGCATACAGCTTCTGGGTCATGTGGCCAGCATGACTAAGCCGCTTCTGGCGAACCAGAGCAGCGCACGGAAACGCCGTTTACCTTCCCGCCGGAGCGGTACCTATTGATCTACTTGCACTTGACATGCTTTCGAACTGCTAGGTTGGCAGGAGCAGGGACCGAGCAATGGGAGCTCACCCCGTCGCGGGGATTCGAACCGCCGACCTTCTGATCGGCAAGCCCTAGGCTCTGTGGTTTAACCGCATCCCATGATCAAAGTAGGCCTAAATATTAAGAAAATGAACATTCTGAATTGTGTCTTCTTGGGTACCAGGACAGGGATAGAAACTCAGCAATACAAACATGTGTTGTTGTGCATCGAAGGCCCTTGGCATCTCTTCCCTCCCAGCTTTTATTTTAAAAGGAGGAACTCTGGCACAAGTGCCGCATCTAACAACGAGCCTAATTGGGAAGTGCTTCTTTTTTCTAATGTACAACAACTGCACCTAATTTCTTTCTGGCAGATAGTGGAGCCGGATGCCTTGGGGCGCTTGGAATTAAGGCTCAAAAGAGTTTTGCTTTTATGGATGCCTTCCAAACTTGCACCACGCTCCTAGGTAGCATCAAACAGCTTTCAGGAACACCTGGCAACAGGTGAGCCTGTGTTTCCCTGCTCTGTGCGGACAGAGAGAAGGAGGTGCAGGGGTGATTTTGCCAGGTCTCTGTGTCAGAGTGGTAAATGTGATTGCTGGCAGAGTTGGAAAGCAAAGTGTGGGTCACCCTGCGGAAGCCTTGGGACGAGTGCCCAGTTTGGAGGCGCGCATGGGGAGCGTGTGGCAGGAGCAGGGCTGTTTTGAAAACATGCCTGGAACGACAGCTTTGTTCCGATTGCTAATGCCGCTCTCCTCCCTGAACTCTGCTGATAAGAGCTGGCGGTGGAACAGTGGGAAGTTTCCAAATGGCTTGGATTCAAGAGCCGGGGTTTGGAAAGCGTGGCTTGGAGGCTTTCAGGCCTTTCAGAGAGCTGTTTCCACACAGCTGCACTGCCACGGAACGCCAGCGGGTTAATCTGGGGAACTCACTCCCACTGGAAGTGGTGATAGCTACTAACTAACTTCGTTGTTTAGTCGTGTCCGACTCTTCGTGACCCCATGGACCAGAGCATGCCAGGCACTCCTGTCTTCCACTGCCTCCCGCAGTTTGGTCAAGCTCATGCTGGTAGCTTCAAGAACACTGTCCAACCATCTCGTCCTCTGTCGTCCCCTTCTCCTTGTGCCCTCCATCTTTCCCAACATCAGGGTCTTTTCCAGGGAGTCTTCTCTTCTCATGAGGTGGCCAAAGTATTGGAGCCTCAGCTTCAGGATCTGCCCTTCCAGTGAGCACTCAGGGCTGATTTCCATCAGAATGGATCAGTTTTATCTTCTTGCAGTCCATGGGACTCTCAAGAGTCTCCTCCAGCACCATAATTCAAAAGCATCAATTCTTCGGCTATCAGCCTTCTTTATGGTCCAGCTCTCACTTCAAACTAACTAGCTTTAAAAGAGCGATGAGACAAATTGATAGGAGGAGAGGTCTGTTGACGGCTACTAGCTGTGATGCCTCTGCTTTGCCACCGCAGTTCTTTGAATATTCTTCTTGGGTTAACTGAATCATAAGGATTTTAGAGTTTATAGGGGCCACGAAGACCAGTCTCCTGCTCAGTGCAGGAATCTCCAGCGGCCCTGATAGGTGGCTATCAAACTCCTCATTAAATGCTTCCACGTGTTGAAACAACTCAAAGTTGTTAGACTTTTCTCCAGTGCTTTCCCTCCCAGCCGGAGCGCTATTCTGACACCTCTCAGGTTGGTGGCATTGTGGGCTGGCGCTCTCCCCCCCAACTTCTTGCCTTTGTGTACTTCTATGAAAGCCCCAAATGAACATTTCAGGTCAAAACAGAACCTGGCTAGTATGTGCAGGTCTACACTGTTTTTAGATCTATGACTCCACCTAGCTCCTCGCTGCTATTGGTCAAGCGGGGGGGGGGGCGCTGGATGGACAAATGAGTCTGATCCTGGTACCCTTCTTGTGCTCCGATCCTGCCATCCTCCGAAGTCTCAGTCCTTCAAGGAAGCATCACTTAGATTTCTTTTTCCTTCTTAAGTCGGAGCTAAGCACCTCCTTTGGAAAGTAAACACAGTTTTGGCCCTGATTCGTTACACGGTAGAGGAGAAGCAGCCACCTGTTCTTCATTCGCTTGATTTTCAAGGCAGCTGATGGAAGCAGGGCAGGAATGGCACTAGGAATCTGGGACCAAGGGCCCATGTGGAATACAAAAAGGCAGAAGCAAAGTTCTGCAGCGAGGTAGTCAGTTATTTGCTTGATCGATACAGCTGGCCTGTAAAAACGCGAATTCTCCTGGTGGCTTGCAAATAAATGCAACCATTTTAGACGCCGTGTGAAACGATAACAACCGAAATGTAGTTAAAACGCAGCTGTTTTTGACTTATTGACAAGAGGAAGAAGAGGAGGAGGAGTTTGGATTTGATATCCCGCTTTATCACTACCCTAAGGAGTCTCAAAGCGGCTAACAATCTCCTTTCTCTTCCTCCTGAAGGGCTAGAGTGAAAAGAAAAGTCTTCTCCTGGAGTCAGAAAGACCACGAAGATGGTTGCAAGGTGAAGCAGCGGCCCAAATTTGAACCTGGGACCGTTTGCATGCAAAGCAGACGCCCTGGCACTGAGTTGGGCAGCTTCCCCTTCTGATTAGTCCAGGCATCCCCAAACTCGGCCCTCCAGATGTTTTGGGACTACAACTCCCATCATCCCTAGCTAACAGGACCAGTGGTCAGGGGTGATGGGAATTGTAGTCCCAAAATGTCTGGAGGGCCGAGTTTGGGGATGTGGAACATGCACCCATTGATAAATCTGCCCTCCGCAAATTTACTTTAAAAGCCATCAGTAACAAGGCTGCCAAAGTCCTTGGCCTTAGCCAGCTGCATATCAGAATCCCTATTTGCCAAGAACCAGTTTGGCATTAATAATTTTTGCTTAAGGGTTCCTCATCCGCTTTAGGCCGAAGGGTTTTTTGCGTTGTGCTTTGAGGGTCTTGTGACTTTGCTTCTGCCATTGGCATCTGCGTGTCTCGGGAGACAATTTAGGAGGCCGCCTTTGGGGTTGAAGTCAAACCTTTGGAAGGTTTTGTAGCCCCATGTTTTAAAAAAAAGACGCAAAGGATAGCAGAGTTATTTTCCTAGTATTTTTTTTCCACCTAGCTATATCTACTTGCTTCTGTGATTCCTAAGAAATGATATCCGCAATATTTGACGGGCATCAGCCAGAATTTCCAGGTGAATAAAAACAGTATCTAGCTTGGTCATCTATTCTGGGATACTTCAAAGAAGAAATACACCACTTTTAATTGAAGGGACGCGGGTGGCGCTGTGGGTAAAACCTCAGCGCCTAGGACTTGCCGATCGCATGGTCGGCGGTTCGAATCCCCACGGCGGGGTGCGCTCCCGTCGTTAGGTCCCAGCGCCTGCCAACCTAGCAGTTTGAAAGCACCCCCGGGTGCAAGTAGATAAATAGGGACCGCTTACCAGCGGGAAGGTAAACGGCGTTCCATGTGCTGTGCTGGCTCGCCAGATGCAGCTTGTGACGCTGGCCACATGACCCGGAAATGTCTGCGGGCAGCGCTGGCTCCCGGCCTATAGAGTGAGATGAGTGCACAACCCTAGAGTCTGGCAAGACTGGCCCGTACGGGCAGGGGTACCTTTACCTTTTTTAATTGAAGGAAGTTTTTTTTAAAAAAAAAAATGGATGATTTTATATGCCCCACACCATATATTGAAACGAACACCGTTTTGGCTTCTCCTCTGTCCCACAGTGTGTGTAGGTGTGTATGTTCAAAGGGGAAACCTCCAAACCAAAGATGCAGAGAGGGAAATTGGTGTACCCGGTTATGGAAACGGGGAACACTGCTTCATGCAAGAAATGCAACTTGAAACCTTGCGGAGCGTTACTGGGATCTTTGGCACGGCTGTCGCAGCCTATTTTGGTCTCCCTGGTATGCATATTGTGAGGCGTGCGCAAGCACACACACATATACAGAGAGACTTGCACTCAGGCAACACTGCTGTTTTGCTTGGCTGTCGGCTCTGGAATGTGTTCTGAATCCCAGCCGCGGGTCTGTGTGCAGGAACAACAACAAAAAAGAAGGAAAGCACCAAAACCCCGTTGCTATTGGGGCTGTAGGCTTGGCTTTATAAAGGGGGGATTAGCTTAGGTTGCAAAAGGTCTCCCCGGCGGTCACATGACCTGGGGCTTCTTGCCCGCCCCCCTGGCCTCATGCAGAATTATTTCTGTGTATGAAATACCCCTGCTCGTTCCCTGAACTCTCTGAATTTCTGAGATGGGGCTGGTGCCAAGCGGTCCCTGCATTGCTTGCTCGGAGATGATAATTTCATTTCTCATAGTTGCTTTCTTTAGAAAGAAAGAAAAGGTGTTGGCCGGAGGGCTTTGAAGGTAACCCTGAGATTCCTGGCTGCGCATCGTATAGGAAGCTGATTTGCTACGGTCTCTGAATACGCCACATCTCTAAACAGATAACACCTGGTTTCTAGAAGGCAGGATGTGTTAAGAGAGGTCTGATTTGCCACTGCAGAAGGATGTGAAGTTGCAGGACTAAACTATTAATGCAAGGAGCTAACTCTTACTTTTTCCAGGTCTGGCACCTGCATGCTGCCAGTCTTTGTTGTAGTATCGGCCACTGATGCTGCTGTTCCGGGGCTGGGGAAATGTTCCTACATGTATAGGTACAAAAAGGTAAAGGACCCCTGGATGGTTAAGTCCAATCAAAGGCGGCTACAGTGGTACCTTGGGTTACAGACGCTTCAGGTTACAGACTCCGCTAACCAGGAAATAGTACCTCAGGTTAAGAACTTTGCTTCAGGATGAGAACAGAAATCGCGGTGCGGCAGCGGGAGGCCCCATTAGCTAAAGTGGTACCTCAGGTTAAGAACAGTTTCAGGTTAAGAACAGACCTCTGGAACAAATTAAGTTCTTAACCCGAGGTACCACTGTATGGGGTTGGGGTGCTCATCTCGCTTTCAGGCCAAGGGAGCTGGCATTTGTTCACAGACAGCTTTCTGGGTCATGTGGCCGGCATGACTAAGTCGCTTCTGGTGCAATGGGACTCCTTGACGGAAACCAGAGCGCATGGAAACGCTGTTTACCTTCCCACCACAGCAGTACCTATTTATCTACTTGCACTGGCGTGCTTTCGAACTGCTAGGTTGGCAGGAGCAGGGACAGAGCAACAGGAGCTCACCTCATCGTGGGGATTCGAACCGCCAACCTTCCAAACGGCAAGTCCAAGCGACGCAGTAGTTTAAGCCACAGCGCCACCCGCGTCCCTTTCGAGATGCAAATTAATTGTCATCATTTTGCTTGGGCAGCTAGAGTTACCTTTGTATTGTAGTCAAAGGTCTCAGAGTGCTGCTCTGTGGCCAAATGGAGTCCCTTGCAATGCAGAGATCAGGGATTTTTGAGACAGTCTGGCATGGATGCAGCAGGATGCAGCAGTTCTGCACTTTAGGAACCGGTAATGGCTCAGACAAGATTGACTCATCCCTGTGTCTGAGGCGACGTTGCCTGTTCTTCCCAGCCTCATCTCTCTGGAGCACCTAACTGAAGAGAAGCTTGTAAAATGAATGACGGGGTATGTGGAAGCTCCTTTGCTACTTCAAGGTTCTGCCACTAAGATCCAATTCCCGTATACCAAGGGGTTTTTCTCCCTTGAGGAGGGCTTGACTCTTACAAAGGTTTGTCTAGGCTGGACAGGCACAAGTTGCAGAAGCACTTCTAGGTTTCCCTACTCTCAACCTCTAGGGCAGCGGTTCTCAACCTGTGGGTCCCCAGATGTTGTTGGACTACAACTCCCATCACCCCTGAGCTCTGGCCTTGCTAGATGCTTTTGAATTATGGTGCTGGAGGAGACTCTTGAGAGTCCCATGGATTCCAAGAACAAACCTATCCATTCTTAAGGAAATCAGCCCTGAGTGCTCGCTGGAAGGACAGATCGTGAAGCTGAGGCTCCAAGACTTTGGCCACCTCATGAGAAGAGAAGACTCCCTGGAAAAGACCCTGATGTTGGGAAAGATGGAGGGCACAAGGAGAAGGAGATGACAGAGGATGAGATGGGTTGGAAGCTACCAGCATGAGTTTGACCAAACTGCGGGAGGCAGTGGAAGACAGGAGTGCCTGGCGTGCTCTGGCCCATGGGGTCACGAAGAGTCGGACACGACTAAACGACTAAACAACAACAACACCTTGGGCTACAGACGCTTCAGGTTACAGACTCCACTAACCCAGAAATAGTGCTTCAGGTTAAGAACTTTGCTTCAGGATGAAAACAGAAATTGTGCGATGGCAGCGGGAGGCCCCATTAGCTAAAGTGGTACCTCAGGTTAAGAACAGTTTCGGGTTAAGAACGGACCTCCGGAACGAATGAAGTTCTTAATCCGAGGTACCACTGTAGTCCAACAACATCTGGGGACCCACAGGTTGAGAACTGCTGCTCTAGGGGAATGAGGTTGGCGAACCTTGAGAGAAGTCCAAAGGCCCATTTAGTCCAGTGCTCGGCTCTGGCCAGGCAGATGCCAGGGGGAAGACCACCTGCAAGGCCTGGACGTAACAACGCCCTCCCCATCTGCAGTTCTTAGCAACTTGTATTGATCATTTTCTTCACCCTTTTCTGTATTGGACAAACTGTTGATCAAGTCTGGTACCACCAACGATAGCTGGCAGTATTTCTGAAATACCTTTGATAGAAATCTTTCCTATTGTCTCAAGTCCTTTCTACTGGAGATGGCAGAGGTTAAAATTGGGTCCTCCTGTACGCAGAGTGGGCACTCTTCTCCTGAAGCATTGAATTGCAGAGTTGGACACGGGGCTAAAACCCTTGGGGCTACAGCTTGGGGAGAAAGGTCTATGGTCTTTCTGAGCGGGGTTGTGGGAAAGAGTTCAAGGACTAAGTAGAACCATACCTATAATGACGCGGGTGGCGCTGTGGGTTAAACCACAGAGCCTAGGACTTGCTGATCAGAAGGTCGGCGGTTCGAATCCCCGCAACGGGGTGAGCTCCCGTTGCTCGGTCCCTGCTCCTGCCAACCTAGCAGTTCGAAAGCACGTCAGAGTGCAAGTAGATAAATAGGTACCGCTCTGGCGGGAAGGTAAACGGCGTTTCCGTGCGCTACTCTGGTTCGCCAGAAGCGGCTTAGTCATGCTGGCCACATGACCCGGAAGCTGTACGCCAGCTCCCTCTGCCAATAAAGCGAGATGAGCTCTGCAAACCCAGAGTCGGTCACGACTGGACCTAACGGTCAGGGGTCCCTTTACCCTCACCTTACCTATAATGAGGGACTGTGTTGCAGTTGAACCAGTTTGCAGCGCTAAGCATTTTGCCAGCTGGATTTGGAAAGACACCCCCCACCCCAGTCTGTTTTTCCCCTCCCTCCCTCTCCATTTTCTTTTGCTCAGTCAGCTAGATGACACTGTCAAGAGCAGTCGCTTTCATCTCATTACTTTTACTGGCAAAATGCTGATATTAGCTGAGGCAAACACTATCACTTGGGGCCAAAACAGACGTCACACTGGAGATCCATGATCAATTCTTCCCTACTCTTATTTTGTTTTGTTTTTTAGCTTTAAAAGCAGTGAAAGGCTCTGATTATTTTTTTAAAATCAAAGCCACCGTATGGGGGAGAGGATCTTAACCCCCCCCCCCCACCCAACACACACATTTCCCCTTATTTTTGTCATCTTTCCTCCCAGGAGCAGCTCTTAACTGCACAAGGGGGAAAGGCAGCCGTGTGTCTGATGTTTGCTCTCCCAGGCAGGTCTAATAGTAGGTTTGGAAGGGGTTAAATTCCCTACCCATGGGCATTGACAGAGGGGGAGGCTAAGAGGTCAGGTGCCCCTCCATGAACCATAATCCCCATACAGTGGTACCTCAGGCTACATACGCTTCAGGTTACAGACTCCGCTAACCCAGAAATAGTGCTTCAGGTTAAGAACTTTGCTTCAGGATGAGAACAGAAATTGTGCAGCAGCAGGAGGCCCCATTAGCTAAAGTGGTGCTTCAGGTTAAGAACAGTTTCAGGTTAAGAACGAACCTCCGGAACGAATTAAGTACTTAACCTGAGGTACCACTGTACAGTCATACCTCGGAAGTCAAACGGAATCCGTTCTGGAAGTCCATTCAACTTCCAAAATGTTTGGCAACCAAAGCGTGGCTTCTGATTGGCTGCAGGAAGGTCCTGCAGCCAATCGGGAAGCCCCGTCAGACCTTCAGGTTCCAAAGAACGTTTGAAAACCGAAACACTTCTGGGTTTGCAGCGTTTGGGAGCCAAAACGTCCGAGTACCAAGGCGTTCAGGATCCAAGGTACGACTGTATTCCTTTTTTTAAAAAAAGTAAATTTATTGTAGATAAATTTATTGAGAGAAGAGGCAAAATCTACAGGCACTATTTTTTTATATTTTTTTGTGAGAAACTAGCCCGATCCAACTCTTCTATTGTTTTTACTTTGAACCTAGACCACCCTGGAAAAATTCTTATCAATGCCATGGCTCCAACTTCCACCCTTCTCTATGCCACGGCTGCAATCAAAATTGAAGCTCATTACCTCTCATCATTTTTCATTTAAAAAATAAAAATACTGGAAGAACAGGTCTGGAAATTCCCATCACTTTCTTTATATGGAATATTTTTTGCATAGTACAGTGGTACCTCTGGTTGCGAACGGGATCCGTTCCGGAGGCCCATTCACAACATGAAAGGAACACAAATCTTGCAGCGACGCGTCTGCGCATGCGCGGGTTGCGATTCGCCGCTTCTGCACATGCGCGTGACGTCATTTTGTGCTTCTGCGCATGCACGAGCAGCGAAACCCGGAAATAACCCTTTCCGGTACTTCCGGGTCGCCGTGGGACGTAACCTAAACGCGTAATGTGAAGTGGACGTAACACGAGGTATGACTGTAAAAGCAAATGCAAACACAGCCTGTTCGATGTGAGCAAATTCGTGCAATAGTGCTAAAATACAAAGAAGCACCTATAAAATATGCAGAGTCATTACACAACAATTGCATTGTTTGCAGTGTAAAAGATACCTCCAGCTCGTCAGTTTCCTGCCAACTAATACCAAAATGACAGTATTATTAAGAAACTATTCTCTACGTTAAAAAAAAAGCAACAACACACATTGCCACTTTCTTCAGTTTGGTGACATGCCATATTTTAATTAACCATTCCATCTTAGAATGTGTGTGTGTGTTTGTTTCTGCTAATAGTCTGTTGTTATCATACGTAACATATTCATGAATTCATTCAGATTGCCTAATAAAGTTCCTCCTAATTTTGTCCTGTGTTGCATCTGTTTTGGCAGCCAGCATTTTGGATATATGAACAAGTACTAGGGTGACATGATAATAGGAATATCAATATTACACCGGTGTGTAGGGTGCTTTGGAAAATTGTTAAGGATGCCTAGGTGATTTAAGAGGCTAAGAACAAGGAGTTTAAATAAGACTAACATTAAAGAATAGAAAAACAAGGGAATTTGAGAAGAATTTGGTACAAATGAAAATAGGTGGGTCATGTTTTTGCTTGTATTCTGGTTTATTTTGGATGTAAAGTCTTCTGTTGAAAGGACTGTACATAAAATAAAATTAAAAAAAGCAGACTTTGCTTCAAAGATTCTTAGAATCTGAATTCTGATAAGGGGATAGAGAAAAGCATTTCAGCAAATCCTGTATATCCCCCCCATCCCCACTTTCATTGGCCGTATTTTGCCATGACCCTACAGATTTTCTAAATTCCCATATGTTGTCCTCTCCCCTTCTCCCAATAGGGATTATCTTATGGTCTCAGCCAGCCCTTGACCTCTTGTGCCCTTCACATTCTCGGTTTTTCTTTATTATCCATTTTTCCTGCCTCCTCCTGGTTGGGGTACATGTCAAAATGGCTCCGCTGCCTGATGGAGGTAGACGCCATTTTCCAATATGGCCGACAGGAGGCCATTCACTTTCCGAGTCCCACACACACAAACCTCAGGGGCCTGCCTGAGAGCCAGCCCAGGTTTTGTGCTGCTTCTGTGCTTCTGGAGTACTAGCAAAATCTTCTTTGGCAATCACTCGTAGCCGAGTAAGATTGTCTTCCATAAACACGGTTTTAACAATGAGTCTGTAAGTGACTGTGGAGGTCAATTCTGAATCCACACGTCCTTCCACAGTGGGGACATTGGTTTCTGGGCGGGAGTTTATCACGGTGTGGATTTGCCAAGCATGCCTTCCCCTTAGCACGTTTCTCCCCTGCGTCGTGAGTTCGAGTGTCTTCAAAGCCCATGACACCTTTGGTAAAGGCTGTTCTCCAATTGGAGCACTCGCGGGCCAGTGTTTCCCAATTGTTGGTGTGTGGGTTAAACCACAGAGCCTAAGAGTTGCCAATCAGAAGGTCGGCGGTTTGAATCTCCATGACGGGGTGAGCTCCCGTTGCTCGGTCCCTGCTCCTGCCAACCTAGCAGTTCGAAAGCATGTCCAAGTGCAAGTAGATAAATAGGTACTGCTCCGGCGGGAAGGTAAACGGCGTTTCCGTGCGCTGCTCTGGTTCACCAGAAGCGGCTTAGTCATCCTGACCACATGACCCGGAAGCTGTACGCCGGCTCCCTCGGCCAGGGGTCCCTTTACCTTTACCTTTATACTACATTTTTAAAGATTTGCCTTGAGACAGTCTTTAAACCTCTTTTGTTGACCACCAGCATTACGCTTTCCATTTTCAAAATACACCAACCTTCATTCCAACATTCAGCCATGCTTTTGGTCACTTCCACTGGGAAATCTCCTTCTGAGCTCTTTGCAACATGGGAGAAGCATGGTTCGTGTTGCATGCTGCCACTCTCTCCCTTTTTTTGCCAAAATCTTGTACCTCGTTAAAATGGTGTCCACACACTTATTTACTCGGGGTTTTGTAGGAAGTCAGTTGTCCAGGACAGGTGAGAACAGATGTGGGGAACCTGGGGTTCTCCTGTTGTCGGTGAGCTACAACTCCCAGCCCCCTGGGGCTGATGGGAGTTGTAGTTCAGCAACACCTGGCGCGCCAAAAGCTCCCACATCTGGGCTAGAAGGATGTAGTTCTGAAATTGTGGTTTATTTACTTTTCTTGTTGCCTTGATGCAAATCGACTAGTTTATTGTTTTAATTGGAGTTTATCGTACCCTGTCCTACAATTGACTATGGCGATGGGCAGATTAGAAATGTTAAATTAAATGAAAGAGCCACTGGCCTTTCAGTGATTGATTGGTACTATTACACTATTACTCTTCTTGGCATTGCTGTCTGAGCATATGAAGAATCTGCCTTTTACAGCAGGGGTGGTGAACATTTTTGGCTCTGCGAATAGTCAGCCCCCTGACATCACGATGACATCAGGTGCAAGGTGCTGTGAACATTGTTAGAAATTTAGATATATAAGCTAATCACCAAATGGCACCTTAAACCTGGGTTACGGTCGCCACAAGGGAATGTATCTGTGCCTTTTTTCTTTTCGTTTTTTGCAATGAAGTCTATAATCATTATTCATTTCATTTCTACACCGTTTTAAATTTTAAAGAAAAAAATCTCAAAGCGGTTTGCAACACATTAAAACATCAAATAAAACAATGCAGAATAAAACGGAAGTCAAGCTTCAAGGAAAATGCTTTCAGATCCTTCTCTCCATATTGCTTTCCCCATATTTATTTACCCGCCTAATTTATAGAGCTGCCCCATAGGAAGAAGAACTCTCGGAAGCCAGGGTGGTGTAATGGTTAGAGTGCCGGACTAGGACCTGGAAGATCAGGGTTCAAATCCCCACTCAGTCATGGAGCTCACTGCCCTTGGAGTCAGTCACAGCCCCCTTAACCTACCTCACAGGATCGTCGTAGGGATTAACTGAGGAGGGGGGGTGAACCATGCACTCCCTGGAGAAAAAGGTGGGATAGAAATGCAATAAACCGAGCCAGATGGGCAGGGTATAAATAAATAAAAAATATAATTACTATAGTGGTACCTCTGGTTGCGAACGGGATCCGTTCTAGAGGCCCGTTTGCAACCTGAAAAGAACGCAACCCGTGTCTGCGCACATGCGGGTCGCGATTCGCCGCTTATGTGCATGCGCATGATGTCATTTTGTGCATCTGCGCATGCGTGTGCGGCGAATCCCGGAAGTAACCCTTTCCGGTACTTCCGGGTCACCGCGGGACGCAACCTGAAAACGCGCAAACGTAGTATGAGGTATGACTGTAATAATAAACAAGCTTACCTGCTTAAGGTCAGCCAAGTGGAGATGTCTGAGGCCAACCTGGTGTCCAGAGATCTCCGTGTGGCTGAAGTTGCACCTGGCTAATTTTGAACACTGCTTCAAAACGCCTTGCCAAGGTACTTTTAAACACTGGCCCAGTATTTAATAATGTTGGTTGGCATCTTTGCTTAGAAGACTCTCAGCAGCAGAGTCCAGGAGAATCGCAGGCCAGGCCTGAATTTGGAACTCTCCTGCATGCGAAGCACGTTCTCAGACCCCCCCAAGCTACTCCTCCTCTCAGACCTTCCTTCTTCATGATCAAAGCCTTTCAAAAATGTCTGATTATTATTTTTATTTTTTTAAGAATAAGCTTTGCCTCCATATTCCCATCCCCATTCAGCTTGGCAGCGTGTTAATTTCCTCTGGCTCATTTACTTCTAATCATCATCATTAATTCGGCTTAGACATCGCCTAACAAACCTGTTCTCTGGGCAACATACAGAGCAAAGTAGTCAAATTTAAAACATAACAGGCAACAAAACCCATAACATGACACTGAGAACACTTTTTGGTGCCACCACCATCTGATGCAAGAGGTGAGGGAAGCAATGATTGCTTTTAAGCTCAACATTATTTGATGGAAATTTAATAGAGAAATTAAAAAAAAATATCCCTGCCTTCTCCTCTCCCAGTGTGGTGCGTTGGAGTTAGTAGCCCAGTTTTCAAAAGCTGAATCTGGATGCAGGATAAACTACAAATCACATTTGTTCATTTCATAGTTGGAAAACTTTCCTGGTTGTAGAATTCAGCTTTCTTCTTGACACAGAGCTTGGTGTGTTTATTTTCTTTCTTTTTTTGGCACCGAACATGTACAAACCCTGATTATATCTTGGCATTCCGCTTTCTTAAGCATATCTGACACCTCACAGCAAGCCCAGGTGTGCAAAGGCCAAATCCCATCACATTACCTTGGCAGGAGAGCTTACAGCCTAACGATACAAGCCAGGAGCGGGAGGCTAAAGCATAGCAAGAAGGCTGCTCCGGATATTGCTGGAAGTTCTTCTTGTGGACTGAAGTGTGGTAGGAGAGCTTAAGGGGGAAGTGACTCCAGAGGTATTGTGGAGCAACAAGGGCAATGCTTCTCACACAGACCCCTGAATGTGAAAGATAACTTCTTGTCTTGTATGCCCCCCACCATAGCTCCTGCCTCCGAACTTCTAGAGCAGGTGTGGAGAACCTCCAGATGTTGATGATCACCCACCATTCCTGGCCATGCTTGGTGGAGCTGATGGGAGCTGTAGGTCAGGAACATCTGGAGGGCCAAAGGTCCCCCACGCCTGTTCTAGGGAGCTCCAGAATGAAGGAGAAGACCGTAGCTCGTGGGTACAGCACTTGCTTTGTTTGCAGAACGTCGCATAGGAAGGTGTCTTGAATTCAGCGTTAGGTATATCAGCTAGCGGATGCGGGTGGCGCTGTGGGTTAAACCACAGAGCCTAGGACTTGCCGATCAGAAGGTTGGCGGTTCGAATCCCCGCGACGGGGTGAGCTCCCGTTGCTCGGTCCCAGCTCCTGCCAACCTAGCAGTTCGAAAGCATGTCAAAGTGCAAGTAGATAAATAGGTACCGCTCTGGCGGGAAGGTAAACGGTGTTTCTGTGCGCTGCTCTGGTTCGCCAGAAGTGGCTTAAACATGCTGGCCACATAACCCAGAAGCTGTATGCCGGCTCCCTCGGCCAATAAAGTGAGATGAGTGCCGCAGCTCCAGAGTCGGTCATGACTGGACCTAATGGTCAGGGGTCCTTTTATCTTTACCTTTATGATCAGAACATACATTTACAGTGGTACCTCGGGTTACAGACGCTTCAGGTTACAGACTCCGCTAACCCAGAAATAGTACCTTGGGTTAAGAACTTTGCTTCAGGATGAGAACAGAAATGGTGTGGCGGCGGCGCAGCAGCAGCGGGAGGTCCCATTAGCTAAAGTGGTACCTCAGGTTAAGTACTTAATTCGTTCCGGAGGTCTGTACTTAACCTGAAACTGTTCTTAACCTGAAACTGCCGGAGCACGATTTCTGTTCTCATCCTGAAGCAAAGTTCTTAACCTGAAGCAATATTTCTGGCTTAGCAGAGTATGTAACCTGAAGCGTATGTAACCTGAAGAGTATGTAACCTGAGGTACCACTGTACTTACATTTAGCATGATTTGTATACCACTTCGTCATTTTTAAAATATCAGCGTTTTTCATGAAATGGTGTAAAATGCTTAAAGTAGCAATTAGAAGTGGCAGACCTAATAAACAGATAACAAATTAGCAGATTAAAAACAACAACAGCCCCTCACAATGGAACATAATAAATTTACATGTCTGGGTAGGCTTGTCTTAAGGGGAAACTTTTAGCGGGCATTGAAAGCAGTACAGTGAAGGCACCTGCCTAAACGTCAATAGGCAGTGAGTTCCAGAGAATTGATGCTGTCCCACCGAGAGATGGATAGCTTGCATGTAATTGCAGCAGTTATCCCCAGTTATTAGCATTTTAAATATTTTTTTAAGGGGGCCAATGAGCCGAAACCTGAATCCGGACCATTTGCAGTCCCGACTCCGGAGTCAGCAGTTCATTCTGTCCCGCTATCCTCTAAGAACCAGTTAATTATTTACTCTTCCGTCACCCCCTGTGCCGTGTTTATTCATGTTCCCATATGTCACGCCTGGCTTGGCATTGTCCATCTGTCAGTTCTGCAATAAGAGCCCTGGTGAGTGGCGGCCTTTAACGGCTTCTCTCCATTGTCGTGTTGCAGGAGGGACAACAATGGGCTGCGCTTTCATGTGGAGGTTGAAGCAAAACCTTTTGTGGCAGCTTCGCTTCTTTCGGGGGTCCGCCTGCAACGCTGCAGAGCGGAGCTCGGAAGAATCTCTTGGCTTCCTGCGCTCAAAGAGCTAAATGTGTCCCCTGCCGTCGCCTCTTTTCTTTGCCTCGCCCGGTGCTGAGCCTTTTGATTTCCCATTGTTAGCTGACCTTGGTAATTGGGTCTCTTGTTCGGCCATCTTTGGCTTGCCACGGGGCTCAAAGCACATGCTCGCACAGATTGGAAGGAGCTAATAATGGCTTGCTTCTTGGACCCCCCCCCCCAAGGGTGGTGAAGGTGTGCGAAAGAGGAACTCCCGTGCTATTTTAATTATTTTACCTGCGTCTGGCGCAGGGCTGGGCGATGTTAGATTTTCAGCATCGCAGCGCATCACCAGTAAAACATCATGGTTTGAAGAATATACTGTGATATACCATTTCCGAGCACAGTTCAAAGTGTTGGTGTTGACCTTTAAAGCCCTAAACGTCCTCAGCCCTGTATACCTGAAGGAGCGTCTCCACCCCCATCGTTCTACCCGGAAACTGAGGTCCAGCTCTTGAGGGTCTTCTGGCGGTTCCCTCCCTGCGAGAAGTGAGGTTGCAGGGAACCAGCCAGAGGGCCTTCTCGGCAGTGGCGCCCGCCCTGTGGAACGCCCTCCCTCCAGAAGTCAAGGAAATAAACAACTATCTGAATTTTAGAAGACATCAGAAGGCGGCCCTGTTTAGGGAAGTTTTTAATGTTTGACATTTTATTCCGCTTTTAATTTTCTGCTGGGAGCTGCCCAGAGTGGCTGGGGAAAACCCAGCCAGATGTGCGGGGTGTGTGTGTGTGTGTGTGTGTGTGTGTGTGTATATATATATATATATATATATATATATATATATATATATATATGCTTTCGTAGATTTTCACGGGTACAGGAATGCAGGTTTTGGTGTCCTCGGGTGTCTTCCCGTGTAAAAGTTGGGGTGTCTAGGCGACGTTTCGACGAGGTCTCACTCGTCATCTTCAGGCTGGTGCTTTCGGCTTCTTGTTACTGGAACAGAGCAGGATCTCAGTGTTTGAGTTCCTATAAATACTGTTGAGGAGGTGTGGTGTATAGCCTCCAATGTTCTGGGCAGAGAGGAAGTTCCCAGGCTAGTGTGCCTTTTCTTCTTTTGTTCCTTAATTGCTTGAGGGATATCTTGAGTGATTTCTTGAGTGATATCCTGAGTACCACTTAGGTGGGTCATTAGGTGTGGATTAGTTGCTAAAGCTTTTGTGTCTTGACCTCTTGAACTTTGTGAAGAGTTTTTCTGAGAAGATGGCTGTACTGCTTTGTTGTGCTCTGGCTTGGCTTCGTGTATAGGGGCGAGCTGTGGTTTTGTGGCCTGTGCCAGCCAGATCTGTGTAGGGATTGCAGGGGGGTGCAGCATCCGGAGGTGCCATCGTGGTTTGGCTACTGGATGGTGTCTGTAATTTATCTGTGGAGAGGGTCTGGGTTTGGGTCTGGTGTGGTTGATTGGTGATGGCGTTCTGTGTGCCTCTGGATCTGGTGTCAGTTTTTGTGGGGAGGGCTA